>CM062227.1:12975387-13453328 GCA_031216235.1 Syzygium jambos
TCATTGTTTTCATTTTTGAAGCAAACTTTTACTGTTCCTTGACTGACGCTGTGTTCTCCTGCAGATTCTGATTGAAGATGGCTCAACCAGTGAATGCTGCTGCGCCATCCATCGCTGCTCCTGCAGGCGAAGGCATGATGACTGATGACCAGCGCTTCCTCTTGACCATCGTTATTGGAATATACTTCGGGCCTCATCTCAAAGGGGAAATGCCGCCCCACAAGTCGGCAATGCAGAGAGTAACCAATAGATTGCCACAGTACACTCCCGATCAGCTGGCTGGGTCCAAGATGATGGTGGCCCAAATGATGCACGCGTATTACTACATTCTCAGAAAGGCCAGGCAATCAGTTGTAGTGTCCCCAACTTTGTTGCTTAAGTTTTTTTGCAACACCGTTCTGGCCAAAGTCCTTGGTCCTAGTAGCAAATACCCTTGCTTCATCGAACTCTTTCCGAATGACCTACACCCTTGCTCGTTTGTCGAGAAGCATATGGTGATAGACAATGTCGTGTTCATTGATAACCCGAGCACCTCTTACCTCAGAGAAGAGGTTGTTGCAAGGTTTAAGAGTTTGACTGGGCTGCAGGAGTTCCTTCTGGAGAAGGATGCAGCCAAGCTACCCATTTATGTCACCGACAAGGCGTTCTATGAAGTGGTAGCACGAGAGGAGCGTTCAGAAGGACAATCGAGTTGTTTCGTGCCTCCTCATGGTTCTCGCGGAAGAAAACGCATGAGTAACGTGGCTCTCAATGTGATACCTCTTCAAATGATTCCAAATGAAGGCTCATCCTCCTCGAAGTCATCAGGGTTCTCCGGAGAATGCAATACCAACTTGAAGGCTCAACTTGATGCTAAGTTGGTATTTTCTCCGTTCAGTAAATGTCGTGGTGCTGCCACTGCCAGCAGTGCTGGAGTCGGAGAGGTTGATAATGCGGATGCGGGGCTTACAGGATCCACCACCTGGCGTGTGAACCTTGTGGAGTCCAAAGACTGTTACCTATTCCAGGTGTCACTTGCAGGAGTCAGAAGAGATCAAAGTAAGTTCCTGATGGCCTAAAAAACAAAACGTCGATGTTAGAAAAGATACTAAGTTTTGAGTGTTCTCTGCTTTTGCGGATTTCTTATGGTGATGTTGAGGTAATAACGAATTTCTCTGAAAATTCCTTTTGGATGCTGCAGCATTTAGTTGTGAATATGACATGGATGGTGAGGTATTGATTGAAGGAGAGATAGCAACTGGTGGGAAGGTGGTTGAGAGCAGAACAGGAAACCTTTCTCCACCCGGACACTTCTCTCTCTGTTTTCAGCTTCCCGGTCGCGTCGATCCCATGCGGTCCAATTGCAACTTTGGCTCAGATGGGATCTTTGAAGGAGCTGTGAAGAAGCTAATTGACAACTGATGACCATCAGGAAGCTCAGACTTTGTAAAAGAAAGATGTTGCAATTTACCAGAACTCAATGAGACACAAATCGTGTCCTATGTTTTTGGCAGCTCAGACTTCGTAAAAGAAATGTGGAATTTCCCTAAACTAAATTAGACACAAATTGTGTCCTATGTTTGCTCCTCCTGGACTTTTTTCAGAGGCAGATATAATGCGGACAAATGGAATATAATTGCTTCTTTCTGAATTTCCACCGTGTACTACATTTGACCCTACAGTCTGCCATGAATGATAGTATGGAAGGAGCTGATTCAACTTTTATCTTAGTAAATGCTCAGGACAAACGGATATTATCAATACAGAATGATTATTCATTATTGATGGCTATCTCTCGTGTCGAGCTATACAATTTATCGCTGTTCATATAAAGAGATAATGAAGCCATCAGGAAATTCAAAGGAAGCAATTATGGGAAGCTCCTTTAGTTGTTTCCTCAAAAAATATGTTTCCATTTATGGGGGGGAAATCAGAATGCCCAGGAAATTCCATCTGCTTGTGATTTCTTAGCTATCGTTCATATCTAGTCTGTGATTTATGGAAAAGCTTTTCTTGTACATAAGTAACGCAGGATACGCAAGGTAAAGAATATACCTTGTGTGGACTCTTCACGGAATTCTCTTGAACGCCTTTCAACTATAAATTTCAGAATCTCATTTTTCTGTGAAAACGAAGGAAACATTGAAACTGGCTTCTTCCAATAAAGGCCAAGCTAAATCTGGCAAAGTAGGCGACAAACATATAGAACAGATATGACTTAACATCGCTCAACTTACTTCGGTTTCTTCTCACCGTTGGTCACCCTCCTTGGCCACATCATTTTCCGCCATTTGTAGCTGCGATAAAACATCATGCCAATTTTAGGATGTGTTGACCTTGGAGTCAGTATCACGTTCTCCGGGTGCCAAGTTGGAAAATGCCCATGACAATGAGCCCTCATGTGGCACCATTAAAAGACAAACGTCTAGAGTTGCATCCCTTTGCGTTTTCTTTCAGGGAACAACGAGGAGGCAAGATGACACCATTGATCAGAATTCTCCTCTCATACTACCACTTTAAATGACCCGTCATAAGCTGGTAGCCTGGCTGCATCCTCCTTCTCCACTGCAGCCCTGTCCAACTCTTTAACCTCACAATTACCATTGGCCTGAGGCAAGAGACCACTGAACGCAATGTCATCAATATTTATAAGTCTCTCTTTGACAAGTGAACCAGAGTGCTGGTCAGTGGGAAAGAGATCAATGAAGCCGAGGATATTTGCTACCAGGATCAAGCACTTTGGCCGGACAAGGTGTCGCGAAAGAAATTGAGCAACAAAGATAGGGTCACTGCAACAGATTGACAGGCCTTTCTGAGTATGTAATAGTACGCGTGCATCATTTGTGCCACCATCATATGGAACCCAGCCAGCTGATTGAGAGTGTATTGCAGCAATCTCTCAGCTAGTCTTTGCATTGCTGATTCGTGGGGTGGCCCCTCCCCTTTGCGATGTGGCCAGAAGTATCTTCCATGAATGATAGTCAAGAGGAAACATTGACGTCCCCGGCCGCAACAGCGCCAGTTACAACAGACTTGACAAAGCTTCCTGACTTGGTGCACTGAAGCCTAAAGCTTCGGTATTTGAATTAAAGTTTATTTTCTGGATTGATCTCTGTACTAAGAATTGGTCCTTGACTAAGAAATGCGAATCACTTGAATGTCCTTTCTCTCAAAGATCTATTACTGGATGACAGAGTTGCTAAGAAATAAGCATTTGAGTTAGAGAAGGAACCTTGCCTGGACTTGGGTCATTATTGGAGAAACTCTATCTTCCATCAAGTTCAAAACCTGACATTCCTTGCTCTCAGTTGACTCATGCCAGTCGAATATCGACAAGACAACAACCATCAGGAGTTCCAGTCATTGAAACTTTGCTCAGGCCCTCAGAGATCGGCATTCCAGCATCCGAGCTCAACTGTTTTGCTGGTCAAGGCAAAGAAACAATCTTGGGAGGTCAACCACATTCACTGTTTCAACTATTTCGCAATCTGCACAGAAGGCCACATCGGTGAGGAACAGGTCATAGTAATAACAACATAAGTTACGCAGAAACATGAATTGCAAGAGCATCCCGAAATTCACGAAACTGAAAAAACAAAAATAAAACAAGCGATACTTGGCTACCACTTATCTTAATGAATGAAAGAAAATAAAATTGCGAAATCAGTTGTTCCCTAACAACAATTTTAGCTAGTTGTAAAAGGTAGTTTACATGATTTTCTGATTGAGTTATGATATGTTGTAAAGTTCTAAAATGCTACCGTCAATTTTATAATGCCAATATGCTAAAATTACTGCATATGGCATATAGAACAGAGATAATAGCTTTCTTTCCTCTCATTTGCAGGCCGAGACCTACTTCAGACCAGATCTCTGAGAAGAGAAGATCCACATATTGGCAAAGCAGAGAGTAGTTGAGAAAATGCTGCTACATACTTCCAGTTAGATAGCCCAGTCTTCGACAGTGTTGGGGGATTTTCCTTTGGACAAAGATGCTTCTGTGCTAACCATTTATATCATCAATGATGAATTCCATGAAGCAGTAGCATAGAAGTGCATTCTGGAGATCAGTTCTTGTCCTTTCATGCCCTCCACGCAGTTCTAGTGAAGGAGAACGTGACAATTGCGTGGCTTGGAGCGGTATGATGGGAATCACGCTGCAAGGGACACTTTGAGTACTCACATGCCTCCTCACGCTGCTCGTGAAACTTAAAAGAGACAATGCAAATATTACGTGGCTCTGGACGTCAGGCCTCCGAATGGTTCCAGTGTGTTTTTTTTTTTTTTTTTTTTTTTTATAGCCGAGGTGTCCGCGCGGCTGGCGAGCTAGGGCTCAAATCAGCGGTGATGCCCGACTAGTCCTCGCGGGGGGCTAGCGCAGCATCCCACCGCCACGACCCCCCACTTAAATCACCGATGGGCAAGTTTGAACCCAGGACCTCTCGTGAAAGGAACTGAGCGCAAACCAACGCGGCCACCGATGAGTGGGTAATGGTTCCAGTGTGTTCCTGTGGACGAAAGTTAATATTTTGCTCTATGTAGTATTGGCGTACTTTGCCAGACTTAGCTCAGTCTCCACAGGTTGAGAAGCTAATTGCTATGTTTCCTGTGAGCTCTACAATTAACGAAAACATAGTGTGGAACTTCCATTTTATAGCAGCTTAGTGGGAGACGTCTGTTATCATCGAAGTTAATGCGTTTGATTTGCTGATATTATGCTTTGATATGGTCATTAGTGTATGTTATCATCGAAGTTAACTTGTTTGATTGCTGCTATCTGCTTTGATATGGTCATTACCGTGCAAGAGTTTAGATGTGGTAACAAAAAGACTAGCCACAAATCACAACCGGATCAAATTTCTTGCTTTGATATGGTGTCTGTTATCATCGAAGTTAACTTGTTTGGTTGGCTGATATCGATTTGATATGGTCATTACTGCGCAAGAGTCGGGATGTGGTAACAGAAAGAGAAGCCACAAATCACAACCAGATAAATTCTTGCTTTGATATGATCATTAGTGTCTGTTATCATCGAAGTTGACTTGTTTGATTTGCTGATATCTGCTTTGATATGATCCTTACCATGCAAGAGTCGAGATGTAGTGACAGAAAGACCAGCCACAAATCACAATCGGATAAAATTTCTTGCTTTGATATGGTCATTAGTGTCTGTTATCATCGAAGTTGACTTGTTTGATTTGCTGATATCTGCTTTCATATGGTCATTACCGTGCAAGAGTTGGGATGTGGTGACAGAAAGACGAGACACAAATCACAATCAGATATATTTTCGTGCTTTGATATGGTCATTAGCGTCTGTTCTCATAGAAGTTAACTTGTTTGATTTGCTGATATCTGCTTTGATATGGTCATTACCGTGCAAGAGCTGGAATGTGTTAACGCAAAGACAAGCCACAAATCACAACCGGATAAAATTTCTTGCTTTGATATGGTCATTAGTGTCAGATATCATAGAAGTTTTTTTTGTTTTGGTCTGTTTGTTATCATAGAAGTTAACTTGTTTGATTTGCTGATACTGCTTTGATATGGTCATTACCGTGCAAGGGTCGGGATGTGGTGACATAAAGACAAGCGACAAATCACATCCGGATATAATTTCTTGCTTTGATATGGTCATTAGTGTCTGTTATCACCGTGCAAGAGCCGGGATGTGGTGACATAAAGACAAGCCACAAATCACAACCGGTTATAATTTCTTGCTTTTATATGGTCATTAGTGTCTGTTGTTGTAGAAGTTAACTTGTTTGATTTGCTGATAACTGCTTTGATATGGTCATTACCGTGCAAGAGTCGGGATGTGTTAATGGAAAGACAAGCCACAAATCACAACCGGATATAATTTCTTGCTTTGATGTGGTCATTAGTGTTTGTTATCATAGAAGTTAACTTGTTTGATTTGTTGATATCTGCTTTTATATGGTCATTACCGTGCAAGAGTCGGGATGCGGTACTGGAAAGACAAGCCACAAATCACAGCCGGATAAAATTTCTTGGCCAATATGTTTCCCTGGGAAAGGCAAGAAATATCCGGTTTTTAAAGAGCAAGCTGTAGCTCATTAATGCGATGGATACGAAGATATAAAAAGGATAAAAACGCAATTAACAAAGTTAATTATTGAAAGAACCTCGACATTTGCCCTTAAGGCACTCTTGACCTTGTAAGAACTATTTTTGAGCCATCAAAATTATGGTTTCATTCGGATTTATCAGAAAGCAGGATCAACTCGTTTCAAGTCATGTGATGACACATTATACGTTCATCATCTTTTACATATAACTAACTTCATGAACAATTACACTACTACAAGTTGAAGAGGTAAAACAGTAATGCGAAGAAATTGGTATTCATGTTTTGAACTGGAATGAAAATGGTTTGGGGTGCTAATCAAACCAGAGTGAACTGATTTTCCAGCTAGTTAGTGATGACTGGAGTGGCCTGCGTGCTGACAGAACTCAAGCTTCTACTATTGCTGGCTTAACTAATTCTGCCTTTTTCAAACATCATAACCTTTTGGCCAACTTTTGCTATGCTTTCGGACACAAGTTCAACGATTCCGAGAAAAAATCAACTACGGTGGCAGTTTAATTTAGCTTACCTACTATTGCACTTTCTCTTATCTCCATTAATTTAGAAATATGGAAAGTATGTGTTTGTTACTGGTTTTGATTATTAGGCTCTACATGCGGTTAGATTTGGGCAGTTACACCATGAAAAAAAAAATCCAGATGGAGGTAAAAATTTATAATAATTATTAAAGGTATTAAAGGTCACACTCACATTATTATATTAGGTCATATATGCGAAGTTTACTTAGTAAAATCAGATATTTCTTTATTTTCCGTGTCGACCAAAATCAGCATATTAAGCAAATTATGTACATCGAATAATTCAAAATAGGAATACTCTACACTTTTTTACTACATTAATTGGATTGTCTTATACCTTGTTCCAAGGAAAAAGAAAAAGGAATGTGCAAACCCCCACTGATAGTATGACACTCGAGTTCAACTCAAGAAAATGAGAAGGGTAGCATGAAAAGGACAAGCAGATCTTGATTGATTTGAGACATTGCTTGTTTCTGCTTTGCTGAGATCTGCGACGTCGATGGTTGAGATCAAAGTAAAATAATTACAAAAAATCTCAAATTATGCCCACGATAATACATTTATCATGGACTTTTTTGTAACATAAAATACCCCAAATCATACCCACTTGACACATTTACTCTAATTTTTTTCTTGTGATATAAAAAACCCAAAACTTGTATTTATGTGACAAATATTTTGCTTTAAGGTTCTGTTAGATGATTTTACAGCCAAGATAATATCATATTTATTTCACGTAAGTCATGCGGACGCCATATCAATATTGTTTGCTTTTTGGCATTCATGTAGGCATATTTTTAATAGTTCTCAAAAACAGAACTTTGACAGAGTGTAACTGTGTCACACTAGCATAATTTTTTGTGTTACAAAAAAACTTTAGGGTAAATGTATCATAGTGAGAATAGTTTAGGGTTTTTGGCTATTTTTTCTCTTTTAGAAGGATAATGAATTCTTTATCTTTCTTATTTATTAAAAACAAAAGAATTAGACAGAACATAATATATCCGATAGAGTTTTGTTGAATGGCCAATTCTTCTGTTAAAAAAAAACAAGTGAAGTTTAATCTCTGAGGATTCGGTCAATCTCCGAACTTGGTCTCATACTTTTGAGGGCCGAAGCATTGACTGTGAGTCTGTGACGTGTATTAATCTGCCACAAGTAAAGTTTTCCCATTTTGGCAAAATAAAGTTTTGTCATTCACTTGATCTCATCAACGGAAAAGAGAAAGAATTATCCGATTTTACTCTTCTTATAACATGATATAATAATGTGAATGTGGCCTTACTTGCCATGAAATTAAGGCCCTCCTGGATGTTCTAGATTTGTTTGTGTAGTTGACCAAATCTAACCTTATTTTGGCCCTAATCATTACTAATAGTGACAAATAGGTACCTTCCATATTTCTCATTAGCACTGGTCCTCCTGGTAATTTTTTTTTTCTTGAAACTATTGAACTTTTGTCCACTGCAGAAGAGGGGCATAAAAATTGACCGAAAAAAAGTTATGAATGGTTTTAACGAGAGAGAGAGAGAGAGAGCACTTGTGGTGAAGTAGATGAACAGTAACTAGAAGTATATGAAAAAAAAGCAGTTGAAGCCGAATACTATTGAGAAAGTTCAAGACGAGATCATCGAGATCTCAGCAAGCTCCACGATCATGGGCCGTCCATATCTCGGCGGCCTCGACCACTTCTCCTCCATGGCTGTTTGCTCGTTTGATGAACAGAGGGACTCAATTAAGCAACGAAAAATGACTCTTGGAATTATTGAAAACTTTAATGATTCTGGAAACTGACAACACACTTAAGACTCATAAAAAGTAGACCAAAAACTGACATCCCACTTGAGACTCATAAAAACTAAGATTTAAGTTTGACGACACTTAAGACTCATAAAATCTAACAAATTCGTCCTCCAAACTAAGATTTTGATCGGCCCTGGATCAAGAGAGGATGTCACGCCCCGAACCTCACGGCGCGCCACATCCCTCGCAAAGGTCGATTCGACTGCGACGTCCCAGGACGCGTCGCCGACCCAACGCCCAACACGGAGACTTAAAGCACATGCGGAAGCAAATTAAAATCACCCGTACAATAATATACACATAACCAAGGATAGCCACAGAAACAAATAACAATGACTACGGAATAGACGCTTGCACTACTACTGGAAACCATATACAACATTCATATACAGCCCACGCTCAAAAATCAAAAGTGGGCACATGGCTCGGCGGTCGAGCACTGTGTCTAGCCAGGGCTCCTCCCACAACATTTCGGTACGCCTGTCATCCTCCCGGCTGAGGGTCTGAAAAATCGATTTTCAACAAACGTGAGAATAAATCTCAGCGAGTAATTCCCTAAACCTAAACTAGGCTAACGTGCACCTCCTGACAAGTACTAAACAAACAACACACAGTCTAAATTGTATATGACTCAGGCCCTCGGCCCGAATCCAGAACTTACTTGACCTTGCAGGTTAGGCATTCAAAGAATAATAACAATCCCACCACAGAATTTAATCACGGCACATACACGCGCATCTCTATGTCACGACGCATGTTATGCATATGCTAATGTTCGCACTCATGCTTATGCCTCATCAATGCATTATCGCACACTTGCATACTAGCACTCTGCCAATTGCCAATTCCTCCTCCGACCCGCGTAAAACGCATCAGGTCTATCACTTCGAGATCGATCTCTGGCCCGCGTAAAACGCATCAGGCTCATGACACATAACCCGCGTAACACGCATCAGGTTGGTCATCTTCCGGTAATCCGGGCATCGTCCCGCGTAACACGCCTCAGGACGGGTTCATTACCCCGCGTAAAACGCATCAGGGCTTTGTGTGATCACTCATTCACAAACACCAACTGTTATCTGAACCCCGCGTAAAACGCATCAGGGCATTTTAGGTGATCACAATGCACATGTCACTCGGGCACGCTCGTATATGCACATGCCGTGCCAATGCTTGAGATGCACACTCATGGCTATAACGTTCACATTTGGGCATTCACTTGCACCGCACCACTCACTCAAATCACGATGCAATCATGCGCACTTGCACCACGCACATTCAATTTCATAAATCAACATGCCCAATCAGACAATCAATTCAAGGCAGCCATGGCACAGACTTGACATACAACCCATGCACATAATCACACAATCGGGTCATCAAGAATTCGCGCATTCGAGGCCCGCCAAGCTATTCCATTCTTAGTCCCGCTGGACATGCGACATGGCATTATACAATCACATTCAAGCCACATTTAATTTAGCATCCTCCCGGGTAATCATCGTTCCCTAAGCCGTTCACCCTAAAACCTCGAATAAACAATTATGGCCCGAATCCTCCCGATACAGAATCAGCCATGAACGGTCCGTATTAGGCGCTCAATTCACTTTCAATTCATCACATTAGGCTCCCCAATTTGCCACAAAAATAGCCACTACTCGGCCTACAAATCACATCCGCCGAATCCGCAATTTCGCCCAAATCAAGGCTCCTAAGCTTAGCCGCTATTCAGCACACCACAGACCACTAAACCTCAATTAAAATATCACGCTAAATCACCAAATACGCCACAACATCCGCTCTTAACAGCCTCCACAAACTAACCCCCAAATTGATCGCGCCTTGTCCGATTCATACCCGATATGGACAGCCACTATATCGATCACATCGGGCCATCTAATGACTTCAAAATGTTCCATTGGACTCCCCAAGACACCATTTTAATCAGCCACCACGAGGACCAAACTAGGCGCGCTCTATAATCCCCAATTGAACCCGAATTAACCCGAACTCGGGCCGATTCAATCCAAATCTGTCCAGCCCATATATCGCGCCTCTCGGGCCATTAATTCTTCATTAGTTCATCATACTAATCCACCAAATCGACCACAATCACAACCCCTAATCACCTCCACAATTTAACCCCCAAATTATCCTAATTAACCCCTAAAACCCGTCTAGAAATGCAAATTATCCTAATTAGGGTTTAGAGACAAACTCACCGGGTGTCCTTAGCTTCAAACCGAGCCGAACACGCGACGAAAAGGGGCTGGGCAGCGGCGGTCCCTCGCCGGAACAGTAACGGTGGCGGCGGTTCCGGCGAACGGCAAGAGCTTGGACGGAGGGGCGGCTGGTCGCGGCGGTCGGGAGGGAGAGAGAGAGGAGTGGGGCGGCTGGGCAAGGCTGGGGGAGACGCTGGTGGCGGCGGAATAGCTCCGGCGACGGCGGAGCTCCTCCGGCGAGCGGCGGTGGTGGCGTGAGGGAGGGAGAGAGAGACCGAGAGAGGGAGAGTGAGGGGGAGATGGGAGGAATGATGGTTGCAAGTGGCTGGGCAAGGTTTTCGGGGGCTAGTCGGTGGTGGACGGAGCGGCGGCGACGGCTGGGGCGGCGGCGCGCGGCGGCGGGGCGAGGCGGCGCGCGGCGGCAGAAACCCAGAACAGGGGAGGGCTTCGGGGGAAAGAGAAAGAGAGGGAGGAAAGGGGGTTGCGCGGCAGCCGGGGGCGACACGGCGGCGCCTTAGGTGGCCGGACGACGGAGGACAGGTCGGCGATCGGCTGGGCGACGCCGGACCGCGGCGGACGCCGCGGCGAGCTGCTGCTCGCGTGCTGCGCGAACAGGGCCGGCGAGCGGCGGTCGCGGGCGTCAGGGCGGAGGCGGCGACCGAGCTTTCCGGCGGCGGCGACTGGCGGAGTGGCGCGGTGGTCAGGCGTGGCGAGGGGCTGAGCGGAGGAAGAAGCAGAAGCAAGACCAGTCGGGCTCGGGAGGAAGAAGAAAGAGAAGAGAGAGGAGAGAGGAGAAGAAAGAAAACAAAAGAAAAAGAAGGAGAGAGAGAGAGTGGGTGCGCAGAGGGATGGGGGATGGGACGTGCGCGCAGGGAGAGAGAGAGAATTAAAAAAAATACTTATTTAAATATTAAACGCAAATCGATGGTCCAAATTCAAAATCGAAAATGGCCTACCGGTTCAAAATAGGCCTCGCACGTAAAAAGGGACAAAGGCCAAATTAATGAAACCAAATTTTAACGAGAGGGGTCTACTAGTCCAAATTCACACTTGGTCAAAAACTCCCATTTTTCCATCATCCTGACAATCTCAACGTTGGCTGCCACAATATTGACACCGTCCAATTTATTTCGTCCCGACACTCCCGAAAATCGACTCCAAAGTTCGGGGTCTAAATAACGGCGAAAATTCGATCGAGTGCGATTCTAGCGAAAACTCTAATTTAAAATAATAACCGGGAGTGATCAGTTCCCGGGCGAGATTTTACTATAAGCGCACTGACAAATTACGCATTTTATAAATCCCAAAAATGGGCCGAAATTCGAGATGTCACAGAGAAGACATGTTTTCATAGCTGCCATCAGCTGTGTCATGAACGCTTTAGATGTATTTTTAGATTATGAGGATTTGAACATTGTTATTAGATTATTTACAAATCTTTATACAACTAGAATTGGGATATAAATGGATTTGCAAAGAGAATGGGAAGTCTTTTTCGAAAACCAATATCTGCAAAATCACATGGAAATGTCAAAGACGAGAAGGGACGCAAATATATTGAAAGTCTTCTTTTCTACAAAATTGGGGAAGACAATCAATTGGCTCATTTTGAATCGTTGGAGTTTGTGCTCACTCCGTGGTCATGTGAGCCATGATGCTAAATGAGTAGATTTGACCCTAAGCCCGGAGGTTGGAAGGTTCCAGACTTATCATATTCGCCTAGTTACAGTCGTTGAACGAGCGAAACTGGGTGGATGAGTTTTTCAACGACGATGGTGGGTGTTGGGTTCGACGTAGGGTTTCACGGTTGTCAAAACGCAGCGGAATATATTTGTAAACCGAAACCCTAGAACCCTAGACAGGATCCATGTGTATATTGAAATCAAGATAGAAGTTCGAAACGTACCTTTTGCAAATCGAGCGTAAATTGACAATTGATTGTGTCTGGATTAGCGCCCCAAGTGTTGCGCCTCTACCGATATCCACACACGCGAACAGAAGTCTCCAACGATCCAGGTGCTAGCTCAAGATCTTGAAGTTCCTTTTCTTCAATGCCTTTTGATTTTCGATACTTTATCGAAAAACCCTAGACAGAGAATGATTCTCTATCTATTTATACAGCCTCATTATCTAGCAGAATTAAAAGAAGTGGGCCAGGCTATTTGGGCCCGCCAAATCGTCCACCTTCAATCGTACATTTAATCGTTATCTCATAACATGTACAACTGCGTAGATAAGTTGAATAGGAGAATAAATTAAAATTTACTTCTTATTTTAAGTAGATCCCGGCGTACAGAAAATATTAACTCAGTTCGCTTTTGTGTGCGACCCTATAGGTTCACTAAACATTAGCATGTGCTGAAAACCCTTTTTGGCCCACAAGTCATAAGCAGTCTCTAGCAAGACATTATGACTACCTAAGTATAGTGAAGGTCGATTTTCCGACACAATCTAATCCACAACTAATATTAGAGTATCAACCTTGATTGATTCCTAGGACAGACCACTAACACTAATCACAATGGTCATGAAACTACTTCATCGTCCTTTCTAGTCCAAGGGATTATCAGTGCCATCCAACATTTGGTAGCGAGTGCATATATATCACAATGAAAGAGATAGAACAATTCAACATCAAAAGAGGTTAAATTATGGTTGGTAATTGCGAAAAAAAAAGTTAGTAAATTAAAGGTGTTGATAAGGCACAATAATAAATGTTGCTGTTGGTAATCTCAAAAGTATAAATGAATGTCGGTACTTTTAACAAGATAAAAATGTCATACATGTCTATCATCGGTTGGTGGCTTAATATGAGGAATGTTGGTGCCTTACTCAAATTAAGGTTGGAAATTTCGAGTAAAAGTTAATAACTGGAAAGGCATTGCTAAGCCACAAGATTAAATGCTGGGAAATTATTATAGGAGTCGGTAATTTTGTCGGTACTTTTCAAAACCTAACAAGACAGAAAGTTGATAAGTGGTTATAGTTAGTTGTTATATTAATGTGAGGAATGTCGGTGGGATAGTCAAATTAAGGTTGGTAACATCCACGGCATTAATAAGCCATAAAAATAAATGTAGGTAGAATTTTAAAGTAATTAGTAGTAATTAAAGTACAAAGAAACCACCCGCCTGGGTGGCGCTGCTGGAGCGCGCACTCTTCCTCTCGCAAAAGGTTGAGTGTTCGAATCCCGGACGCCGCAAGGTGACTTAACCGGTGGCACGTGTGTGGTGGCTAGCACGTATCGCCTTCAGGGTTTACTCCCCGGCTGTCGGCCGTGCAGGGGTTCCCTGGGTTATCAAAAAAAAAAGGTAAAAAATTGTTAAGTGACTAAAATTAGTTTCTGATGAATGTTAATACTTCAATTAAATTACGATCGGTAATTTCTTATAAAAGTAAGCACTTCCAGGGCGTTGGCAAGACACAAGAATAAATATCTTTAGATATTAAAGTAGTTAGCTATCTTTGAAGTATAAAGAAATGTTGGCACGTTTTTAAACCAAGCAAGATAAAAAGTTGGTAAGTGATTAAAATTTAGTTGGCATCTTAATATGACAAATCATGGTACATCGGTCAAGATTAAGGTTAGTAATTTTGAACGAAAGTGAGTAACTTCAGAGACATTGATAAGTCACAAAAATAAATGTTTATATGTTATGAAAGTAGTTGATAATCTTGGAAGTATGAAGAAATGTCGTCATCTCTTTTACTACTAGGAATTTGACCTTGTGGTAAGGGTATTCCCATGCTTTTGGCTCAGGAACTAATGATTGTGAATTTGATTCATATTATGGGGAACTCAGATTTAAGTGGAGGCTATAGCGGTGAATTATTGTACTAGTTCGCTTCCAAGTAACCCACTTATTATTACCATGTCCTTGGGTTATAAAAACAAGTCTTGCTTTTCAAATGCAAGTAAGACGAAATGTTGGTGAATGACTAACATTAGTTGGTATTTTAATGCAATGAATGTTGGTGTATCAATCAAATCAAATGTGGTTATTTTGAATAAAAGTTAGTAACTTCAAAGATATTGGTTCGTTATAAAAATAAATGCTAGTACATTACTAAAGTATATGGTAATCTTGGCAATATAAAGAAATGTACATAATTTTCAAAATCAAGTAGGATAAAAAGTTGGTAAGTGACTAAAATTAGTTTGTGTCTTAATATGATGAATATCAGTACACAAGTTAAATTAAGGTTGGTAATTTCAAATAAAATTTTCTAACTTCCACGGTGTTGGTAAGTTAAAAAAAAAATAAGGATAAGTGTATTAGAAGTCCTAAAACTTATCACGAAAATGCAATTAAGTCCTAAAACTTGTCATAAAAATGCAATCGAGTTATCAAAAAGTGCAATTAATTCCTAAAATTTGTCAGGAAAGTGCATTCAAGTCTTAAAATTTTTAAAAAGTGCAATTAAGGGAATGACTTGATTTGACTAATTTGATAAGTTTTAGGGCTTTCAATGCATTTATCTCAAATAAATATAGATAGATTATTAAAATAGTTGGTAATTTTTTAAGTATGATAAAATATTTGTACTTGTCAAGATTTGTTGGCAAGTTATAAACGCATGACCAGTCAACTTAAGTTATCAAGACTTTTTTGTATCTAGCGACATTTAACATTCACCAACCATATCACCGATTTATCTACATGTAACTATTTCGTTTTTTATCTTATGGAATGCCAGGAACGCCTGTATGGATTTGATCTCAAACAATGAAATTCCTTACTCCTGATATCATAAAACATGAATCGTGATAAGATACTCCCATGAGTATGGATCCGTGGCAAGTGAACAAGAAATCATAATGGAAGAGTAAAAAAGGAAGAGACTCAATTCATCATTCTTGTAAAAGAAAAGCATATATCAAACATTGACTATGTTTACATCTCGGCAAAACGGAGAACAGCAATGTCTGAATCCAGATCGGATTCGGATTGTCCTCCCTTTTTCCAATTTTTGTTTTTGTTTGAAAGGATATGCTACGTTTGTCATTCATATAATTCACTTGACTGTAATTCTATAAATGGGCAACTTCAAGTAACCAAATTTTCTCCTTTTCCTGAAGAAGCATGTTATTGAACTTGAGGGTCATATTAGTCTTATTTTCTTGTCAGACTATTATTCTCGAATGCACCTTTTATGCTTAGTTTTATTTTGCCATACCTTGTACAATTATTTACTTATATTGGCCGTTACCATATTTTGTTTAATTGGCAAAACAAATTTACATTCTGACCTTACCTTATACAGTTTGCATGTTCGTTTTAGTCTTTCCCCGGACAATGATTGACTCAAACCGTTAAGGTAATAAAACATACCATGTTTGGAGAAATCGAATTTGAGCAATTCATTTAAATTGATTTGCCCAAAATAGAAAGAAATATCCTAGTATTCTCACTAGATTGGGCTTATCATTAATTGGATATAATAGTATGAAACCTAATTATTTTCTTATGAAATTAAGGACCTTCTGGATTTTGTAGATTTTGTTGATATGATTGACCGAAGCTAACCTCGTTTGGACCTAATATGTAATACTAATAACAAACAGGTGGCTTCCATATTTTAGTCAGCAACTGGAGATAAGAACCAATGTAATAATAGGTAAGTTAAATTAAATTGCCTACTCATTAGCATTGGTCCGTAGGGATAACTTTCTTTTATCGGATCAATAGAAATTTTGTCCAAACGCAGAAGGAAAATAAAATCTTAACCAAAAAAGTGAATCTAGAAAGCTGTTGAATAGCAAGACTACCCCTAATAGAGGCAAGCCAGCACTTTATAGGCTCGACTTCTGCCAGCACTTTGGCCATACCCAACTCTTTCACTCACTATTTAGTGTCTATGCTCTAAGACCACTCTGTTCCAAAGCATCAAACCAAGTTCTTCAGACTTACTGGTTTGCCACTTGCCCTCTTGTTCTTTTGTAAATTTTGATGTGTTCATGAAGTTTTGTGTGAAAAATGTGAATTCACATGATGTGCAACAAGTTGATCTTAAAAAACCAAACCAAAACATAATTTTCTTTGTGGATTAAAATGGGTTATTTTACTGACTTTGAGTGCATGATCCGATTCAGCATAGTTTGTTTTGTGCGAGTGAACCAACTTCCTTTTTTCTCTTCTGCATCATATCCTCTCTATTGCCTTGGATAGTTCTTGGAGATTGTTAGACCATTACTTACGTATCTGAGCCAGTGATGATCCGGTGGTTTACGGTGATCCATACTCTTTCACAAATTAATTTCGCCATAAAAAATTGATTCATCCGCAATTTAGTTGGAGCATCCATAATCTACTTGAAAAGATTTATGTGGTTTCTAAAACAATTGTTCTCCTTGAAATCAATGAGTCAATCTTTCATGATATACTCGTACACTGAAAGTACTGTGAACATTCGTACAGAGTAGTGGTCAACAATTTCATTTTTTTCATTGGCAAGCAACCTTTCACTGTGATTGAGCCCAAAAAAGATCATAGGTGTTCTTGCTGATGTCCTGTTCCTCGACTGACGCTGTGTTCTCCTGCAGATTCTGATTAAAAATGGCTCAACCAGCAAATGCTGCTGCGCCATTTACCCCTGCTCCTGCAGGTGAAGGCACGATGACTCATGACCAGCGGTTCCTCTTGACCGTCATTTTTGGGGTATACTTCGGGCCTCATCTCAAAGGGGAAAGGCTGCCCCACAAGTCGACGATGCAGAGAGTAGTCGAGAGATTGCCAAGGTATACTCCCGATCAGCTGGCTGGGTCCAAGATGATGGTCGCCCAAATGATGCACGTGTATTACTACATACTCCGGAAGGCCACTCAATCTGTCGTAGTGGCCCCGTCTTTGTTGCTTGAGTTCTTCCACAACATGCTTCCGGCCAAAGTGTTCGGTCCTGGTAGCAACTACCCGCGGTTCATTGAACTCTTTCCGAGTGACCTGCACACTTGGTCGTTTGTGGAAGAGCAATTTATGGCGATAGACAGTATCACCTTCATCGATAGCCCAAGCACCTCTTATCTCAGAGAAGAGGTTGTTGCTAGGTTTGAGAGTTTGACTGGGCTGCAGGAGTTCGTTCTGGAGAAGGATGCTGCCAAGCTACCAATTTATGTAACTGACGAGTCGTTCTATGAAGCGGTAGTAGGACAGGCGCGTTCAGAGGGACGATCTCATTTTTTCGTGCCTCCTCGTGGTTCTAACGGAAGAAAACGCAAGAGCGATGCGGCTCTCAACGCAATGCCTCTTCAGGTTCCATATAAAGGCTCACCTTCCTCGAGGTCACCATGGTTCTCCAGAAAACCCGACACCTACTTGAAGGCTCAACTTGATCCTAAGGTGTTGTTTTCTCCCCTTGAAACGACAGAGATGCAACGCGGTGGTGCCGCCACTGTCGGTGGTGCCGCCACTGTCGGTGGTGCCACCACTGTCTGCAGTGCCGGAGTCGGAGTGGCTGGGAATGCGGATGTGGGGCTTACAGAATCCATCTCGGGCCGCGTGAACCTTGCAGAGTCCGAAGACTGTTACCTGTTCCAGGTGTCACTTCCAGGGGTCAGAAGAGATCAAAGTAAGTTCCTGAGGCCTAAAAATAATCTCAATATAATGGTCAAGAAGCTAATGACTAAATTTTGAGTGTTCTCCATTTTGCGGATGTTGATTCATATAGTGATGTCAAGGTGATATTGAATCTCTGAAACTTTCTTTTGGATGCTGCAGCATTTGCTTGTGAATTCGACATGGATGGCGAAGTCTTGATCGAAGGAGAGATTGCTACAGGCGAGAAGGTGGTTGAGAGCAGAACAGGAGAGCTTTGTCCACCCGGACACTTCTCTCTCTGTTTTCAGCTGCCCAGTCGCGTCGATCCCATATGGTCCAACTGCAATTTTAACTCAGATGGGATCTTCGAAGGAATTGTGATGAAGCAGATCAACATTTGATGACTCTCGGGCAGCTCAGACTTTGTAAAAAAATGTCGGAATTTACCCGAAACTCGATTAGACACAAATTGGGTCCTATGTTGCTCCTCACTTTGGCGCCTCGCACTGGCTAAAGGGCTTGCTCTTGCGAGAGCAAGCCCTCACAAGTGTCACATCTAAATTTATTCAACATGTTTACGTTGTCTCCGTACGGTGAGGGTGTTGGGGACGCCAAACTTAGGCGTACACCACCGAGAGGCAAAGCCGTAACTGCAGATGGAGATCCTAATGTGTGCTTATCACTGATGATATTGTGTGATTCGATAATTGGCCGTCGATCCTTTCGTTTGGATATAGTCACAAATTTGTTCTTGAAGAACGAGCGTGTGATTATAACTACCAATCATTCTATGAGGATATGCTCTATGAGCTTGCCTTTCATTGTGACTTTTGAGATTTCCTATGAATCATTTCATGTATTATTTTGGTAATGAATAGAAATTTATTTTAACAAAAAAAACAAACCTTGAGTGTCATATTCGTCCTTTTTTTTGTCAGGCTTCTATTATTGTTGAATGCATCTTTTATGCTTAGTTTTATTTTTGCTATAACTTGTATAGTTATTTGGATTAATATCACAAAAACCTCAAATTGATACATTTATGACAAATTTAGCCCAAACTAATATTTTGACTACTAAAAATCCCAAACTAATACACACGTGACAAATTTACAATATGTTGGTTTCTGTTAAATTTCACCATTAAATTACTGAGTTAAATAACACGTGGCTGTTGATTGGTGTGCCATTTTGGGGTTTTACCCTTTATTTGTCACAGGAGTACTAGGTTGTGATTTTTCGCGGTATTAGTCCAATTTAACATAGGGTAAATTTATCACAAACATATTAGTTTTGGGTTTTTTGATGGTAAAAAAATTAGATTATGGTAAATTTATTACAGTTGTACCAGTTTAGAATTTTTTATGATCAAAAAATTAGTTTTGGATAAATTTGTCATAAGTGTACTAGTTTGAGGTTTTTCGTGGTATTGACCCTAGTTATTTACTTATATTGGTAATTACCTTTTATGGTTAATTGGCGCAACAAATTTACACCCTGAGCTTACCTTATATAGTTTGCATGTTCGTTTTAGTCTTTCCTGTGGCATCCTCAAATTTGACCCTATTCAGGATGCAATGAAATGATGATTTTAATCGATGCACTATTAGTTTTTCTCGCTTTGAATTGATCACTCATGAGAGACTGATCGATAGGGAAAGGCTGTTAAGGAATTAAGAACGCACGACCTAAGAACTTGATCAGGGATTAACAATTCGATCATAAAAGATTGACAAGGGATAATTTTGAGCCATTATAGACCGATCAAGGGATGGTTATAGAACAATTCGCCAATAGCATACAATTGGATCGCAGGTGATTCCGCTTGACCGTTGTATGTATTGCGAACGATCCTAAACCCATTGACTGATGATCGCGTATTTCGAAACTAGTGATTGACCCCTCGCAATTACATAACAATTGAGATCATCCATGGTTCGAGAAAACTTGAACATGGTTTGATACCGAATTAACCACGGGTTGAATTCGTGTAACTCCTAAAAGTCGCCCGTTAGTTTGAGATATACTAAAGTCGCAATTGATTGATTTTTACCACGAATTAGAATCCGAATTTGGATGTTAAATCTTCGAGGATTTCAAAACTAAATTATTGGACACCGCCTCATTGATTTGCTCGTTTATTGGTTTGCTCGAAATTCTCGGAGAAGGATTTAACGGGCCAAGAATTTGAGCCCACAAGGAAGTGGGCCGGATGAAGGCACATTTGGCCTCAAGTCCAATGTGATTCGGCCACATGGGCCCAAGGCAAACCCAAGTGGCCCAATTTAGCCCATTGAACCCAATTTCAAGCCCAATTGCAATTCAAGTCTAAGTTTGAGCCCATTAGCATTTTCAAGCCCATTCATAATCCGTTTGAGTGCAAATTTGATGATACGAACCCGTACGAAATTCTAGCTCGTACACGCGTATAAGTATTTTCATATCTTGTGAAATTACTATTTTACCCTTCTAGCATTTATAATCAAGAAACAAAAGAAAATGATGAAGAAGACTTTGGGGGGTTTGGCATTTATGCTGGGGAAATGATGATGAAGACTTTGGGAGTGGATAAAATCTCCCAATAACTCTCATTCTCTCTCTCTTCTAACGTTGGACCTCCCTCTCCTTTTTCCTCTTCCACGGCAACTTCCCCTTTTCTCTTTTTTTTTTTGTTGTGCCTTTGACTAAGCAAACAGAACAGCCCCCTTGCTGTTGTGTTGCTGCCGTGGAGCAACCAACAGCCACGCCGTGACTCCCCGCCGCCGTGCGCAACCCGTCCATGCCGTTTTCCATCGTCAAATCGCCTCACCAAAGCCAAACCGGTTATGTGGCTGCTGTTCAACCCTATTCAAGCCGTGTGTCGTCGTTCCGTGTCGTTTTCGGACTCTGCAACGCGTAGCCCTCGCCGCCGCCATCGCGCTCATGTCGTCGGATTCGCTAACGGGTGAGTTATTATCCTAATCCCTTACTTAGTAGGTTAAACTTGATTATAGCGGATTAGTTTAAGTCAATTATGTTTAGTATTAATTAATTAGAAATTAGTTGTTAAGCTATTGGAATATTATATTAATTTTCGGGAATTAAATAATAATATTTTATTAATTTTAGGAATTAATAATATTATTCCTTCCACGCGGGCTGGTTGAATTTTGTTGCTGCTACGGGATGGATTCCTGGTGCTGCTTCATGGCTGCTGCTATGTTACCCCTTCCGGAGTATGGACGAGTGCTCCTTGAAGATGGCCATGCTGTGGGTCCTCTGGTGTGGATCTTCTTTCCGACGCTGGACTGGTGTATATTGCTGCTGATACTGGAGACCTGGACTTTCGAATACAGTTCCTGTGGTCAGCTTGCTGTTATTGTTGTTGATGGTTGGATTGGTGTCCTGCACTTCCTGCTGCGCTGCCTTGGTGTTGCTCTAGGAGTGTCTAGCTCTTCTCCATGCTACGACGGCCTTGACGATGTTGCTGGTGCTGATGTTCCACCGATGACCTGGTTTTCGCTAGTTTGCTGTTCTTGTCGTCGGTCCTTTGGAGCTTCTCCGATTTTTGGTTCCTGCTGCTGGCTGGATTAGGTCCTTCAGGCCTTCGTCCTTGGCTGTGTTGTTGCTGCTCCAGAGCCTTTGGCCTTCCTCCGAAGCTTCGGAGTGGTTTTTCCTTGTTTTTCGGGCTGTTCTTTGTTGTTTGGGTGGGCTTTTGCTTTGTAAAGTTCCGCTAAACCTGTCTTGACCTTGTGAGGACATGGTGTCCTAATTAGGTCAGGTGTTGGCTTGGGCTCTTCTTTGTATTTGGTTCTGAAAAGTATATATACACTTACCTTTACCAAAAAAAAAAATAATATTATTATTTTATTAATATTTTTGTGGAAATTCTGAAATTAAATTGTGTTTATTTTAGGCTTAAATTGTGATGCCTAAGCTAGGATTTTCCCTATATATTGGTTTGTAAGCCAAATCGAATTGTTTGATTATGGTGAAATATAGAATTACGGGTATTCAATTAATAAACCCTGAGGTGTCGCGTTTATTTGCTGAGTTTTATGAGATAAATATGTTGTGGATGATTGAATATGGAAGTATGCCAAGTTTGTTTATTTAATAAAATGTGCATGATCACATGTGATTATTATTTTGGCGCATTTTTATGCGTGGAAGTTGTAATATTTCAACGTATTAGCACGGATCATGTTTGCATTGTCTATTGAAAATTATAATGATGGAACCTGAGTATTGCTATGTGTACATGATCACTTAAAGGTTCCTTTCGTGCTCGGTTATATCGGAAAACCGTATACCGGATGACCGCTAACCTAGGGTTTGGCCGTGGCCCTAACGGGTGTCCCCAATTTGATAATTGGAAGCCGTCACTGGTAGTAGGGAAGACGTAATCATTCGCGAATCGGATTCGGAATGAGCCCATTTATGGGATATGCTGTCATTAAGGTTGGTAAGACGATGTCGTGCCCGATGAGGTGGGACGATGCCCGGATATATTGGAAGATTGCCAACTTGAGGCGGATATCGTGGGTTGTGCTGTAGCCCCTGGTGTGGCTGTAGTAATTGGAATACGCGTGAAAGATTGTGGTGGCATTGCGCTTAATTATGGGATGAAATTGTTATGTACGGTATGGGACGGGCCAAAACGATTTCACCTTATAATCAAGACACGTGTGAGTGCATTGTGATTGAGAAAGTTGATACGTATTCTGATTGCATTATTATGGCATACGGTGAATTATAACATATAGAGCGTGCATGTGCCTAGGGCAAGGTAAGGTTGCTTGTGACTGTGTGGAGAAATGTCGTGAGTTTTATGTTGAGATACCAGCCTTCGTTATATCGTTGCGTGTGTTAGGTACATCCAAGAGGAGTTGACCTCCTAGTCGAGGGTTTGGTCGTGAATTCGCAGAGATTTATCTCATTTGTTATTATAAACTGTTTTTCAGACCCCCGAACATGAGCCTCCCTCCTGAACGTTTTGGCGTGCCTATGGAGATAGACACGGGTTATTCTGCTTACCCTATAGGTCCTGGCAAAAAGTATCAGAAGCATGAGTCCATTGTCTAGGTGGACGAGGGAGTACCTGAGTTGATGGCCCATCGTTTTGTGGCGTGGTTTAGCAAGGAAGGGGACGAGTTGATTGGTCCACTTCGTGGTTTTGATAGACCCCCGGTTGGCAGTGTTGGGGAGGTGGTCTAGAATCTGATGGACCTCGATCCCCCGGATGGGGAAGTGACGGACCCAGACTACGTAGATAGTGAGTCGGAGCTTCCTCCTGGTTTTGGTGATCTGTTGTGATAGGTTAGGATACCCCATCTTTTTGGAATCACTCCCTTTTTGTAGCGAAGTTAAGTTCACCCGACCGCTAATTCCTTTTTATTGTACGCGGTTTGATAGGAAGTAGCATTATGATAGGCTTGTATATTTGCCCCTTCCTTAAGTTAACGTTATGTTTATAAAATAACTTCGATGTTTTCTGAATCCATGTGTCTTCCTTACTATCCCGTTTATTGATTATTGTTGGGTGAATTAAGTTCGCTTCCGCATGCGTTTAATGGATAATGATTCGATTGGATCGGCGACGTGTCCTGAGACATCGCATTTATAATGACTGTGGTGGGATGTTAGCGCGCTCAAGGGTTGGGGCGTGACATTTCCCCTAGACACTAATCGAGGCAACCCGCTAACGTAATAAAACATAGAGTGTTTGGAGAAATCGAATTTGAGCAATGTATTTAAATTGATTTGCCCAAAATAGAAAGAAATATCCGATTCTGCTCACTAGATTGGGTTTATCTGTGATATCCTGAAAATTCGACTTAATTTGGTAATTTTATAAAATGGTGATTTCGTCAATGCTTTATTAGTTAATTCTCACTCTGACTTGATCACTCATAGAATACTAACTAAAGGGGAAAGGCTATCGAAGAATTTATTTCTAACAGCCGCTCGTTAGTTCGAGATGAACTATAGTTGCGATTGATCGATTTCAATCACGAATTATGATTCGATTTTGAGTGTCGAATGCTCACGGATTTTACACTCGAATCATAGGACGTCGCCTCATAATTTTTACGAATTAACCATCGAAAATTTCAATTTTGAAAAAGGATCGAAGAATCGAAAATTCAATGCGAAAAATGAAAGTGAACCGAGCAACGCCCGTTGGGCCTCGTGCCCGAGAAAGGCTCGCCATCAAGACCCGATAAAATTTAATCGGCCCGTAAATTGATACACAGATCGAAGTTAAGATTGTAATTTTAGGAGACAAAAACTAAAGAAATTACAAAAGAAAAAAAAATGGGAGATATTTTTGCAGGGTAATAATTAGACCCACTTTCTCTCTCTTTCTCCCCTCTCTCTCTTCCCCCTTCCCCCGCTGGCACTCCACGCCTGCCGACCAGCCCAACCAACGCCCACCCACTGCCCTTCTTCCTTTTCTTCGACTTCTGCTTCCGCGTGCTTTTGCTTCACTGTTGCTTCTTCCGCCTAGCTTCTTCACTTCCTGTTGCTCACCGCTGACCAGACCATCGTCGCCGGAAGCAGCCACCGCCGAGCACCACTGCGTCCGCCCTCGCCACCGCTGTCCCAGCTGCCAAACCACCACCACTAGCCATCATTTCCGCCTGACTCAGCCTCCAAGCCGCGTCGGACCGCCACCAGCCACCGCCTCTCCGTCGCGCCCGTTCACCACCGCTCGTCACTCGTCGTCCGTCCCCACCGCTGCAGTTGCTGTTCGCCCCTGTCTAGCGCGCCTAGCTGCTGCCACCAGCTGCTGTTCACGCCGGGAACGGTCCCCGAACAGCCCCGGCAGCCGCTGCCTTTGCCATGCTCGTTCGCCACCGTCCGCCGAAATCGAACCAGAAACCGCCGCGGACAGCCGCGTCGTCGCCGTCGTTCTTGTGTAATTGCCGTTGTTAGACGGATAAGTTAACCTCCAATCCCTCGTTTAGGGTGTTAAACTTGCTTATGATAATTTAGTTTAAGTTTATGGCTAATTAAGTGGGATTATGCGATAAGTTATCGAAAAGTTCGATAAGTTATAATTATTCGTGTGATAAGCTATTATTGTGTTCGCTATAAATTGTCGCTATTTTGACGATAAGTTATCTATTATTTTATCATTATTATTTATTTTATTAAATTAATTAATTTTCGAAATTAAATACTAATATTTTATTCAAAAAATATATTTATTAATAAAATATTTGATTTTCGAAAATTAAATATTAATATTTTTGAATGATTTTTAATATCGAATTGTGATTGTTTTATGCACAAATTGTGATGCCAATATTGGATTTCGCTGTATAAGTTGGCGTATATGGAAAATGATTTGAATGATTATGATTTGAGAAAATATTTCGAATCTTTGAAAATAAATGATTTTCGAATATTATTAAATAATTAATTTCCGAATTTATTTATTATTATTTCGAAAAATTTTTAATCTCAAATTATGATTTCTAGCTTGAATGGTGGCGATTATGCCGTGAATCGTCGTATTAATTTGATTTTATGACAAATTGTTTTGAATGGAAGTTTCTATGGAAAATTTATGAGATTTTTGGAGTTAAATTATTTTATTGTTATGCCAAGTAACGATAGTGATGCTTTGTGGTTGATAAACACATTTTGCATAGAAGCTTGCAAAAATTGATTAACTGTTTGCATGCGTGACCACTTAGTTTGTTATGCAGCATTATGCGAGCACTATTCATGGATGCACGGGCCAATTGAAAAGATAATAATTGGCCGAATTATGTGCTCGTATGGTCACATGTCGGAGCCGTCTTGCTGTAGATCGCTTGACGATGCCTGATTTGTCGAGGTCTACTACAGATCGCACTCGATTTTATCGGATGCTTGGAGATTATCTGGATAGCCGATATTTCGGATACCGAATCGCGGCCCGATGGCGGATTAGATGCTCCTTATGGGATACCATCTTACTGTAGATCGTTTGATGTTGCCATATTGGAATGCCATCTTACTGTAGATCGTTTGACGTAGCCGTGCCCGATGGGGCAGGACGGAGCCCGATCATGCCGGAAGACTGCCATCTTGTTGCAGATCGCTTGATGTGTAATGGTCCCGAGGGGGCGTAATAACTGAAATACGCGTGATGCATAGTGCCTGGTTATGTGATAGAAACTGCTAGACATATAGTGCCTGGTTATGTGATAGAAACTATCAGACATGATATGGGACGTGCCCAAGTGGATTCTGTCTTACAATCGAGACACGCGCGCTTATGATGCATTGATGCATGGGAAATCTCTTTAAATGCCTCGAGTATGTGACATGTTCATTTCATCAACGAGTGTACAAAGACGAGGTAAGGATGCTTGTGGTTGTTTAACGATGTTGCTGTTGATGCTATATTGCTTGATTAGGGACCCCCGAGGTGAGTTGGCCTCCTAAGCGGGACTTAGGCCGTTAACTTATTGAGATTTTATCTCATTTGTTGTTGTTAAACCTTTTTCAGGACCTTAGCATGTCGTTGCTCCATATGCGGTTTGAAATACCGCAGTTTTTGGTTAGTCCTTGAGGGTTAGACTTGAAAGCTAATCTTTTGAATGGAGTAGATTAACCATAGCCTTTATCTTTTTGCTGGCTTTTTGTGAAAACGCCCGAAGTGGGCTTGTAAGTGTGTTCCCAGGGTTAATCAATTATAAAAACAAAAGAAGCATTTGTTATGACTAGTTTTTCTCTGCTATCTCTGATTTGATTGTTGTTTAGGATTTGTAGTGTTGGTTATCGTTTTCGCTTGCGTAATTCAAAAATAAAAAGAAAAGGATCGGCGACGAGTCCTGAGTCATCGCATCATAATGACCATAGTGGGATGTTGCACATCCGTAGGGTTCAGGGCGTGACATTATCATTAAAGGGATATAATAATATGAAACCTAATTATTTTCTATGAAATTAAGGACCTTCCGGAATTTGTGGATTTTCTTGATATGATTGACCGAATCTAACCTCATTTGGACCTAATATGTAATACTAATAACAAACAGGTAGCTTCCATATTTTAGTCAGCAACTGGAGATAAGAACCAATGTATTAATAGGTAAGTTGAATTAAATTGCCAACTCATTAGCATTGGTCCGTATAGATAACTTTCTTTTCTCGGATTAATAGAAATTTTGTCCGAACGCAGAAGGAAAATAAAATCTTGACCAAAAAAGTGAATCTGGAATGCTGTTAAATAGCGAGACTACCCCTAATAGAGGCAAGCCATCACTATATAAGCTCGACTTCTGCCACTACTTTGGCAACACCCAACTATTTCACTCGCTATTTAGTGTTTATGCTCTCAGATTACTCAGGTCCAAAGCATCGAAGCAAGTTCTTCAGACTTACTGGTTTGCCACTTTGCCCTCTTGTTCTTTTGTAAATTTTGATGTGATCATGAAGTTGCATGTGAAGAATGATGAAGAAGAAAATATGTATTCACGTGATGGGAACAAGTTGATTTTTGCTTTTCTTAAAAACCGAACCAAAACATGATTTTCTTTGTGGGTAAAATTTGGTTCTTTTACTGATTTTGAGTGCATGATCTGATGAAGCATAGTTTGTTTTGTGTGAGTGAACCGACTTTTTTTTCCTTTTGCATCATATCCTCTCTATTGCCTTGGATTGTCCTTGGAGATTGTTAGACCATAACTTATGTATCTGAGCCAGTGATGACTTGACGGTCCACGGTGATCTATGCTCTTTCACAAATTCATTTCGAAGTAAAAAATTGATTCATTTATAATCTAGTTGGAGCATCAGTAATCTACTTGAAAAGTTGTATGTGGTTTCTAAAACAATTGTTCTAAGTGAAATTGATGAGCCAATCTTTCATGATATACCCGTACACTGAAAGTACTGTGAACATCATACCGAGTAGTGCTCAACAATTTCATTTCTTTCATTTGTCAAGCAAAAGTGATTAAGCCCAAGAAAGAGTATAGGTGTTCTTGCTGATGTACTGTTCCTTGACTGACACCGCATTCTCCTTCAGATTCTGATTGAAAATGGCTCAACCGGTGAATGCTGCTGTGCCATTTACCGCTGCTCCTGCAGGCGAAGGCCTGATGACTGATGACCAGCGCTTCCTCCTGTCCATCATTTTTGGAGCATACTTCGGGCCTCATCTCAAAGGGGAATGGCTGGCCCACAAGTCGGCAATGCAGAAAGCGGTTGAGAGATTGCCACAGTACACTCACGATCAGCTCGCTAGGTCCAAGATGATGATGGCTGAAATGACGCACGTGTATTATTATATACGCAGGAAGGCCAGTCAATGTGTCGTAGTTGCCCCATCTCTGTTGCTCAAGTTCTTCCGCAACACGCTTCCAGCAAAAGTGCTTAGTGTTGGTAGGCACTACCCACGGTTCGTCAACCTCTATCCGACTCACCTGCACCCTTGTTCATTTGTCGAAGATCGATTTTTGGCAATAGACAACATTGTCTTCATCGATAACCCGAGCACCTCTTACATCAGGGAAGAGGTAGTTGAGAGGATTAAGAGTTTGACTGGGCTGCTGGAGCTTGTTCTGCAGAAGGATGCTGCCAAGCTACCAATTTATGTCACCGACGAGGCATTTTATGAAGTGGTCGCACCAGGGGTGCGTTCAGGGGGACATTCTCGTTTTTTTTATCCTCCTCGTGGTTCTCATGGAAAAAAACGCAAGAGTAACGAGGCTCTAGGTGTAATGCCTCTTCGAATGACTCCATATGAAGGTTCAACCACCTCGATGTCATCATTTTCCTCCGAAGAACGAGACACCTACTTCAAGGCTCAACTTGATACTAAGGTGGTGTTTTCTCCACTCAGTACAACAGAGATGCAATGTCGTGGTGCCGCCGCTGCCTGGATTGCTGGAGTCGGAGTGGCTGGGAATGTGGACACGGGGCTTACAGGATCCATCACAGGGCATGTGAGCCTTGCCGAGTCCAATGACTGTTACCTGTTCCAGGTGTGACTTCCTGGGGTCAGAAGAGACCGAAGTAAGTTCCTGATGGCCAGAAAAAAACCTCAATATTATAGGTCAAAAAGCTCATTATTAAGTTTTGAGTGTTCTCCATTTTGCGGGTTTTTATTCATAGGGTGATGTTAAGATTTTAATGGAGATTCTCTGTCTTCTGTCGAGTTCAAAATCTGACATTCCATGCTCTCAGTCGATATCAAACCAATCATATATCGACAAGACGACAACCATCGGAGTTCCAGTCGTTGAAACATTGCTCAGGCCCTCAGAGATCGGCCTTCCAGCATCAGAACTCAACTGCTGTTTTACCGATCAAGGCAAAGAGTCAATTTTGGGGTTCAGCAGCATTAACTGCTTCAACCATTTTGCAATCTGCACAAAAGGCCGCATCAGGTGACGAACAGGTCATGGCTATAAAAACGTAAGTTATGCAGAAACATGAAAAGAGCATCCTGAAATTCATGAAAATGACAAAACAAAATTAAAAGCAAGTGATACTTGGCTACCATTTATGATAATGAAAGAAAGAAAAGAAAATCATGAAATCTATTGTTCTCTACCATCAATTTTAGCTAGTTATGAAAAGGTAGTTTCCGTGATTTTCTGATTGAGTATTGAAATATTTGTTAAGTTCTGAAATGCAAATGTCATTTTTATAATGGCAACATATTAAAATTACTACATACAGCGTATGGAGCAGAGATAACAGGTTTCCTTCCTCTCATTTGCAGGCTGAGACATACTTCAGACCAGATCTTTGAAAAGAAAAGCTCCAAGTGTCAACAATGCAGAGAGCAATCAAGAAATGGCCGCTGTATACTTCAGGCCCTTGACAGTGTTAGAGGATCTTCCTTAGGATGATGAATTCCATGAAGCAGTGGCACTAGCAGCGCATTCTCGAGGTCAGTTTCTGTCCTTTCATGCCCTCCTTGCAGTTCTCCTGTAGGAGAACACCAAAATAGCGTGGCTTACAGTGGTATCACAAGAATCAAGCTGCAAGGGACACTTTTAGTCCTCCATGCTACCTCATGCTCTCATGAAACTTGAAATTAAAGACGCAAATGTCACATAGCTCTGGACATAAGGCCTCCCAATGGTTCCAGTATGTTCCTGATAACCAAAGTTGATATTTTGCTGTATGTAGATTATTGGCGTACTTTGCCAGATTTAGCTCAGTCTCCACAGGTTAAGAACCCAATTGTTAAGCTTCCTCTGAGCTCTCCGATTCAATGAAAACATAGTGCAGAACTTCAATTTTTATAGCAGCTTATGGGAGACGTCTGTAATCATCAAAGTTACCGCGTTTGATTTGCTGATATCTGCTTTGATATGGTCATAAGTGTCCATTATCATCGAATTTAATCTGTTTGATTTGTTGATATCTGCTTTGAATGGTCATTTGCGTGCAAGAGTCAGGATGTGGTAACAGAAAGACTAGGCACAAATCACAATCGGATAAAAATTTCTTTCGCAATCTGTTTCCCTGGGTAAGGCAACAAGTTTCCGGTTTTGAAGAGCAAACTGTAGCTCATTCATGATGGATACGAAAATAAGAAAAATATAAAAAAAACCATTAACAAAGTTAATTATTGCAAGAGCCTTGACAAGTACTCCTAACATTGTAAGAACTATTTTTGAGACATCAAAATAATGGTTTTTTTATTCAGATTTATCAGAAAGCAGGATCAACTCGTTTCATGTCGTGTGATGACACATTTGACTTTCATCATTGTTTTTTTTTTTGGTAAGGATGACTTTCATCATTGTTTACATTTAAGTAACTTCAAGAACAATTAAAGACTAAAACATGTAGAAGGGTAAACAAGTACTGTGAAGTGCTCTTATTGTTTGTTGTTATTTCTTTGAACTAGGATGAAAATGATTTGGGGTTTTAATCAAACCAGAGTGATCTGATATTCTAGCTAGTAAGTAATGACTGAGTGGCCTAAGTGCTGACAGAACTCAAGCTTCTACTATGCTGGTAGTTTTGTTATTCAACCGTTTTCAAATTTCATAACAATCGGGCCAAATTTTTTATTCTTGGTATGCACTTGGACAAAAGTTGAATAATTCTGATGAAAAAAATCAACGTTTATTTTCTTTGCTATGTTCTTATCTCCATATATTTAGAAATATGGAAAGTATGCATTTGTTACTGGTTTTGATTATTAGGCTCAAATGAGGCTAGAGTTGGTTTACTGAGTAAAATCAAATATTTCTTTCTTTTTCGTGCCGATTAGAATTGGCAGATTAATTGAATTCTGTACAGCGAGAAATTCAAAATAGGAGTACTTTACAATGTTTTATTACCTTAACTGGATTGTTTTAATCCCTTGTTCCGGGGAAAAGGAAAAGAAATGTGCAAACCTCCACTGATACATTCAAGAGTTCAATTACTTTCTTTTTCAAGAAAATGGGAAGGGTAGCATGAAAAAGGACAAGCTGATATTGATTGAGTTGAGACATAACTGTTCTCTGTTTTGCTGAGATCTGTAAACTGTCGATTGTTGATATCTGCTTTCTTTAAAAGCATCATGAATTCTTTATGTCTTATTTCTTAAAAACAAAAGAATTAGACACAGAACATAATCTATCGGATAGAGTTTTGTTGAATGGCCAATTCTTCTGTTCAAGAAACAAGTGGAGGAGTTAAATCTCCGAGGATTTGGTTGATCTCCGAACTTGGTCTCGCACTTAAGAGCGCAGCAGCATGGACTGTGACATGTATTAATCTGCAACAAGTAAAGTTTTCCCATTTTGGTAAAATCGAGTGGTGTGATTCATTCAATCTCATCGACGGGGCAAAAGAAAAAGAATTATCCAATTTTGCTCTTCCTAGAACATGACATAATTATGTGAATGTGGCCTTGATTACCTGCTATGAAGTTAAGGCCCTTCTGCTTTTTGTAGATTTGCTAGTGTAATTGACCAAATCTAACCTTATTTGGCCCAAATAATTACTAATAACGACAAATAGGTATCTTCCATATTTCTCATTAGCACTGGTCAACCTGGCTAATTTTTTTATTTTCTAGAAATTATCGAGCTTTTGTTCAATGCAGAAGAGGGAAATAAATTTGACCCGAGAGAGTTATGAATGGCTGAAACAGAGAGAGGCCACTGGTGGTGAAGAAGATAAACAGTAACAAGAATCAAAGGAAAGAAAAAAGAAGTTGAAGACGAATAAAATTTCTCACGCAATCCGTCTTCCTGGGAAATGTAACAAAGATCCGGTTTTAAAAGAGCAAACTGTGGCTCATTAATGTGATGGATATGAAGATACGGAAAAGATAAAAACACCATTAAAAAAGTTAATTATTGAAAGAGCCTCGACAAATGCCCTTAAGGCACTCTTGACGTTGTAAGAACCGTTCATGAGCCATCAAAATTATGGTTTCATTGTAGATCTACCAGAAGCAGGACCAACTTGTTTCTAGTCATGTGATGACACATTAGGCTTTCATCTTTTCTTACCTACAACTAAGTCCTGATAGAACTCAAGCTTCTACTCTGCTGTTGCGGGCTTGACTCTGTTACAGTTAGTTCTGTAATTGAACATTTTTCAAATTTTATATCGTTTTGGCCAATTTCTAGTTTCTTTTCTATGCATTCGGAGACAAGTTCAATAATTCCCCAAAAAAGAAAATCAACTAGGGTGGCAGTTTAATTTAGCTCCTTGCTCTTATCTCCGTCTATTTACTGATGCGCTTAGCTACTTCTCCTTTGCGCCGCTAGTGTGGAAAGTTCGTGTTTGTTACTAATTTTGATTATTAGGCTCAAAATGAGCTGAGATTTATGTAGTACACCACCAAGACCAAAAAATCAGGGAGGTTGAAATTCATAACGTGTAATTAAAGGTCACACTCACATTATTAAATATCCGATTTTACTAGACCTAGTAAAATCGGATATTTCTTTCTTTTCCGTGTCGATCAGAAAGGTTAGATTAAATGTGTTAGGTATGTCACAAAATTCAAAATAGGAATACTCTAAAATGTTTTATTACTTTAATTGGATTGTCTTAATGCCTTGTCCCCAGGAAAAAGAAAAAGGAATGTGCAAAGATCATTGCTAATGGGTAGGCTATTTAATTTTACTTATATTCAATGGTTCTTATCTCCATATGCTGACTGATATATGGAAGCTACCTATTTGTTATTAGTGTCAAATATTGGGTCCAAATGAGGTAAGATGGGTTGTTCAAATGAACAAAATCTACAAAATCCAGAACTTCCATTATATACAGACAGTAATTAGGTTTCACACTATTATATCGCCATAATGATAAGGATAATGTAGTGAGAAGAATCAGATGTTTCCATTTTTGGCCGATTACTTCAATGAATTGCTTAATTTGATTTCGCCAAACATGCAATGTTTTATTATGCCAATTGGGTTGGCTCAATCATCATCTAGGGTAAAAGAAATCGGTTGAGGATAAATATCGGCTTAGACGAAGTTCACCGTCAAGGTTTAAAGACCATGCCACCCATAAGGATAAAGAACTTCGAAATAGTAGAAGTTCATTACCAAGACCTGTAGGAAATCCACCAGCCAAGAACTTCTTGGTTCACCACCAAAGAACTTGGATAAAGAACAGGGATTGAATTCGCTCACTTGAGAAAAATCTCATATATTCATCAAATTCAAGTCTTGTCTGTCTTATAAATGAGATTAGACCTATTTTTTATAGAGTGATTATGCTAAACAAAAGAGATGGAATATCGTGGTGCCACCACCGCCTGCAGTGCTGGAGCCGAAGTGGTCGGGAATGTGAACGTGGGGCTTACAGGATCATCTTGGAGCATGTGAACCTTGTCGAGTCCGAAGACTGTTACCTATTCCAGGTTTCACTTCCAAGGATCAGAAGAGATGAAAGTAAGTTCCCGATGGCATAAAAAACACCTACTGGATGAGCAGCATTCCGCTGTGGATTTTCTGAAAGCCCCACAATCGACGACTATTAGGTATCTCCAACTTAGTAAAACTAATGTTGGGATTTACTGAAACTCAATTAGACAAAAATCGTGTCCAATGTTTCCTCTTCCTATAACTTTTTTAGATGCAGAGAACTCGATCAAATAATGGACATTGTTCCTCTGCATAATAGCTACATCTGAAAAAGGTATAGGAGGAGCAAACATAGGACACGATTTGTGTCAAAAACAGAGACAGAAGTGTCCGGTTGGACAAAAGGTCTCCTATTCTGATCTCAGCCACCTTCCCACTCGTCACAGTATCTCTTTCAATCAAGACCTCGCCATCCATGTTGAATTCACAACTGAATGTTGCTCATTCAAAAGGAAGTTTCAAAGAAATCCGTTATTACCTCATCATCACTATGAAACAGAATCTACAAAAAGGAGAAAACTCGAAACTCAGTAATTAGCTTCTTCGCCTTTATACATTGATTTTTTCTAGGCCATCAAGAACTTACTTTGATCTCTTCTGACCCCTGGAAATGACACTTGGAATAGGTAACAGTCTTCGGACTCCACAAGGTTCACATGCCCTGTGATGGATCCTGTAAGCCCCACATTCGCATTCCCAACCACTCTGACTCTAGCACTGCAAGTGGCGGCGGCACCACGACATTGCATCTCTATTGTACTTAGCGGTAGGGGTGTGCAACCAAACTGAATTTACCCACGAACCTGACCAGACCGCCCGTAAACGCAGGTTTAGGAACCAGTTCTTGTTTGAACCGGTCTGGGAACCAGGTTCCAAGTGAAGGCCTACTCAAGTGCCAGACCAACTGGATCGGTTTTGCAATCGGATTTTAACAAGTGTTAAATAAAACCCTAGCTCAGTCGCCTCTCTCTCTCTCTCAATCTCTCTTTTTATGCAGCAAGCCAGTGCCCAACAACCCTAGGTCCACCGTAGGAACCCTCTGTTGTATACCTAGCATATCATACGTAATATGTTGATCACATACAATACGACATACGTACTTCAATAGTAGAAAACAAGAGAAGCCAACTAACCTGAGCGCACAACACAAGCAAGTTTGATCCGAGCCCAACGAAGAGACGTTGTGTCCTTAAGACAAATTTGCCCCCTCTTTCGGTACCCAAGGTCGATGGACAATCGTCTCCCAGGATAGAACGGATCCTTCCCTCAAAGCCGGCACTTGCTCGGAGGAAAACGGCGAACGGAACGTCGCGGAATTGATCGCACAAAGGAGAGATTATGTCGAAAATGCACGGCCAGCCTTTGTTTGAAAACGAATGAGTTTTTAAACAGCAAGTCCGAAGAGTCACGAAGCGAACCGACGTAATGAAGGAACCGGTTCGGTACCCCCGAACCGTAATGAAGGAACCGGTTCGGTACCCCCGAACCGTTGCAAATAAAAAAATATAAAAAATAAATAAGCTGAATAATTTCTGCCCGTTCCCGAACCGAGCCGAGCCGGCCGGACGGCGGCGGCGGCGCGCGCGGGGAATGGACCGAGCTTGACGTGTAAGTCCTCTCTCTTCCACAAAAGTGGGGTACCCCTTGGGGCCCAACCCTTCATGGAAGACACAAGCTAATATATCCAACTTCAAGCTCCCATCTTTCCTATGTGGGACTCTCTCCTTCATCTTTAATATCATTCAAACAATTTGATGGATTTTGGCTCCAAAATTTGCAATTTGGAGTTCCCTCCAATTTGCTCAAAATCCCAACAATCCCCCACATGAATGATATATATTCGTAATCATGACTCTTCGTAAATGCAAGTAATGCAATGTGCGATCATCCATGAGAGAACGTTGCATCGTAGTGAGTAGTCTGAAACTTTGAACCCATCCTAGTGAACATCTATCGGACTTACTCGGTCAATCAGTAGACGCGATTGTCTTTGAACCGTCAACCTTTGGTGTAAGCCTAGACAACAGAAGTCACACAACGATCTCTCGAACGAAGTTCGTTCTCACTGTTGTGTTCGTTTTGGCCATGAACACCGCCTGGTCTCATGAGTGTTCTAGAGAATTCGGCCTTTTCAATTCTCATAGAAGCGGCCCACACTTCACACTCACATAGGTGATTTCTGAGTATCAGTACATACTCTAGAATCATTAAAAGCTTAAGCTTAACCTTCACATATTAGTACTATCTCAAACAGGAATGGGTAGAGATTGATAGTACTTTACTCCAGTCTTCATAACTTAGTTGTCCCTTTGAACCTAGTTCTTGGGATCTCCAGTCAGCTAAGTAGGGTTACCGCTATGAAGACTTATTGATCGGCCTTAGACCCATTCCTCTTGAAGTTTTCATAACCATCTCTCTAGTTAAGCCTTTTGTTAGCGGATCCGCAATATTATCTTTTGACTTTACATAGTCAATAGTGATAATTCCACTAGAGAGTAGTTGTCTCACGGTGTTATGTCTTCGACGAATATGTCGAGACTTGCCGTTATACATGACATTCCTTGCTCTTCCAATAGCAGCTTGGCTATCGCAATGAATACACACAGCTGGCACCGGTTTAGGCCAGTTTGGAATGTCTTCTAAGAAATTTCGAAGCCATTCTGCCTCTTCTCCAGCCTTGTCCAAAGCAATGAATTCAGCCTCCATCGTGGACCTTGCTATACAGGTTTGTTTGGACGACTTCCAAGACACCGCTCCCCCACCAAGGGTAAACACAAATCCACTAGTGGATTTTGTATCGTTTGTTCCGGTAATCCAATTTGCATCACAATATCCTTCAAGTACCGCCGGATATTCTATGTAATGCAAACTATAATTCTGGGTATGCTTCAAATAGCCCAAAACACGCCTCATAGCTTTCCAGTGATCTTCATTTGGGCTTGCAGTATATCGACTTAGCTTACTTACAGCACAAGCTATGTCCGGTCTAGTACAGTTCATGACATACATTAAACTGCCTAGTATACTTGCATACTCATTTTGTTCTTTGATTGTACCAGAATTCTTTGTAAGATGTAAATTCACATCTATCGGGGTCCTTACAGGTGCAACATCTAGATTCTTACATTTATCTAGAATTTTCTCAATATAATGGGCTTGTGACAGTGCTAGTCCCTCAGATGTTTTATGGATTTTAATTCCTAAAATAACATCTGCGACCCCCAAATCTTTCATATCAAAATTGCTTGTAAGCATTCGCTTCGTTGCCTTAACAACTTCACAGTCACTTCCCATTATAAGCATGTCGTCGACATATAGACAAAGAATGACAAAACCATTATGAGTGTTCTTAACGTATACACATTTATCACACTCATTGATTCTATATTCATTCGACAACATCACTTGGTCAAACTTAGCATGCCATTGCTTGGGTGCTTGTTTTAGACCATACAACGACTTGATAAGCCGACACACTTTCCTTTCTTGTCCAGGAGCAACACACCCTTCAGGTTGCTCCAAATAAATTTCCTCTTCCAAGTCCCCATTCAAGAAGGCCGTTTTCACATCCATTTGATGGATCTCCAGCTTATACACCGCAGCTATTGCAATCAACATCCTTATTGATGTAATTCTCGTGACCGGTGAATAAGTGTCAAAATAATCAAGACCTTCTCGTTGCTTGTAGCCTTTAACCACAAGTCTAGCTTTATACTTATCAATAGTGCCATCCGCCTTCATTTTCTTTTTGAAGATCCACTTACTTTGTAGTGGTTTATTTCCAGGCGGAAGGTCAACCAATTCCCACGTATGATTCGATAGAATTGATTCAATTTCGCTATTGATAGCTTCTTTCCAGAACGGAGCTTCTGGAGATGTCACAGCCTCTTTGACAGTCTGAGGCTCGTTCTCTAATAGATAAGTTAGAAAATCTGGACCAAAGGATGTGGAGGTCCTTTGTCTCTTACTCCGTCTAGGTTCATCCTCAATAGGATCATTTGTTGAAGCAACATCTCGAGGTCTCTTATTATTTCCATGTGAATCATATACTTTGTTATACGGAAAAATATTCTCAAAGAACGAGGCGTCCCTTGATTCAATAATCGTATTAACATGTATATCCGAGACCTCAGATCTATGTACAAGAAACCGATATGCACTACTATTTTGGGCATATCCAATAAAGACACAATCAATGGTCTTTGGTCCTATTTTAACCTTCTTTGGTTTAGGAATCATGACCTTAGCCAAACACCCCCACACTTTGAGATAATTCAAATTAGGCATTCTACCTTTCCATTTCTCATAGGGTGTTTGTTGTGTCTTCTTGTGGGGAACTCGATTCAAGATAAAATTCGCCGTCAAAACAGCTTCCCCCCACAAATTCTCAGGTAAACCGGAACTATTTAACAATGCATTCATCATTTCCTTTAGTGTCCGATTTTTCCTTTCAGCTACTCCATTAGCTTGAGGCGCATAGGGAGGTGTCAGTTGGTGTATAATACCAAATTCGGAACATACTTCCTCAAAAGGAAATTCGTATTCACCTCCTCTATCAGATCTTATCATTTTGATCTTCTTGTTTAATTGCGTTTCCACTTCAGACTTATAAGTCTTAAACGCATTAATTGCCTCATCTTTGCTTTTGAGCAAATAAACATAACAAAATCTAGAGCAATCATCTATAAAAGTTATAATATATTTATTACCTCCTCTAGATGGTGTTGATTTCATGTCGCAAATATCGGTGTGAATTAATTCTAAAGACTCCGTTACTCTATCATTCACAGAATCAAACGGAGGTCTAGAAAATTTGGATTCAACACACACTTGGCATTTTTCTCTTGGACAATCGAATTTTGGTAACAAGCCCATATCAATTAATTTCTTAATTGACTTATAATTCACGTGTCCTAATCTAGCATGCCAAATAGTAGGAAGCTCAACCACATAAGCGAAATCAACTTTATTAGTAGAAACATTAGGAGGTACAACAGTCATTACATTCATCTTGAACAGACCATCACTAAGATACCCCTTGCCCACATACATATCACTCTTGGAGAGTATAAACTTATCAGACACAAAAACCATCTTAAACCCATGCTTGCTAAGGAGAGAACCCGACACTAAATTCTTGCGCACATCTGGCACATACAATACATCATTTAGTGTCACTTGCTTTCCAGAGGTCATCTTCAAAACAACTCTTCCAATTCCTTCAACCTTGGAGGTCGATGAGTTACCCATGTAGAGTATCTCTTCACGTGCCATCGGCGTATAAGTTGTGAACATGGATTTGTTGGCACAAATGTGTCGAGTTGCTCCAGTGTCAATGAACCATTCTTTGGAGTTTCCCACCAGATTACATTGGGAAATCACAGCAGCAAGGTTGATGTCTTCGACACCACTAGAAATATGTTCCACCACATTAGCATTGGTCTTTTGCTTCTTCTTGGCTCTACACTCTTTGGATCGATGTCCAGGCTTTCCACAATTGAAGCACTTGCCAAGAAACTTTTTCGGACCTTGGTTGGAACCCTCTCCATAGCTCTTCCTCTTCTTGTTGGGTTTCTTTGATTCCTCAACAATGTTAGCTCTTGATGTCTCAAAGGTTTTGCCACCTTTCTTCTCGGAGATTCTATTATCTTCCTCTATCCTCAATCGAACAATCAAGTCTTCAAGTGACAGCTCCTTTCTCTTGTGTTTAAGATAATTCTTGAAGTCTTTCCACGAAGGTGGTAGCTTCTCAATGAAGGCAGCAACTTGGAAGGACTCACTTAGAGTCATTCCTTCAGCATGAATGTCATGCAGGATCACTTGAAGCTCTTGGACTTGACTCAAAAGAGTTTTAGAGTCCACCATCTTGAAGTCAAGAAACTTGCCAACAATGAATTTCTTCAGTCCGGCATCTTCAGTCTTGTACTTCTTGTCCAGACTATCCCACAATTCCTTAGCCGTTTTCAGAGGGCTATACACATTATAAAGGGCATTGTCCAGACCATTGAGAATGTAGTTTCGACAAAGGAAGTCTGAATGCTTCCAAGCATCCACGGCAGCAAGCCTCTCTTTGTCAGTATCTCCTTCATCCAACTTAGGAGCATCCTCATTTAGAAATCGAGCCAAGTTCAAAGTTGTGAGGTAGAACAACATCTTTTGTTGCCACCTCTTGAAATCAACACCGGTGAACTTCTCAGGCTTTTCTCCATGAGCTCCATGAGTTGGGATCGACAAAGTAGGCACAGTAGGTATCGAAGCCGAAGCCATTTCTAAGCGTCAAACACAAAAAGGTTAACTTGAATATACGAACACCAATTTGTTTAATTAACACGAACAAAAAATGCTCAAAATGTTTAAGACCACAAATTCACGCTGCCGAATGGAAAACAATTGCAAGTACGCTGACCGATGATTAAAAGGTCGAATAAACTAATTAAAATATTCATACAGTGAAAGCAGTGAAAGCACCCAATGCACCGAACTCTGAAAACTGAAGTCAGTGGTTGTGCGACCGAACGAAAATACAAACTTAAAAGATTATAAACTTCAGATGTTGAAGACCGCACACGTCAGTAACACCGAATGTAGAAAAATCAACTATTTCCGAAAACAAACTTCACCGAACTCAATAACACAGAATGTATAATATGCAGAACCCACGATTATCACCATAACCGAATGCAAAGTTCACAGAATATTAGCACCAATTCGGGCAGAAGCAAGTACGTATGAACACAGAATGCGAAGCAACAGTACACGTACATGAACAAACATAAAATTTGTCTTAAGAATGTTGTATACCTAGCATATCATACGTAATATGTTGATCACATACAATACGACATACGTACTTCAATAGTAGAAAACAAGAGAAGCCAACTAACCTGAGCGCACAACACAAGCAAGTTTGATCCGAGCCCAACGAAGAGACGTTGTGTCCTTAAGACAAATTTGCCCCCTCTTTCGGTACCCAAGGTCGATGGACAATCGTCTCCCAGGATAGAACGGATAATGAAGGAACCGGTTCGGTACCCCCGAACCGTTGCAAATAAAAAAATATAAAAAATAAATAAGTTGAATAATTTCTGCCCGTTCCCGAACCGCGCCGCCGCCGCCGTGCGCCGCGGGGAATGGACCGAGCTTGACGTGTAAGTCCTCTCTCTTCCACAAAAGTGGGGTACCCCTTGGGGCCCAACCCTTCATGGAAGACACAAGCTAATATATCCAACTTCAAGCTCCCATCTTTCCTATGTGGGACTCTCTCCTTCATCTTTAATATCATTCAAACAATTTGATGGATTTTGGCTCCAAAATTTGCAATTTGGAGTTCCCTCCAATTTGCTCAAAATCCCAACACCCTCGCCAGTTGCAACCCTCGTCGCCGGTCAGTTCGCCTCTCTTTGTCACTACCATTGGCGCCGCAAGAATGCAAACCAGCTCATTGTTGCCAGACTCGCCATCATCGCCTCTCGTTGTCGCTTCTCTTTTGCAGCTCGCCGACTCCAACGCAGCTATCAAGAGCGAGGTGAGTCCGAATTTTGGTACTTTTTTTCGGTACACCCTTTTTCCCTCTGCTTCGCCACCAACTCGTAAGAATCTTATGACCTCCAATTCGTAAACCCTTTTTCACTCTCCTTTTCTTTGCACGCTACTTCAATGTCGATGAGAGATTGGAGAGTAGTCTTTGCTTTTTTGGGAGGGTTGGAGTTTTGATTACGAAGCGATGGATGATCTGCGTTTTGCGTTGCATGTTACAAGCTAAAAGATAAGATTGTTCTGTTGGATCTGAGACAGAGTTACTAGTACTACCGAGGTGATGACCTTGGATTTTATGGTCATATAAAGAATTTGTTGTCTGCATCATCGGTTTTTTTCGAGGAGCTTAGGTGAACTGACTGAATAATTCATACAAGAAGAAACAAATGATTGGAATTTGGATAACACGGAATGCTCCTCGGTCCTACATTGTGGTATAATTTGTTTTCAATAGAATCTTGACATTATTGTATAATTTTTTTTCAGTTGATGGATTAAGAAAAAGACATCAATGGAAGTGGATGGGTATAATGAAATGAGTCCGCTCATGGAATTTCCATTCCATGGAGCAAATGAAGTGGAATATGTAACCATGAGTGCGAAAACAAGGCGAGGGCACCTAACTCTCATCCTCCTCTTGGTAAAGAGAGAGCTAATAAATCAGAGACCTTGAGTAATTTTTTGAGAATCATAAATGAAAACACACAGAAAATAATTAAGGTAAAGTGCATTCACCGTGGGACTAAGTATGGGTACTGTGTTGATTATGGAATGTCTACTATGTGGAAGCACTTGAGAAAGTGCAAAAAGTATTCTCGTGCTAATAAGTGCAAAAAGCATCAAGAATGCGGAAAATTTTGAGTTGGGTAACTAGTGTATATTTCTAATTATCTTGTAATTCATTCACATATCTTTTGAGTGAATACTTTATTTAATCTCTTTTTTGGTTTTTAGATTTGGATTGTCTTACTGAGGACATTATCATTGGTAAATAGACTTCATTTTGTGGAAACTCCGATTTTGTGGTGAGTAAATAGGCTTCAGTAATCGGCACTTTCGCATTTGTCTCTAGAGCATAGTTTCTTGTTGATTTTTCATTATGTATGAATTTCAGGTCTTTATTAGAGATTTTGTACTAGGTAGATTGGCTCGCCTCGTTTCACTCTTGGTGGAGGAGTTACGCGTTGCGTGCAAGCTTCCAAGTCAGTTTTCACTTGCAAGACAAAAAGGAGAGATTATTAGCGGATTTTAATGGTAGTGCGATAGGACACCTGTTGATTTAGCCTTCCGGTATGTAACAGCCCGGACCTACCGCCTCACGTGATATTGTCCGCTTTGGGCCAAGCCCTCACGGTTTTAAAACGCGTCACTGGGGGAAGAGGTATCCACAGCTTATAAAGCCTGCTTCGTTCCCCTCTCCAACCGATGTGGGATCTCACAATCCACCCCCCGTAGAGGGACCAGCGTCCTCGCTGGCACACCGACCCGGCACCGGCTCTGATACCATTTGTAACAGCCCGGACCTACCGCCTCACGTGATATTGTCCGCTTTGGGCCAAGCCCTCACGGTTTTAAAACGCGTCACTGGGGGAAGAGGTATCCACAGCTTATAAAGCCTGCTTCGTTCCCCTCTCCAACCGATGTGGGATCTCACACGGTAGATGATATTATTACTATATTTTGGATTGTTACTTTTAGTGGATAGTAATTTCTATAGCTCATCTTAGGGATTATTTCTTTTGGCGGATAGTAATTTTTATTATTCATCTTTTACTTTGAATCATTTCATTGCTTCTCATATTATTTTGCTTGAGAAAATGAAACTAAAAAAGGGAACAAAAGAAAAACAGGTTCTAAATCTGGAACCTACCCACCCTGAAACCAATTACCCTTACTTAGCAAAGAAAGGAACACCTTAGGATCAAGTCAAGCCTTGAAGTAGGTGTTGCGTTCTCCGGAGAACCATGATGACGTCGAGTAGGGTGAGCATTCATATGGAACCGATCGAAGAGCTACGTTGCTCTTGCGTTTTCTTCCGTGAGAATCACAAGGAGGCATGAAAAAAGGAGATCGTCCCTCTGACCGCGCCTCTCGTGCTACCACTTCATAGAACGCCTCATCCGTGGCATCAATGGGTAGCTTGGCAGCGTATACTCCAAAACGAACTCCTTCAGCTCAGTCAAGCCCTTAAACCTTGCAACAACATCTTCCCAAAGGTAAGCAGTGCTCGGGTTATCGATGAAGACGATGTTGTCTATCGCCATATATCGCTCTTAAACAAAGCACTTTGTTTCGGTTTTAAGAAAGAAAGATCAACTTGTTGCGTATCATGTGAATTACTTGTTTTTTCATCATTTTCCGCACTCAACTTCACGAGCACATCAAAATCTACAACAAGAACAAGAGGGCAAAATAGCAAACCAGTAAGTCAGAAGAAATCGGTTTGATGCGATGGACAAGAGTGAACTGAAATATACTGAAATATTACAGCATAGACAATGAATAGTGTGTGAAAGGGTTGAAAGTGGCAAAGTGGCAGAACTCAAGCTCATATGGTGCTCGCTTGGCTCTGTTAGGGGTAGCTTCGTAATTCAACGGCTTTCAAGATTCATCAAGTTTTTGTTAAACTTTTATTTTCCTACTTCGTTCGGAAAAAATTTCTAATAATTTGAGCAAAAAATATTAGCCATGTGGATCAATGCTAATGGGTAGGCAATTTTAATTCTACTTACCTATTATTCAATGTTTCTTATCTCCAACTGCTGACTAAAATATGGAAGCTTCCTATTTGTTAGTAGTGTTGTTGACACCTAAATTTTGCTCAATTATTTAGGGTTTTATTGCATAAAAATTTAGGGATTAACTTTTAACCCCTAAACAAAAATATTTTCATAGCATATAGATGTTAGGCGCATTTGCATTAATATAATTTAGTAAAAACATATTTTCCTCTTGTTTTATTTATTTATTTAAAAAATCATTATAAAAAAAAGTAAAAAAGTAAAGAAGAAAAAAAAAACAAAAGAGAGAAGAGACAAAAGAGGGGAAGGCCATATGCTTTTGGGGGGGGCATGTCAGAAGGGGGTCTGCATCCTTCACGTGCGAAAAGGAGGGCACAAACCCAAAAAGAAAAAGAAAGAAGGAGCAGGCAGACGGAGCCAAAAAGAGAGAGACGGAGACACAGAGAAGGGAAAAAGAGAGTTCCGAGGAAGCGAGAGAGAGCCGGGAGCGAGAGTTCGGAGAGGAGAACAAAGAGAGATCCACAGGTTCGGCGAGTGGGGAGATCTGAGAGAGAGCGCGAGGGAGCGGGGACTGAGGGTGTTCCACCAGCGAACACCGCGCCAAAGCCTCCTCTTCCACCGGTGAAATTTTCGAAACTGGCGACCTCTCTCTCTCCCTCTCTCTTTCTCTGCTAGACTCGGTCCCAATGGCGCCCAAGGCCGAGAGGAAGCCCGCCGAGAAGAAGCCTGCCTCTGAGAAGCCGGCGGAGGAGAAGAAGTTCGCCGCCGTCGCCGAGAAGGGCCCGGCGGAGAAGAAGCCCAAGGCCGGGAAGAAGCTCCCCAAGGAGGGCGGCGCCGGCGCCGCCGACTAGAAGAAGAAGCGGAGCTCGGCAAGCGCGGGTGCGGCCGCTGGTTTAAGGCCGTCCGCGAAACGGGCGGAAGGGTCGGCATTCGGGTCGGCCACATCAGGCACGGGAGCTGCGGCAAGGGATTGTGGCGTGAGCAAGTCGGGTCGGCGGCCGGGAAATGGCGGGCGGCCGGGAAATGGCGGGCAGCCGAGGCGAGGCGGCAGGCGCGGCGAAGGCGAGACGGCAGGCGCGGCGAGTCGAGCCCGCGGCGACGCGGGCGGTGGAGCAGCGCGTGCGGCCGCGGCCGGTGGGACGCGTCGGTGAGCCGGACCGGACGCGCTGGTCGCGGCGGCTAGGGCGGCCGCGAGTCGGGTCAGGCACTCGGGCGTGCCGGGTAGGGTTCTCGCGAGTCGGAGCGGCGGCCGCGAAGTCGGGTTGCGAGCCGGGTCGGGCGCGCGGACGAACCGGGTAGGGCAACGCACATCTGGGTCGGGTTCGCGGGTCTAACCGGACGCTGGGCTTTCGCGGTTGGGCCGAAATTGGGTTGTGGGCTGAAGTATTAATTTCTTTTATTTTAGTGGGTTTTGGGCTTTTCCTTTTATTTTAATGCAATTGGGCTGGGCCCCTTTTTCACTTTAATTTCGTTAGACCGGGCTCAATAAATGAACCCGGTCCGGTCGTGGACCCGGGCCGGAGCGCCCGGGTCAATCTCGATCCGGGTCGGATGTGGAGATCCGACCCGGACCCGTCTTATTTTATTTTAATATTGTTTTTTTTAAAAAAATTAAAAATTAAATTTAAAAAAAATTTTAAAAAAAAAGAAAAAGAAAAGTTCAAATTTTATTATTATTATTTTCCTTTTTCGAAAAAAAAAATTTTCAAAAAAAAATTTTTCAAAAAAAATTCCGAAAATTTTCAGAAATTCCAAAAAATTAAAAAAATTAAAAAAATTTTTAAAAAATAAAAAAAAATTAATTTTTTTTAAAAAAAAAATCAAAAAAATTTTCAAAAATCAGAAAATGCATTTGGGTTTGGGAATTGACTTTTCTTGCCCTATTGTGTGTTTAGTGCTATATTTAATTGCACGTCACCTGGTTCACACACTTTGAATCGCACATTTAATTTAACCTCGCATGTAGTTGATTATGCATGTTTAGGTTTAGATATTAATCGTTGCTTCCTTTGGCTTAGTTAGGAACGGAATTTTGAGACTTCCGATTAGCGAGAACATGTTAGATGGTGAATTAAACAAGATTAGGTACCGAAAGGGCGCTAATTAGTCGATTAGTGTAATCAAGTCCCCGTACCCTATGAATCTCTAGTTCGTAGAAGTGAAGCTTTTCTCTCGTGCTTCGCTTAGGTGTCTAATCGACCTACCAAAAACTGATTAGTGGCGACTCCTAGTTAAAATCGGTTTGCATGTTAATAATTTAAATTTAAGTCGCGAATTGGTATGGGTTTGGGAGAGCTCGAGCTAGGTTTAACTTAGTAATCCATTTTGTTAAACCCCGTAGGTGCCGGGGCCGTTTCGGGGAGGTCGTGACAGCTTGGCGACTCCACTAGGGAGATTTTTAGAGGACTTAGGCCGTTTATCTTGTTCAAATATATCCCCTAACGTGAATGTTTTTGCCATCAATTCCTTGTTTTGCAGGTTTGGGATTTGGGAAATAAGTGTTTATTTTTCGAATGCTTGAGGTATCGTTTGCTTATAAATTGTTGTGCATGCTTTAAATGTTTTAGCACTACACTATTGCACACACAACCATGCTGCCGGACCTGGGCTGCGCTAGGAATGTTTAGGATGGTATTGAGTTGGATACGACTTCGATCGCGAGGCCGCGTATTAGAGGTTGCCCAACTCAATCCCGAAAGCTTCTTTCTTGGTGTCAAGAATGTTTACCTTTGCCCGCGAGGCCGCGTCGCATCGAGGTATCATTCTTGACCGAGCCGGAGTTATGAGGACTTGGCTTAGTGCGCAAGGCTACGACTAGTCATCCCACCCTCGTAACTCCATTTTGTTAAGCCCGCTAGAGTAGAAGTCCAGCCGCACGTTACATTCGCATGTTTGTGTGATTAAAAGTTTGTCATCCACTGTAAGTATGGCTTCTCTCTTTACCTGTTCACTTTTAGTTGAAGCTTTCATTTTTGAAATTCGTGGAAATCAATCGAATGCCCTAGGTGATCTAAGCTTATAATTTCAGGCAATCACTCTTGACCGTAAACCTTGAGCATAAATCTCAAAACATCTTTGATTTAGCCCTACCAAAACAAATGGTTTCAACTGTAGGCTTAAAATCGCATTTTTTGTGCAGAAATTTTTTCAAGTCAAGATTACATCTTGCGGCATAAAATCGAAATCACATTTTCAATACAATTCCTTTTTGTTCACATTTTGGAATCAAAATTCAAATCACTTTTTGTGTATTAATTTTTTTTAAAATAGGAATCACCTCATTTTTGCAAAAGTAAAATCATAAATCAGTCTTTCAAAATTGATGCCGTATTTTGCGATGATATCTTTGGAATAAAAAGGGCGCTCGATTGATAGCCGCAATTCGATCTTTTAATGATGTCTCCACTTACGATGAAATCTTGGTGAAATACTAAATGCCCACAAATAGGAACCATGGGGGCATGTATTGTTGCCTCGCTTTCGTCATAAGAGGCGGCATCAGTGAAAGACCGCTTTCGCATTCACATACTAACGTTATCTTTCTTTTGCAGGTTATGCGTAACAGTCGTTCCTTAGAATTCTCTTGCTTAGTCATGCAAGGAAGCAGAGTTTAGAGCTAGAACGTGAATTGTTTGTTTACACTCATCCATTCAAAAGTTTCTCGAAATTCATCATTCTATTATCGTTGGGAACCACGTTTTCCATTTTGGGTTTTAATGTGAAACCAATCCATGTTTTTGAAAATTACGCGACTCACGTCTCTGAGTAGTGAGATGCTAATTTGTAGCATTGTTCTTTGAAAGTACTTGGAATTTTCCAAATTGAACCCCTGAGTTAAGCTTTTATGCTTTACTTTCAAAATGTCTTGAAAATAAATAAATAAATAAATAAGAGTTTCAAAAAGTTTTGCATAAGATTTTATCACTCTGCTTGATCATTTCTCAGGTTGGTCTGCAAAAAGATACTTTGAGATGGTAAGGTTGTAATCGTTCCAATAGGAATTTCTCGTGCAACAACTGATTCGTCCATCCATTTTTGTCAAATAGGTAAAATGAATGACTTGTTCGACATTCATATCCTCTAAAAGGCAGAAGTATAAGCACTTAGAACCCGAGTCAAATGCAACATGGCCTGATCGCCAATTGAGTACGCCACGGGGCAACACCTCTTGCCAACAAATCACAACAAGACAAAGGCGCACATTCTCCCTTTCCTTCACGAAGATATGATAGGATTGCCAAATCGCTCGACTTTGAAAAAGATGGACCCCAAATAAGAGCCCGCAAGCAAGCATGGCAAAAGTAGCATGTGTCGAGGAAACTTGATTCGGCATAAGATCAACGTCCCTCACCAAGAGAACATGATCGAAGCGTTCACTTCAGCACAAAAAGAGTTGTATCGTTCCTAAGTTAGTTCAACAAAGAGTGGAAATGATTGGTGCCATCTCTCGTTTTGCAGGTGAAATAATGTGTTTGACCATGGTGGCAACTTCTTCCAAGAGAGTATGATGAGGCAATACACATTGAAGGGGGTGATAGATAGGGCAAGTCACTCAAAGGGCAATAATCCTCACCCATGATGCCTGATAAAGAGGAGTCATTCGATTCAACACAAAAAGGGTGTATCGTTCCTAAATTAGTCCAATTCAATTTTGGGATTGAACTAACATGTCTCCTCTCTTATAGACAAGGGCACACATTGACCGCGGAGGCGACACCTCCTACCAAGGAAACATGCAGTAGACAGGGCAGGGTATCCAAGGGACAATGCCCTTAAATATCGAAATAATGCCGAAAAATCAAGGCGAAGAAAGCAGATGAAAGGAGTTGCCAAACATACATGGAAGCAAATTCAAATGAAGGGAGTTGTCAAACACCCAGGAAGGCAAATTCAAATGAAGGGTAAATCGTATCGTTTCCAATTGTCCATTTTAATACAATTTTGACACGATTCTTTTTTCCTTTGATAGGAAGCATCAAAGACCTGAAGGACAAATGCAAACGAGGGGTAATGTTGTATCGTTCCCAATTTTTCAATCTTTAAAGGGTCTTTAACTAACACATTCCTTTTTATTCTTTATAGGTTTACCAAGTCGCCATGACGCAGGTAAGTACCCTTCTCCCAAAATTCAAATGGAAATCAAATGGATAATTTTCATCACAAAGAAAAAGTCTTTGATGGTTTTGAAAAAAAACAAGCACTAAAGTGGAGACTGAAAAAGCAAACTCTTCACAAAAATTTTGAATACCATCCTTATTAAAAAAATTATCTTTGTGCTTGACAGATCATTCATTCTGAATCAAGATTCCCTGTGGAGATTAATCAATTCGTGATGATCTCAACAAAATGAAAGGGAGATGTTAATAATGCCAAGTGAGAAATACTTAGAATGAGGAAAGGCAAGCCATTCCCAAACACGTCCCACAAACACTTTGAGAGTTGAGTGGAAGAGAAAATTAGTGTTGTTTAAGAGCAAGAGATTCATTCGCAAGTAGTACATGGGTCGAAATGAAAGGAGGCATTTCCTTCTTCTATCCTATACACTACAGGTGACCACAGTTAGCCCATTTGAGCCATTAAATGTGAAGAATTTGCAAAATATCCCTGTCAAAAACCACCCTACAACAGGGCAAATTTGAAGGTCTTGGCTGACATGCTTTGGAGGAAAAGATGAGAAAGACTTCTTTGCCCTTACTTGCATTAATCTTTTTGTGGTAACTTCAGGTGAGTTCTTATGGAAGCTTGAAACATCCCAAAATGAAGAAGAGCATTCACTTCTCTATCCAAACACTCATACCATTTGCTTAGCCAAGTTGAGCCTGAATATTCTTTTCTAAAGCCCGAATGGTGATTATCTCCCTACACTGGGGCAAAGCACGTGATTTATCAAGACAATTGGTACTCATGAGATAGTGTGAAAAACATCTCGAAAGTTTTGAAAGCTCAAAAAAAAATGAAAAGAGCAAAAGTCAAATGAAAACTAGGGGGCATGAAAAAGCAGTGTGCCTGGTAAAAGCAAGGCCAATGCCCAGAGCAAAAAAGTTGCATCAAGAGAAAAATTCTCATGAAAAAGGGGGAGTGGCAAAAGCAAAATGCTTGCAAAAAAAAATCATTGCAAAAGCAAAAGTCATTAGAGAAAGGAGCAAAGCTCTTACACTAAAATGATTAGTCAATGGACTTTCGAGACAAGTTGAATTTCAAAAGTCGAGTACCTTCAAAAAGATTGGAAGATATGGTAATGATGCTATGATAATCACCAACTCCTTAATCCCATTCGAAAATTTCTGAGCCCTTCAAGCTTTTACCCAAACCGACGTTATAACCTTCTCCAAAGTCTCTTCGGATTGGGGTGGTTTAAGCAAAAATTTGGATTCCCGAACAAGCTATCGCTTGAAGAAGTGGGGGCAAAGTTGTCTTATCTCATCTTAAGGTTTCTTGACTTGTAAACCTGATGGAGATGCTGATTGAAAATTATTTCATTCCTTAGCCGATAATGCTTATTTGTTGTTGAAACCATGACCAAATCCACATTGCAATCATTTAAAAGACCTCTTGGATCGGTCAATGCGTACTTATTGCGAATGATTTTCGAAGCCTTCGACACTGGTAGTGAGGTATATAGAGAGAACATGTTTACTTCCAACATCAATGGATGGGATCGAACAGCCTTTTTGAGAGTATGTGAGAAGTCCTTTCAGACTAAGGAATTCTTGTTTGGCATGCTTAATGGGTTCTCTTCATAAGTTAACATCAGTTTGATAAAAGACTTTCTCCTAAGGGAATTTGATGATTAATGATGTCTTTCATACATAAAGGCAATTTTGCAATATTGAAGGATGTTGAATGCTCTCCAAACAATTGAGTCTATCCTAAATTGCCCGTGCAATCAATGCTTTTTCATTGATGATACCATTTTGATATGGCCTCGTGTGTTGTTATCTTGCCTGGTACGCACTCGCTACCAGAACACTTGTTATAACACGTACCTGTTATTATTAATCTTGTAAGGCAGGTGACGTTTCCTCAGACACCAATTTTCAAGCTGATCTCAGAAATGTTAAGAAACATCTAAGCATTCGTGAATTCTCAAGACCATGCTGAGAAGGACACGATAGGCGGTCTATCAAACTCTCGGACAAAGAACCCCGAGTGCTCATTCGCTGAATCTTTCCAAGCCTCGCTGGCAAAGAGCTTTTAAGCAATTCGATCTGACCTACAAGTATGTACACCTAGGTACGCTTTTCAAAAAGGTTTGTGGTCCAACCTTAAACCACGCATCAAAGGTTTGTGGTCCAACCTTAAACCACGCATCAAAGGTTTGTGGTCCAACCTTAAACCACTCTTTCAAAAGGTTTGTGGTCCAACCTTAAACCACGTTTTTCCAAAGGTTTGTGGTCCAACCTTAAACCACGCATCAAAGGTTTGTGGTCCAACCTTAAACCACGCATTTCAAAAAGGTTTGTGGTCCAACCTTAAACCACGCATCAAAGGTTTGTGGTCTAACCTTAAACCACGCTTTTCAAAAAGGTTTGTGGTCCAACCTTAAACCACGCATCAAAGGTTTGTGGTCCAACCTTAAACCACGCATCAAAGGTTTGTGGTCCAACCTTAAACCACTCTTTCAAAAGGTTTGTGGTCCAACCTTAAACCACGTTTTTCCAAAGGTTTGTGGTCCAACCTTAAACCACGCTGTTCATCAAAGGTTTGTGGTCCAACCTTAAACCACGCTTTCAAAAGGTTGCGGGTCATCCTTAAACCCTGATTTCAAAAGGTTGCGGGTCATCCTTAAACCCTGATTTCAAAAGGTTCCGGGTCTATCCTTAAACCCTGATTTCAAAAGGTTGCGGGTCATCCTTAAACCCTGATTTCAAAAGGTTTCGGGTCATCCTTAAACCCCGATTTCAAAAGGTTGCGGGTCATCCTTAAACCCTGATTTCAAAAGGTTCCGGGTCTATCCTTAAACCCCGATTTCAAAGGGTTCCGGGTCCTCCTTTAAACCCCGATTTCAAAAGGTTCAGGGTCTTTTTCAAAACCCTAATTTCAAAAGGTTCACAGGGCGTTAGTTCCTAAGCTAAATCTTCAACATTCATAGGGTTTTGGTCCCTAGGCGTACTTACTGGGTTTTAGTCTCTTCGTCGTTCATAGGGTTTTAGTCCCTAGGCGTGCTTACTGGATTTTAGTCCCTTCGTCGTTCACAGGGTTTTAGTCCATAGGCGTACTTGTTGGGTTTTAGTCCCTAAACAGAATCTTTGACGTTTTTAGGGCTTTAGTCCCTAGGCGTTCATTCTGGGTTTTATTCCCTCTTCCGTTCAATAAGGTTTTAGCCCCTAGGCGGAATCTTAGACGTTCGTAGGGTTTTAGTCCCTAGGCGTTCCTTCAAGCCGTTGTTCCTATTGCCGTTCATAGGGTTTTAGTCCCTAGGCGGGATCTTAGCTGCTCATAGGGTTTTACTCCCTAAGTGAAATTTCTGATGTTTACAGGGTTTTAATCCCTAAATGTCATCAGTGTTCCTCTTTCTTTGCCCGGCGAGCTTTCGCAGCCCGGAGCACCTCATCGACCTGGCGAGCTTTCGTAGCCCAGAGTCCCTTTCTTTACATAATAGGATTTCATGTAGCCAAAAGCCCCTTTTTACACAGCATGGCTCCCTCTTCATTCAGTCACAGGCCCGTTCATCATCTCTCATGCATCTTCTCATGCCCTCCATAAACAAAATTTAAGTGTCTATTGTCTTTGAATGGAACTTCTTCGAACTCCCCTTCAAAGAGGGGCAGCTGTTGACACCTAAATTTTGCTCAATTATTTAAGGTTTTATTGCATAAAAATTTAGGGATTAACTTTTAACCCCTAAACAAAAATATTTTCATAGCATATAGATGTTAGGCGCATTTGCATTAATATAATTTAGTAAAAACATATTTTCCTCTTGTTTTATTTATTTATTTAAAAAATCATTATAAAAAAAAGTAAAAAAGTAAAGAAGAAAAAAAAAACAAAAGAGAGAAGAGACAAAAGAGGGGAAGGCCATATGCTTTTGGGGGGGCATGTCAGAAGGGGGTCTGCATCCTTCACGTGCGAAAAGGAGGGCACAAACCCAAAAAGAAAAAGAAAGAAGGAGCAGGCAGACGGAGCCAAAAAGAGAGAGACGGAGACACAGAGAAGGGAAAAAGAGAGTTCCGAGGAAGCGAGAGAGAGCCGGGAGCGAGAGTTCGGAGAGGAGAACAAAGAGAGATCCACAGGTTCGGCGAGTGGGGAGATCTGAGAGAGAGCGCGAGGGAGCGGGGACTGAGGGTGTTCCACCAGCGAACACCGCGCCAAAGCCTCCTCTTCCACCGGTGAAATTTTCGAAACTGGCGACCTCTCTCTCTCCCTCTCTCTTTCTCTGCTAGACTCGGTCCCAATGGCGCCCAAGGCCGAGAGGAAGCCCGCCGAGAAGAAGCCTGCCTCTGAGAAGCCGGCGGAGGAGAAGAAGTTCGCCGCCGTCGCCGAGAAGGGCCCGGCGGAGAAGAAGCCCAAGGCCGGGAAGAAGCTCCCCAAGGAGGGCGGCGCCGGCGCCGCCGACTAGAAGAAGAAGCGGAGCTCGGCAAGCGCGGGTGCGGCCGCTGGTTTAAGGCCGTCCGCGAAACGGGCGGAGGGGTCGGCATTCGGGTCGGCCACATCAGGCACGGGAGCTGCGGCAAGGGATTGTGGCGTGAGCAAGTCGGGTCGGCGGCCGGGAAATGGCGGGCAGCCGAGGCGAGGCGGCAGGCGCGGCGAAGGCGAGACGGCAGGCGCGGCGAGTCGAGCCCGCGGCGACGCGGGCGGTGGAGCAGCGCGTGCGGCCGCGGCCGGTGGGACGCGTCGGTGAGCCGGACCGGACGCGCTGGTCGCGGCGGCTAGGGCGGCCGCGAGTCGGGTCAGGCACTCGGGCGTGCCGGGTAGGGTTCTCGCGAGTCGGAGCGGCGGCCGCGAAGTCGGGTTGCGAGCCGGGTCGGGCGCGCGGACGAACCGGGTAGGGCAACGCACATCTGGGTCGGGTTCGCGGGTCTAACCGGACGCTGGGCTTTCGCGGTTGGGCCGAAATTGGGTTGTGGGCTGAAGTATTAATTTCTTTTATTTTAGTGGGTTTTGGGCTTTTCCTTTTATTTTAATGCAATTGGGCTGGGCCCCTTTTTCACTTTAATTTCGTTAGACCGGGCTCAATAAATGAACCCGGTCCGGTCGTGGACCCGGGCCGGAGCGCCCGGGTCAATCTCGATCCGGGTCGGATGTGGAGATCCGACCCGGACCCGTCTTATTTTATTTTAATATTGTTTTTTTTAAAAAAATTAAAAATTAAATTTAAAAAAAATTTTAAAAAAAAAGAAAAAGAAAAGTTCAAATTTTATTATTATTATTTTCCTTTTTCGAAAAAAAAAATTTTCAAAAAAAAATTTTTCAAAAAAAATTCCGAAAATTTTCAGAAATTCCAAAAAATTAAAAAAATTAAAAAAATTTTTAAAAAATAAAAAAAAATTAATTTTTTTTAAAAAAAAAATCAAAAAAATTTTCAAAAATCAGAAAATGCATTTGGGTTTGGGAATTGACTTTTCTTGCCCTATTGTGTGTTTAGTGCTATATTTAATTGCACGTCACCTGGTTCACACACTTTGAATCGCACATTTAATTTAACCTCGCATGTAGTTGATTATGCATGTTTAGGTTTAGATATTAATCGTTGCTTCCTTTGGCTTAGTTAGGAACGGAATTTTGAGACTTCCGATTAGCGAGAACATGTTAGATGGTGAATTAAACAAGATTAGGTACCGAAAGGGCGCTAATTAGTCGATTAGTGTAATCAAGTCCCCGTACCCTATGAATCTCTGGTTCGTAGAAGTGAAGCTTTTCTCTCGTGCTTCGCTTAGGTGTCTAATCGACCTACCAAAAACTGATTAGTGGCGACTCCTAGTTAAAATCGGTTTGCATGTTAATAATTTAAATTTAAGTCGCGAATTGGTATGGGTTTGGGAGAGCTCGAGCTAGGTTTAACTTAGTAATCCATTTTGTTAAACCCCGTAGGTGCCGGGGCCGTTTCGGGGAGGTCGCGACAAGTGTCAAATATTAGGTCCAAGACTCCAAATGGGGTTAGATTCCATTGTTCAGAACAAAATCTACAGATCCAGAACATCCGCATTTATATCGAAAGTTATTAGGTTTCGCACTATTATATCGCTTTATTGATAAGGATAATCTAGTGAGAAGAATCGCATATTTTCATTTTTGGCCAATTACTTTAATGAATTGCTTAATTTGATTTCGCCCCAACATGCAATGTTTTATTATGTTAATTGGGTTGGCTCAATCATCATCCAGGGTAAAAGAAAAGGTATACCCAAACTTGTCAATAAGGTAAGGTTAGGGTGTACATTGGCCGAGCCAATCAACCATACAAGGTAATGGCCAAAATATATAATTATATATACAAGGTATAGCAAAAATAAAAATAACATAAAAGGTGCATCAATGAATAATATGATTCTAGCAAAATAATGGGAAGTACGACAATCAAGTTGAGACTTAAAGTAGGTACAATTTGACCAGATTCAACTGGAGTTTCTGGTATAAATTCTTCTTCCAAGCTTTCCTCACTATTTTTTTCCATAAAAGATCTTCCAGAAGGGGCTATCCTCTCGAACCTCAGTCTTGAGCCACTGTCCAGAGATCATCCTCTGAGGAGAATTTTTCTTCGTCATATACCACTTCTTTGCGATATTTTGCATAATGTCCCAACCATGATTTTTTCCCCCCAAAGTTGGTTATAGTTGCAAGTTTTAAAGGCTTTGAGAGGTCTGGATTGACTCTCGCCCTCCCTATTTTGTGTGATGCAAAGCCTTTAGCATCAGTTTTCACCTCAACAACTTCCCCAGTGATCTTTACAGCTTGGTACACAGCTTCCTTTTAAATCCACTAATATGGGAGTCCATGAACTTGCACCTCAAAAGCACAAGAAGTGAACTGATAGCAGTTGAGTGGAGTGTTAGGCTCCCAAGTCTTGAGCGATATAAGGTGGTTTGAAAAGGACCAAGGGCCTGTATCAATCACCCTATTTTTCTTCTACCTCTAATGTGTCACGCCCCGAACCCTATCGAACTTGCGACATTCTCCACTGGTCGATTTATGCGACATCCCAGGAATATCGCCGACCTCTAATCATCGTCAAAGATTTACAACCACAGCGAATACTACAATTAATCTCGGACAATATAAAACTGGGAAAGCATTAAGGGAGAATACACATATTCATTTCCATAACCGAGCTTATAAAATATTTACAACTTACAACCGCCATTTACATGTGCACACCTTACTATTAACCATCGATAACAAAAAGAACTCGATGACCTGGTATTCTAACTTCAAAAATGGTACACATCCAAAACATATTCTTAAACTCTACTCTAGCCCCTGCGCCCCTTGCTAGGCGTCCATTCAAAGTCCGACTCCACGTTTACTGAGTCCAAACTCTCCTGATCGGTTCATTCCTTTGAAGATTCTGGGTCTGCTTCAATCTCAATCGGGTGATTTATGTCATCCGACTCAGCTGGAACTTCATTCTGATCCTCCTCCCATAATCCATCGAAGACATTGAACTCAGGTACAAAATTGGGATACATATACTGCTCGTATGGGAGTATGTAGTCCGGCTCCTCAGACTCGTCGAGCTCAATCTCAGGTTCTACCTCGGGCTCCACCCCTGCTGGTCCTTCCTCAGGAATCGGTTCCAAATCTATGTCCGTCGGGTTACCTGCTGCTTGCGATCCTTCGAGCTCAGGTTCATGCTCAGCCCCTGAAGATCCTTGAGCAGCGGCTGCTGAATGTAATCCCAACTGAGCTAAACTAGTGTCTACACTGGTCAACTCTCCGTCTATCGGGGGTATGGCAGACGGATCCCAATCCCCAACTAAGTCAAATGGAACGTCAAAACCCCTAACAGGCCCGAACTCATCCCCGGCATCATCCCGAAAGAACCAGGTAGAGTACTTATGCTCTTCAAAAAGAGGTAAACCTACATCTACGAAGACGGTGGAAGTATTCTTAATCCAGGTAAAGTTATCGCCCATCGGAAACTCTGCAACCTCAAGCTTGGTATGTACAGGTACTCCAAAACGTTCCGGTGGCGGCGGCGGAATATTCATGGATCCGGTCGGGGTTCTGAAATTGTTGGTTAAAATAACCGTGAGACACTTCTCAGTAAGTTCACCCCTAAACCCCACATAGGCTATCACGTACCTCCAGACAATTTCCTAAAACACAATCACACACATGCGCCACATAATCACATAGCATGCACATCAATTATTTTACCTGCGCTTATCCTGTTTGCGCCCTGTACGTTAGTCACACTCACATTATATACAATCACATGCATAATAAATTTTCATTCTTGCATACTCGTTCCGATCCAATCTCATCCTTTTTTTCACATTCTCGCCAGTGATCCGCGTTATAGTACACGCCTCAGGTCCACTGTGACCAACTTATCACAACACTCCAGGCCTGCGTACCCGTACACGTCTCAGGCCATGTTTCTTGCTCGCGTAAACGTACACGCCTCAGGCTCAACATCTATCACCTACTGCGCAACCCGCATTGAAGTACACGCCTCAGGCTGGCAGTCTTCCGGTAAAACCGGGCATCATCCCGCATTGGAGTACACGCTTCAGGACGGCACGAATTCCACGATCACCCATGCCATCTCATATTCACTTTCTTACTTATGCACATGCTCAACAAACATTTGCCACACACAATTGGCCCTTCACATGTGGCCCGTGCACGAATTAATTACACGAAATCTATGCACACTCAGCATTTGACATGGCCAATAATAATAATTAAAATAATCTGGCCCACGCGTGCGCCCAACAAGCATAATTAAATGAACCAATTGCACAATCACACGTTCAATTTCACCATCCCAACACAATTATATTTCAAATGCACGTAAAACACAGAAATCGCTATTTTTCTCTAACCAAACGGCCTCAAATTGATTCTGGTCCTGACGAGACTTTCTCACCATTAATTCTCGGTTCTAAAAATCCAACTTGCGTCCCGATCGGCCCATCACAACCCCATGAACAATAGTCCACAGCCTACTGTTGTCCTCAAATCTCCAATAAAATTTTTTCGAGTTCAATCCTAAGGCCCGCCACCTAATTCCACTCTTAAATCATGCCATTCCGCACTTAATCTATTCCCGGTTTCACCCAAAATCGCCTGTCGATACCCGAAGTCCTAAGTTGGGTTTAGATTGCGACTTACCTGCGTTCTAGACTATCGCGGCTAGAACGGAAAGCGGCGGCACTTAATCAGGAACGATGGCGACGGTGTACGGCTCCCGGCGGGCGGCGATCGGCTTGGGCGGCGACGGCTCCCGGCGGGCGGCGATCGGCTTGGGCGGCGACGGCGGGGCTTGGGCGTGGCCGGCAAGGCTCACAGCCACACGGGGGAAAGAAAAAAAAGGGGAGAGAGAGAACGGCAGGATGGGGGCGTGAGGCTCGGCGGTGGTGTGGCGGATCGGTGACGGCGTGGCGGTGGACGGCGCGACGGCGGTTCGGCGGGCGTACAGACGGCGGTGATCAGCGAGGGAGAGGGTGACCGGAGGGGGCTTCACGGCAAAGGGGGGGATTTCACGTGGGAGAGAGAGATGAGGAGAGAGAGAAATGGCCTTGGTCTTGACTAAATAGTGCAAATTAGACCAATCTTGGCAATTTACCAAAATACCCTTCTCTAATCTTTTTGATCCGATGGTCCAGATTCGATCTTATCTTGAAATCGACAGCCAAGATCGAATCTTACCAAAAATATCTAAGGGTATACTTGTAATTTCTCAAAAAGTCCAAGAGCAAAATTGTCCAATCAAAAAGTTAGGGAAAAATGACCAAAATGCCCTTTGCCCACAAAACTAACCCTTTATTAATTCTCAAGGGTAAAATGGTCCGATTCTCCATTTCTCAACAAAATCAAGTTTTTCTGAAGGATTCGGGCACAACAAAAATTGCACGTTACAGCAGCAACGTCGTCCTAATGTCCCATTGTGACTTCCAAATTTTCCGGTGTCCGATTTGCGCTAAATTAAATAATTAAATTCTATTAAATGTAACTCGAGCGTTTCTCAAGCTAACGGGCGGCTTATTGGGGAAATTCGCATATTCGACTCGTGACTGATAATATATCGAGTCACGTGCAAGTCCGTTCGGTTCGTGACGATTTTGATGGTCATTAAAATCGCGAGGATCAATTGCTAGATCTGTGGGGTACGATCGTTCGGTATAGATTCAGGATAATTCGTCAAGCCATTTCGTGGTCCAGCGGAATCACCCGCGATCCACTACTATGACAGTGGCGAACTGATCCCTAACTACCCTAAGATCGGCCAACAGTGGCTCAAAATATCACCTCGACGATTTCATGGTCGAAATTAAATTCACGATCGAATGTTCTCTCAGTCGTACGAATTTAATTCCCCAGTTAGCCTTTCCCTAATGATTAGTATTCCCAGAAATGATCAATTCCGGGTGAAAATCAACTAAGAATACATTTATAAAACTCAATAATTTATAAATCCCAAATGGACAAATTTTCGGGATGTCACATAATGTAAATGTAAATGCGAAGATGGCATAATCCAATTGCTTAAAATCACAATTGTCAAGTCTCCATGCTTTCCTCATGGTATTCAGGAATGCCTAGAAATTGACATTAGGATTTTCGTGAAGCAGCCCAAAACAAGGGGAGTCCTCATTCTTTCAATTTTTCCACGGACACCCCCACCGTCCATAAGAGCTATGTCATTTTCTGACCATAGATTTCCTAACCGCTTACAGAGAGATGCCATGCGAGTCTCCTCGGTATCCTCCTCCTCCATTGTCAACTTGGCGAGGTGAAGACAGATCGGGGAAGAGAGGTTGACGGAAGGAACTTTAATCAGTGGATGCCATCAATGCCAGTCGAGGAAGCAAAGGCGAATGAATGCCGTCTTCTGGGAGCGACCAAGAAAATGTAGAACAAAAACAGGGATGTTTCTTCATACAGAAATCAACGTCATCAACAGGCAAGGGCACAAGGATGAACGGAGAGTGTTTAGGGTTTAAGGGAGCTGCCACCAAAGAGAGGTAAAGGTCTTCAAGATGAGAGAATTCTGTCTTTCTTCTTAATTTACCAAGACTCGCACTTAATTAGGCTTTACTTTTGTTAACTTATTACAAACTCTTTTAAAATTTCAGGTAACCCATATTTCACCCAGCCAACTAAACATGTGTCTAAAAATGGGTTTGAGACTCATTGCCACCTCTAGTTATGAATGGATGTGTCAAATAGGTCGTGTCCGATTTGAGTGGTTGAAATAAATCCAAACCAAATTAATCAAAGGTAACTGCAAGGATTAAGAGTTTGACCGGGCTAGAGGATTTGTTCTGGAGAAGGATGCAGACCGGCTACCCATTTATGTCACTGATGACGGGTCATTTCAAGAGTCCACACGAGGTATGTAAATAGTACATATGATCATAGATGGAACTAGTTCCCGAATCAACAAAGGAGGGAGACTCTAGTGAGGCTACATTAATAGATGACTTTACTACATCGACGTCAACTTTTGAGAGGCCAATCAGTCGTATCCTCAGTCATTGCTCCTATTTGCTTCGGTAATTGCTCCTATTTGCTTCTTTCTGAATTTCTTGTCGGATGATCAGATACATACTGAGAATATGGCTGATTGATCTCTCATAAGTTGACGCCGTGACCTCAATGTGGTAAAGTCATCTATCCATGTAGCCTCACTAGAGCCTCGTTCTTGCAATGATTCCGGAACTATTTCCATCTGTGATTATATATGATTGTATATACCTCATGTGGACTCTTGAAATGACCCGTCGTCAGTGGTAGCCGGTCTGCATCCTTCTCCAGAAGAAATCCTTTAGCCCAGTCAAATCACGCAGTTACATGTGGCCTAAGGCAAATACTCAGGTTACCGCTGAACAATGTCATCGATATCCATAAATTATAATCAAGGGTGCAGGTCAATGGGAAAGAGGTCGATGAAGCGAGAGGAGTTGCTGACAGGATTGAGCACTTTTGGCCAGACGAGGTGTTGCGGAACTTGACCAGCAAAGATGGGTTCACTGCAACAGATTGACCGGCCTTCCTGAGTATATAATAGTACACGTGCATCATTTGTGCCACCCGTCATCTGGACCAGGCCAGCAGATTGATAGTGTATTGCAGCAATCTCTCAACTAGTCTCTGCATTGGGGACTTGTGCGGCAACCGCTCCCCTTTCAGATATGGCCCGAAGCATGTTCCGAGAATGACAATCAAGAGGAAGCTTTACGTCCCGGCCGCGACGGCACCAGGTTACCGCAGACTTGACTCAGCTTCCTGAATTGGCGCACTGAAGCCTGAAGCTTATCTATTCAAACTGGAGCTTATTGTCAGGTTTGATCTCTGTAATAGGAAGAGGTCCTTGACTCAGAAGCACACTCGGACGTTCTTTCTCTCAAAGAATTACTGCTAGACGGCAGAGTTACTTAACAATAGTAAATAAGCATCATTGTTAGAGAAGGAACCTTGCCTGGACTCAGGTCATTATCAGAGAAACTCTTATCTTCAATCGAGTTCAAAACCTGCAAGTCCATGCTCTCAGATGAGATCGAATTAATCGAATATCAACAAGAAGACTCCAATCAGGAGTTCCAGGCGTTGAAACTTTGCTCAGGCCCTCAAAGATTGAGCTTCCCGCATCAGAGCTCAACAACTGTATTGCAAGTCAAGGCGAAGAATCAATCATTGGGGGTCAGCAGCATTCACTGCTTCAACCATATTCGCAATCTGCACAGAAGGCGGCATCAGGTGAGGAACAGATCATACCAATTAAATACATAAGTTATGGTGAAACTTGAATTGAAAGAGCATCCTGAAATTCGTGAAAATGAAAAAATAAATAAATTAAAATAACTGATAGTTGGCTACCATTTATCTTAATGAACGGAAGAAAAGAAAATTCCTAAAGCAATTGTGCCCTGACAACAATTTTAGCGAGGTATGAACGGCAGTTCGAAAGATTTTCTGCATAAGGTATGCAGAATATCTGTTGAGTTCTGAAATATAATTATCAAATTTTATAATGTTAATATGCTAAAATTACTGCATACAACATACAGAGCAGAGATAAAAGCTTTCTTTTCTTTCATTTGCGTGCTGAAACGTACTTCAGACCGGATATCTGAGAAGAGAAGCCCCACATGACGGCAATACAGAGAGTAGGCGAGAAATCGCTGCTATATACTTCCGTCAGATAGCCCGGTCCTTGACTGGGTTGGATGATTCTCATTTGGACAAAGATGCTTCTATGCTTCCCGTTTATATCGGCAATGATGTGCTCAATGAAGCAGTAGCACAAGAAGTTCGTTCCTGAGGTCAGTTTTTTTCCTTTCATGCCCTCCTTGCAGTTCTCGTGAAGAAGAACGCGAGAATCGCGTGGCTTGCAGTGGTATCGCGAGAATCACGCCGCAAGGGACAGTTTTAGTCCTCCCATACCTCCTCACGCTTCTCGTGAAACTTGAAAGAAAATGCAAATATCACATGGCTCTGGACGTAAGGCCTCCCAAAGGATCCAGTAAGTTCCCGATGACCAAAGTTAATATCCTGCTCTATGGAGTAGTCGCATACTTTGCCAGATTTAGCTCAATCTCCACAGTTTAAGAAGTTCAATGAAAATATAGTGCGGGACTTCCATTTTACAGCAGCCTAGTGGGAATCGTCTGTTTTCACCAAACTTTAGCTCATTTTGATTATCCGATTTCTGCTTTGATATGGTCATTAGTGTGCAAGAGTCAGGATTTGGTAACAGAAAGACCAGCCACAGATCACAAACCGGGAAAAAAAATTTCACGCGATCTGTTCTCGTGGGAAAGGTAACAAAGATCCGGTTTTCAAAGAGCAAACTGTGGCTTATGCACGTGATGGATACAAAGATACAGAAAAGATAAAAACACCATTAAAAGAAGTTAACTATTGAAGGAGCCTCGACAAATGCCCCTATGGCACTCTTGACATTGTATAAGAACCATTTTCGAGCCATCAAAATTATGGTTTCATTCAGATTTACCAGAAAGCAGGATCAACATGTTTCAAGTCATGTGACGACACATTAGGCTTTCATCATTTCTTACCTATGGCTAAGTTCATTGACAATTAAGACTTCAGCAAGTAGAAGAGGTAAACCGGTAGTGTGAAGAATATGGCGTTGATGCGTTAAACTAGAATGAAAATGATTTGGGGTTTCAATCGAACTAGAGTGAGCTGATAGTCTAGCTAGTGTGTGATGACTGGAGTGGCCTAAGTCCTTATAGAACTCAAGCTTCTACTATGCTGGCTTGACTCTATTACAGGTAGCTTTGTAATGGAAAATAGTCACCAAAAATCCCAAACTATATCTATTGCGACACATTTACCCTAAATTTTTTTTCCATGACACCAAATATCTCAAACTTGTACCTGTTGACACATTTATTCGCTGCCAAGATTTCATCAATGAGCATCCTTAAAAATTTATCTACATGGACGTCGAAAGGAAAACGATATTAACATTGTGCTCACGTGATTTAAATGAAATAAAGATGATATTGTTTTGGCTAAAAAATTATCTGGCATAATTGTGACAGAGGGTAGCTGTGTCAAAAAGCTTGGAGTTTTTTATGTCACAATAAATGGTCGTCATAGTGGGCATGGTTCGGGATTTTTTATGTCACAATAAAAAGTTCAGGATAAATAGATTACAATGGACATAGTTTGGGGTTTTTAGTGGCTTTTTCCCTTTTGTAGTTGAACATTTTTCAAATTTCATATCGTTTTGGCCAACTTTTAGTTTCTTTTCTATGCATTCGAAGACAAGTTCAATAATTCCCCAAAATAGAAAATCAACTCGGGTGGCAGTTTAATTTAGCTCCCTGTTCTTATCCCCGTCTACTTACTAATACGCTTAGCTACTTCTCCTTCTTCGCCGCTAGTGCGGAAAGTTCGTGTTTGTTACTGATTTTGATTACTAGGCTCAAATGAGGTGAGATTTATGTAGTTACACCACCAAAACCAAAAAACCCAGGAGGTTGAAATTCATAACGAGTGATTAAAGGTCACACCCACATATTATTATATCAGGTCATATATGGAAAGTTTTACCGAGTAAAATCAGATATTTCTTTCTTTTCCGTGTCAATCAGAATCAACACATTAATTGATAATTGTGTTACGTACGTTGCAAAATTCAAAATATGTCTTATTTACAAAAACAGAAGAATCAGAGACGCAACACGATCTATGGGATAGAGTTTTGTTAAATGGCCATTTCTTCTGTTCAAGAAACAAGTGTGAGGAGTTAAATCTCTGAGGATTTGACGGTGACGCGTATTGATCTGCTAGTGCTACACAAGTGAAGTTTTCCCATTTTGCCGAAATCAAGTTGTGTGATTCATTTAATCTCATCGACGGAAAGAATGAAAGAAATATCCGATTTTGCTCTGCTTATGACTTGTTATAGAGTTGTGAACGTGGCCTTAAGTACTTGCTGGGAGATTAAGGCCCTTCTGGATTTTGTATATTTGCTGGTGTACTTGACCAAATCTAACCTGTTGAATCAGCGATCTCGATGGCCATGGGCTGTCCATATCTCTGCGGGCTCGGCCACTCCTCTTCCATGGCCACTGAGCTTGTGACCATTAAGAGCAAGAGCGAGACAACTCATTCGGCCTAGATCTGGCTTGTCTGGGTCGAGGGCTAGAGCGAGATGACTTGCTCGGCCTCATCACAGACCATGCCATCCCACTGGCAATGCGGTATTCTCGAAACAAACGATAACCAAAAGGACACCCGGACCGTCTCAAATTTTCCATATCAAATCGCCAACTGTGACTGGACCGCCACTTTAGCAATTTCAAGTATGTCTTAACCAGGAGGATTTGATTGAATTTCCACTCAATGATTTAGGACTATATTGGATCCACTGAAAGGTTAGAATAGGTTTAGGACTAAAATAGCAATTTTCCCATATTGTTTTATTTTATGTATGTTTGTACTATTGGTAAGTCATTATTAGTTAAAAAGACGAATGCCGTACATCAATAATATTAAGGTTATAAAGGTTAGCAGCTTCAAAGGTGTTGGAAAGCCACAAAGATAAATGTTGGTACGTAAATAAAGTACTTGACAATCATGGTAATATAGAGAAATATTAGTTGATAATGTTGGAACTATGAAGAAATGTTGATACTTTTAAAATTAAGCAAGAGAAAAAGTTGGTAGTGACTAAAATTAGTTGATTTCATAGTATGACAAATATTGGTACACAGCATTGGTAAGTCATAAAAATAAATATTGGTATAATATTAACACAGTTGGTACTTTGCGAAGTATGAACTATGAATAAATGTTGGTATTTGTCAAAACCCGTTGGGAAGTTACTAAAGAATGACTAATGAAGCAACTTGTCTTAACATTTCGGTGAATTTCAGCATACTCTGCTCCAAAGCATCAAATCAAGTTCTTCAGACTAACTGGTTTGCCACTTTGTCCTCTTGTTCCTGTTGTAGATTTGATGTGCTCATGAAATTGTGTGTGCAAAATGGTGAAAAAAAGAAAGTGTATTCACATGATGTGCGACAAGTTGATCTTGTTTTTCTTAAAACCGAACCAAAACATAATTCTTTCAACGAGTTTGAGCGCATGATCTGATTAAGCATGGTTTGTTTGGTGTGAGTGAACCAACTTTCCTTTATCTTTTGCATCATTCTTTCTGTTGCGTTGGATAGTTTTTGGTGATTGTTAGACCATTGCTTATATATCTAAGCCAGCGATGATCGGGTGCTTTAAGTTGATCCACGCCCTTTCACAAATCAATTGCGCCGTAAAATATTGATTCATCTGTAATCCAGTTGGAGCATTTCTTTGTTGCTGCCAGAGATTAGGTTTCCTTGTAGTTACCTTGTGTAGAAATCAAGCAGCATGTTGATGGTTACATGATAATTAAGTTTCTGTGGTTAAAATGACTTGGTGCCAGAAAGTTCATTTTCTGCTAGTTTTTGAAATCTAGAAATTGAACATATGGACGCAATATTGATCATATGAAATGAATGTTCATGATGTACGATCGGAACATTCTAATCATTACGTTGCACACAGGGAATGCTAAAAGATTACTCAATCTTTTGTGAAATCAATTTAGTCAATCTTTCACAATATACTCGTACACTGAAAGTTCTGCGAACATCATACAGAGGAGTGCTAAAACGTTTCATTTCTTTCATTTGTCAAGCAAACTTTCTCCCTGGGAACAACTTTTTTCACCTTTCATGTGTGTTCTGTCAAGCATAAGGAAACATACTCGTTATCAATTCATCTCAACAAAGAACATAGGTGTTCTTGCTGATATCCTTTTCCTCAACTGACCCCGCCTTCTCCTGCTGATTGAAATAGCTCAACCGGCGAATGCTGCTTCACCATCCACCGCCACTCCTGCAGGCGAAGGCATGGTGACTACTGACCAGGGGTTCCTCCTAAATATCATTCTTGGAAAATTCTTCGGGCCTCATCTCAAGAGGGAAACAGCCACCCCACAAGTTGGCAATGCACAGAATAGTCGAGAGATTGCCACAGGCCCACAGTACACTCCCAATCAGCTGGCTGGGTCCAAGATGATTGTGGTCTAAATTATGCCCAAATATGAATACATGCTCAGGAAGGCCAATCAATCTATCATAGTGGGCCGTCCTTGTTTCTCAAGTTCATCCGCAACATGCTTCAAGCCAAAGTGCTCCGCACTAGTAGTAACTACCCTCGGTGTATTGACCTCTTTCCGATTGACCTGCACATCTGTTTGTTTGTCGAAGAGCAAATTATAACATCAATACATTGCATCCGGTGCTAAGCCGAGTATCTTGCTTCAGGCAGCGCCTCCGCCGCCAGAATTTAGAAAGCTCCTCTCATTCTACCACTTGAAATGACTCGTCATCAGCGACAGAAATGGGTTGCCTGGCTGCATCCTTGCCCTGAGCCAATTCTGCAGCCCAGTCCAACTCTTAAACCTTGCAGTTATTTCTGGCCTGACACAATGAGACACTCGGCAAATCCCTGGATGCACATCCGTAAACCTCTCTTTGACAAATGAACAAGGGTGCAGGTTGGGAAAGAGGCCGATGAAGCGAGGGTAGCTGCCGCTAGGATGGAGCACTTTAGCTGGCCGAGGTGTTGCGGAAGAACTTGAGCAACAAATATGGGGTCACCGCAACAGATTAACCAGTATGCAATAGTACACGTGCATCATTTGCGCGACCATCATCAGGGACCCCACCAGCTGATTGAGAGTGTATTGCAGCAATCTCTCAACTAGTCTCTGCATTGCCGACTAGTGGCGCGGCATCTCCCCTTAGAGAGGTGGCCCAAAGTATTTTTCTAAGAATGACAATCAAGAGGAAGCATTTACGTCCCCGGTCGCAACAGCACCAGGTTACAGCAGACTTGACTCAGCTTCCTGACTTGGTCCACTGAAGCCTGAAGCTTCTCTATTCGAAATGGAGCTTATTGTATTGATCTTTGCGGGGGTTCCCTGGGTTATCAAAAAAAAAAAAAGAAGAAGTCAAGGGATCAGAAGCACAAATCTCTCTGACGTCCTTCTCTCAAAGATCTACTACTAGACGACAGAGTTACTAAACGATTGGAAATAAGCATTTGAATTAGAGAACTGGTCATTATTGGAGCAATTCATCTTTCATCAGGTTCAAAACCAGGCATTCTATGCTCTGGGCCGAGATCAAACCCATTGAATATCAATAAGACAACAACAAACAGGAGTTCCAGTCCTTGAAGCTTCGCTCAGGCCCTCGGAGATTGGCCTTCCAGCATCCGAGCTCAACCCCTGTTTCGGAAGTCAAGGCAAAGAATCAATCTTGGGGGATCAGCAGCTTTCACTGGTTCAACCATTTTTGCAATCTGCAAATAACGCGGCAGGTGAGGAAGAGGTCGTAGCAATCAAAACGTAACCTATGCAGAAACATGAACTTCAAGAGCATCCTGAAATTCATGAAGCCGAAAAAAGATAAAAGCAAGCGATACTCAGCTACCATTAATATTAACGAATGACAGAAAAGAAAATTGCAAAAGCCATATTTCCTGGACGACCATTCTAGCTACTTACGATACATTGTAAAATTCTATCTCGATATTATGATGCCTATATGCTAAAGTTACGGCATAGAGCATATCGGCATAGAGCAAATAAAGCAGAGATAAGAGCTTTCTCTTCTTTCATTTGTCGGCGAAGACATACTTCAGACCAGATCTCTGAGAAGAGGAGCCTCAGATCTCAGCAATGCAGCGAGTAGGCGAGAAATCACTGCTATATGCTTTGGTCATAAAGCCCAGCCTTTGACAGGGTTGGAGGATTTTCGTTTGGACAAAGATGCTTCTATGCTACCCATTTATATCATTGATAATGCATTCAATGAAGCAGTAGCACAAGAAGTGCATTCCTGAGGTCAGTCTTTGTCCTTTCACGCCCTCCTCGCTGTTCTTGTGAAGGAGAAAGTGAGAATTGTGTGGCTTAAAGTGGCATCGCGAGAATCACACTCCAGGAGACACTTTTAGTCCTCCAACCCCTCCTCAAGCTTCCTGTGAAATTTGAAAGAAAACGCAAATATCATGCAGCTCCCGACGTCAGGCCTATTAACGGATCCGGTAAGATCCTAATGACCACAGTTTATATTTTTCTCTATGTAGTAGTGGAGCCAGATTTAGCTCAGTCTCCACAGGATAAGAAGCTAATTGCTAAGTTTCCTCTGGAGCTCTACGATACAATGAAAACGTACTTCAGAACTTAATTCCATTTTATCGCAGTTTAGTGGGTACCGTCTATTTTCTTCGAAGTTAACTCATTTTGATTTGCTGATTTCTGCTTTGATATGGTCATTAGTGCGCAAGAGCCCAGGTAAAATTTCTTGCACAATCTGTTTTCCTGGAAAAGGCAACAAATATCTGGTTTTAAAGAGCCCACTGTAGCTGATTCCTGTACGAAGATACGAGAAAGATGAAAGCAATATAACAAAGTTAATTATCGAAAGAGCCGCGACAAGTGCCCTTAAGCCACTCTTGACATTGCAAGAACCGTTTTCAAGCCATCAAAATTATGGTTTCGTTCAGATTTATCATAAAGGAGGATGAACTCGTTTCAGGCCTTGTGACGACACGTTTGATTTTGATCCTTTTTTACGTACATGAACAATTAAGACTACAACAAGTAGAAGAGGTAAACATGTAGCATGAAGAAATTGGCGTTGATGCTTTGAAATAGAATGAAAATGACTTGTGGTTTTAATCCAACCAGAGTGAACTGATATTCTAGCCTAAGAACTCAAGCTTCTAATATGCTGGTAGTTTTGCTGTTCAGACTTTTTCAAATTTCATGATTGTTTAGCCAATTTTTATGTTCTTTGCTATGCACTCGGACACAAGTTCAATAATTCCGAGAATTACAGCAACTGTTACTTTCTTTGCTATGTTCTCATCTCCATTTATGCAGAAACATGGGAAGTATGTGTTTGTTACTGGTTTTGGTTATTAGGCTCAAATGAGGTTAGATTTGGGTAATTACACCGCCAAAAAGAAAATCCAGAATGAGGTTGAAATTCACAACACGTAAGTAAAGGTCGCACTCACATTATCATATCAGGTCATTTATGCAAAGTTTACCCAGGAGATCGGAGATTTCTTTCTTTTCCGTGTCGATTAGAATCAGCATATATCGAAAGTTCAAATAGGAATACTTTACAATGTTTTATTACCTTAACCGGATTGTCTTTTTTTTTTTTTTTTTTGATAACCTAGGGAACCCCCGCACGGCCGACAGCCGGGAAGTAAACCCTGGGGGCGACACGTGCTAGCCACCACACACGTGCCACCGGTTAAGTCACCCTGCGGCGCCCGGGATTCGAACACTCAACCTTTTGCGAGAGGAAGAGTGCGCGCTCCAGCAGCGCCACCCAGGCGGGTGGTTAACCGGATTGTCTTAATACCTTGTTCTAAGGAAAAATTTGCGCAAACCTTACAATAAGAATTAAACCTACAAGATAAGGCCTAGGGAAAAAAAATAAGACACAAGGTTGGTAATTTCAATTAAAAATAGTAAGTTCAAAGGTGTTGATAAGCCACAGAAGTAGACGTTGGTTCGTCATTAAAGTGATTGGCAATCTTTGAAGTACAGAGAAATGTTTGTATTCTTTTTATCCACGGGGATTGACCTCCTGACAAGGGCATTCTCATAAGGCTTAGAACGATTATCGTGGATTCATTTCCTACTCCTGAGATTCAAATTAAAGTGGGGCTATGATGGTGGGTCGGTATGTTGGTTCCCTCATATAGCCGACTAATTACGATCGTGGCCCTTAGTTATGCAAAAAATTTTGGTAATTTTCAAAATCAGGCATGATAAAAAGTTGTGAGAGACTAAAATTAGTTGGTTTTTAATGCGACTAATGTTGGTGCGTCAATCAAATTTAGATTGGCCATTTAAATAAAGGTTAGTAACTTCAAGAAGTGGATTACTGTCACTTTGACAGCACCTGGAAATGCCACTTCATCAAGATGGCTTTTCACATAATGTTGTCAGCTACACAAAGTAAAGAAAGAAATGTCCTCCTTTCTGCTGATAAAGAAAGCGACTGAGCTTTTATTGTCATACAAAATGGCAACCGGCTAATAGCGAGTATGAGTGATGAGAAAATTTTTTATTTTTTATTTTTATTTTAGAAATAGAAAAATATAAAATTTTTACTTCTCATTTATGTTATAAACTTATTTCTGAAATCAAAATTTTTTCCAGAAATAGAAAAATGAAATTACGTTACCAAACAGATTTATGTTCCAAACCCGTTCTAAAGAACCAAAAAAATAGAAAAACGTATAAACAAAATGATGATTATTCGCAGCCTTAATATCTTACATTAGGAACAAAACATTATTATAATGGAGAGAATAATCTTTGAAAATAAAATCTACACGTCGTAAAATGTTTCCGTCTCACTTTCAAGTATGGTAACAAACAACCAAAAATTAGAAATTTCTTCAAAATGATTTTCATGAAAAATATTTTTCTCAATTATGAAGTTTTTCACGAAACAAAGAGACCCCAAAATCTTAGAATGACTTGTGCACTTTGCTTTCATTACTTGTATTTGGGGAACGTCAGAAATTGCCTTGTCACAATCAAACATCTTAAATTTTAATAAACATATCACTATCATCTTTTAAGTCTTGTTATGGGAAAAAAAAGTCATTTAGGGCTTAATGATTAAAAATTAAATTTAATTCATTAATATAATGACAATTTGAAACACATTTTAAGTTTTTTTCTTTAAGTTGCCTCCAACATAGCCTAACCTTCGGAGTTCAGCCTATGTCACCAATGGGCTTTGGTGGTCAGTCATCCATCACTCCCCTTAAAAAAAAACGTACCTAAACAATAAAAAAAGAAGAGGCATGTTATACGTGCATGTTTGTCTATGCTCTTCAAAAATGAAAAAATGAACTTTTTACTTTCTCGTAGAGCTTAAAATATTATCTGGATATTTATAAGTTATGAAAATATTAACATAAATTTACATGTCGACATTTGTATAGGGAAAAGTACTAAATCCGTTGCATTTGTGTCAATTCAGTTATAAACATTTCAATTGTGCCAGTTGAGTCCTAAATATTTTAAAGATTTACTAATGTAGTCCATCAGGCCAATTATGGCAGGAAATACGCGGCATGGCATGTGCTGAAGTAAACAAATTTTTGAATTTTTATTTAAAATTTTCTAAATTTTTATTACCTTTTTTGTTTTTTTCTTTTCTTTCCATTCTTTTTTTTTCCCAACCGTGGGACGGCAAGGTCTAAGCGAAGGCCTCATCGCCCTCGCCAAGATCTAGGAGGCGGCCATGATGCTCTCACCGGCCAAGAATTGTAAACAAAAAAAAAACTAAGAAAGAAAAGAAAAGAATATAACAATAATAAAAAAAATTTAGGTCTCCTAAGTGACAAGCGGGGATACTCCCCACTGTACTACATTTACCCTTTTTACGTTTTCATTACAAACTTTAATTACACTATAAAACTTAATAATCTTGTCAAAGTTCCTACCTTTGTTATGTTTAATTTAATTGCAGGGGTTTGAAATCCTACGTTATGAAGAAGGAAAGAGAATAATAACAGAATAAAAATTGAAAGAAAATAAAGAAAAAGGCAAAACCTACGTTATGAAGAAGGAAAGAGAATGATAATAGAATAAAAACCGAAAGGCAAAAGGAGAAGCGTCATTGCCGAGGATTGAACCGAAAGGCAAAAGGAGAAGCGTCATTGCCGAGGATTGAACTCGGGTCTCCCGAGTGACAGGCGGGGATACTCACCACTATACTAGAAGCGTCATTGCCGAGGATTGAACTCGGGTCTCCCGCGTGACAGGCGGGGATACTCACCGCTATACTACAATGACCTTATTATTTTGGTATTACAAACATTAGAATATAAAATAAAATAATTTTGTCAAAGTTCCTACCTTTTGTTATTTTTTATTTAGTTGAAAGGGTTTGAAATCCCTTTACAATTACATCATGGAGAAGGAAAGAGAATGGCAATGAGGGAGAACTTCTCTCGGAAAGGACCCAAAGTAGGCCTATTTTTTCAAATAATGATCTGAAGTGGACTTTATTTTAAAGAAAGATTTGAAGTGGATCCATTATCTCAAATAAGGATCCGAAGTGGATTTTGTTTCAAATAAGGACATGAAGTGGCTAAATTGACCTCAATTCCCGGCCGGTGAAATGTTTGCCAGCATATATTTTTCGGTAAGGGGCAATTTTGTCCTAAATTTGTAATTAGCTAAAAAAATAGGAAAATTCCCGAATGAATTAAGTTTAGGTTATTCCTCTAAGGCTATGTTTAGTAGTCAAGATAAAATTCAGAATAGGATAATATTTATTCTATCATGTGTTTGGTTCATACTAAAGATGAGATAAAACCAAATATACCCTAGATAAAATTATCCCAGGGAGAGGTGGGATAAAGGTGGATAGGATTTCTCATTTTTATGGTATAAAAGCTATTTTTCTCGAAACAAACTTTTAAATAATAAAAATAAATTAATATTTAAATATAAAATAATATTTCAGATATAATATTAAAAAGATAATTTAGAATAACAAAAAAATAATTTTCATTTTTATATATTCCTATAGTAGTTATATAATTGAATTTCTTTCTACTCTATAATATATATTTAATATCTATATTATTACATATTTTAGGTATAATAGTATAGTTTATAAGTTGATAAAATTTTATAAAGGACTGATGGAAGGGAATAAAAAATTAAAAAAGAGATGGAAAAATTTTAAAAAATTGAGTAAATTAAAATAAGGTCCAGATTTAATAAAAAAATTCAAATTTGAAAAGAATCTTTCCAAATCTCGAAAAAAGAGGGGAAATGAAATTTCTAAAAAATCTACCCTCTCCCGTCTCCTACTCCTATGTATCTCTGGCTCACGTCGAGGCTTCACGACTCCTCCGTAATTTTTTAGTTCACGTCAAAGTTGCATGAAAATAGCGAGAGAGTCTAAGCTTCTTCTCATTCGTAGCTCTCCGATCATGTCAAAAGTCCACAAAAGCAACAGCAAAGTCAAAACTCCTTCTAGCTAAAAAAAAAAAAGTTAAAACTCTTCTGTAATTTTGTGGTTCATGTCAAAGTTTCACAAAAGTAGTGAGGGAGTCCAAGTACTATACTTTTCGTAATCGCAAAAGTGTATGATCATATTTTTATACTCTCCTAGATTTGACAAGGAATTATGAGAGATTTTTACAATATTCGTTTATGCATTTGCAGATTCATTTATATTGATATATCATAAATAACAAATAATGGATGTGATAAAATATGAAAATATCCGACTTTATTACTGTAATTCACCAAACAGTTGATAGAATATGGCAAATACTTTGATTTTATATCATATACTATCTAATCCTATCCTAGTTAGAAATCCGAACGACCAATCGTAACCTTTATGGTTTTGGCTATCCGGAAGTGCAATCCTAAGGCCATAGAACATGGTAAAAAAAAGTTTTACCATTTTAGCAAATCGAGTTGCTTGATTCATTTTATCTCCTCAAAGGAAAAAAAAAAAAAAAGAAAGAACCTGATATAATAATGTGAATGTGATCTTAGTTACTTGCTATGAAATTAAGGCCCTTCTAGATTATGTACATTTGCTGGTGTAGTAGACCAAAACTAACCTCATTTGGCCCTATTGATAAATCATAGTAGAAAATTCTAGGGGTGAGCAAAAGGAATCACCACCCTTTTTGTCCTCTCTGTCGTCGCTTGCGGACATGGAGGAGTTGTCATTGCTAGCTCCAGATCTAGAAGTTCGCAAACTCCACTTTTGGATCGGCAGAGTCGTTGGTGCAATCATTCGGGTTCGCACTTCCAAACCAAGCCCTTTACGTCATCGCTCACAGCCATGGACGATCCGCCATCTAGAAGTTCGTAGGCCAAATCTAGTGGCACAACTTCAAAGCTGGACAAGCTACTTGTCCAAATTGAGCCACTCCTCCATTGTTCAACCTTGCCAGATATGTGGACGAGCTGCCTCGCAAGTCACAAATGAGGCCAAATCTAGACAAGCAATGAGTAGGAAAACCACGAGCGACGCAAGAAGGAGTGGCTCGACTTGGAAGCATGAGAGGTGCTTCACTGGTGGCCATGGTGGGGAGCCATTCGTTCCATTTACCCACTTGAGGACCGAACTGGATCACTCGGAAACCGATCACCCCTAGAAGATTCCAATTTCATTTTACTGAACAGCATATTTGTAGCATACCTAATGTCCAAAGTTCTCTAAAAAATTCCAAGCCCTTTACGTCATCGCTCACAGCAATGGATGACTCGCCATCTGAAAGTTCGCAGGCCAGATCTAGAGGCACAACTCCAGAGCTGGACAAGCAACTCGTCCAAATTGAGCCACTCCTCCATTATCCAACCTTGCCAAATATGTGGACGAGCCGCCTCGCGAGTCACAAATGAGGCCAAACCTAGACGAGCAATGAGCAAGAAAACCACAAGCGACGCCGGAAGGAGTGGCTCAGCTTGGAAGCATGAGAGGTGCTTCGCTGGTGGCCACAGCGGGGGAGCTATTAGTTCCATTTACCCACTTAAGAACCGCACTAGATCGATCGGGAACTGATCACCCCTAGAAAATTCCGATTTCGTTTTGCTAAACAGCGAATTTGTAGCATACCGAATGTCCAAAGTTCTCTAGAGGTGGGTAATTGATCCAAAATTTTCGGATGTTGAGGGTACAATACATTAGCGAATGCTATAATTTTTGTACCACACTTGCTTGATCGACACAATGTCTCAATCGATCACTCAACCACTAGCTTTTGTAACACGCTTATTTATTGCGGCGGTTGATTCCGTTGCATGGGTCTCAATCGAGGGGATCCCCCACGAGTGCTTCGTCTGTTGTCGGGTGCATCGACCCGGCCTATGCAAAGAATCGCCATGGACTGGTCACGACCCGGCGGCGTCATCAGGAGCTTGAAGCACCGCTCCTCGCCGAGAAACGCCGCCGGAGTCGCGGCGATCCTGGTCTTCTCGGCGGTCGCGTTCTCGGCTCTCTCCTCCGCGAAACGCTCGGCGGTCTCCCTCCATTCCAAGGCCTGCGATTTCCCGGCGATCTTCAACTTCGGCGACTCCAACTCCGACACCGGCGGCAAATCAGCCGCCTTCCGCCGTCTCCAGCCCCCGAACGGCGACACCTTCTTCGGCAAGCCTTCCGGGCGATACTGCGACGGCAAAGTGATCCTTGATTTCATAGGTGAATGGATGGGTTGGACTGTCCCTTCTCGGGCCCAATGTTCTTTGCCTGCCGATTGCTTGATAATTTGCTTAGCTCGCCTCGCTCGTTCTTACTGCTGATCGTAGTTGCTAGAGTTTTGATTAAAAAAATTTGTTCGAGAAAAGCCCAGAAAGAGGTTTTAGACTGTCCTGCTGCATTTGTCTTCAATTTCCATTGGGTATGTGTAACCACACTCCATCTCTCACATGGAGTGCTTGAGGGATTGTTGGGTCATACTCATTTTGGGGTTTGATCCATATGAATCGAGCTGGATCGTTACGGTTTTCGATGCCATTTTTGAAATCTTATGGACGGAGTTATGAGATTCAGCTTGATCTCCTTGATAAGTTAGTTTCTCTCTTAGTCTCTCATTGTGTGGTGTGTCTGCAAATCTGGCAGCTGAGAAGTTGGGATTACCATATTTGAGTGCATACTTGGATTCCATTGGGACAAACTTCCGCCACGGGGCAAATTTCGCCACGGGAGGGTCCACGGTTCAGCCTCTAGATACCCGAATCTTTGAGGGAGGGTTCAGTCCCATCTCGCTCGACGTACAGCTTTCACAATTCGAGCAATTCAGGGCGCGCACTCTTGAGCTTCATGCCGGTACTTGACTATTCATTTGATTTGCCAACTTTGGACAAGTTTAGGTCTTTGCATTTTCAGAATCTTTTTTAACTCACGAGCATGGAGGCATGAAAATTTGCGCGTTATGTTTCTTAGGTAAGAGTTATTATGCGAAGAGTAGTCTGCCGAGTCCTGAGGACTTCTCCAAGGCATTATACACAATGGATATTGGTCAGAATGATCTTCATGCCACATTGAGTTCCATGACTGAGAAACAGGCGTTGGCATTCATTCCCAACATTTTGAATAAGTTTGCTGTAGCGGTAGAGGTAAGTAAAAGTTTCTCTGATTAACTGCTTATCAACTCTCTAGTTTGTGAGTACCATCATTGTATATCCTTTACCAAGGAAAGTAGCAGCTGGACTGGGCATTATCTGAACATCTTATCTTTTTTTGTATCCTAGCATTATCTCTTGCATGAAAGAAAAAGGAGTTTGTAAGTTCAGACCTGCACCGTAGCAGAATAGACTCGTGTGTTTTGCTTAATGTTCGTTGATGTTAACAAGGACTTATTGAAGAGGCTTTTAATCAGTATTTTGAACAAAAAGGATGAGTGGAAGAAGCTGGATGTGGGTATAAGATGTTTGAAATTGGAGGAATGTTCCCGATCACAATGGGCTTTTTTTTAGTTGCTCAATGCATCTTACATGAGAGAGACATTGCCTTTACTTTCAATACTCGATTGGTTGTTTTTGATGTGATTGGCTAGCTTTATGAAATGCACCTATACTCATTACGCTTAGAAGTTCTAATGTCATGTAATACTCAAAGAAGTAGCAATCACTCTAAACTATGATTTTCTGGCCTTCGTATTGTTGTTAATGCTTGCGAGACTTTCACAATGAACTTTCAGAAGTTGTAACTAAAATCTGTCAGTAACAAATCCAACGCTTTAACAGAAAATTTTGCCATTTTCCCTTAATTAATTTTTTTTTTGGTCGGACCCAGAGCTCAACTTAAATGCCTAATTTTGCCATGTTAGGTACCTAACGCTGATTAGATGATTTCAGAGATTATATCAGCAAGGAGCAAGGGTATTTTGGATACATAATACTGGACCTATTGGATGTTTGCCCTATGACATCATCTATTATCCTCCAGAATCAAACAACACGGACAAAAATGGATGTGTGGCATCCCACAACAGAATTGCACAAGAATTTAATATGCAGCTCAAAACACTCGTGTCCAAGCTAAGACTTCATCTCCTGGGTGCAATGCTAAACTATATCGACATTTATTCAGCTAAATACACTTTGATCTCTGAAGCTCAAAAACACGGTAAGCGTCCTGCAGTTACCTAAATTGCAGATAACACATAATATATGATATGGACAGAGTGCAGAATTTGACATCAATTCAAGGTACAATTGTATTCTTTTAGGTTTTGGTGGTCCACTGGAATATTGTTGCGGGCACTACGGGGATTACACTGTACAATGCGGAAAGAAGGTGATTGTGAATGGAACTGAAGTAGTTGGGGCTTCTTGTGGCGACCCTCTGAAGGTGATAAGCTGGGATGGAGTACACTATTCTCATGCTGCAAATCAGTGGGTGGCGAACAGAGTTATTGACGGCTCTCTCTCGGATGTTCGGGTTCCTCTCTTGGAATCATGTCACAAGTCTGTTCGCTCATGATCATTGTCTCCAAGCAGTGAACAGTCCCAAAGTCATGATTCAGCTTAGTAATGTTCCAGTTTTTACATCCCAAAGTCCAGCTAAATCGAAGCGGATCAGAACATTCCTTGAGTTCACGGTGGAGAAGCCACAACGAGCTACCTGATATTGCCGTGCTTAGTTCTCTTCTGCAATTTCAAAAGCTGTGGTAGATTCTACGACAGTGACATTGGTCGGCACACCGCTCAGCAAGCATGTAAATGATCAATTATTTTCATTTCAAAAACACCTCCTCACGTGGAGATCAACAACATTTGTTTTTCTTTTTGCTTTTTTGTCTATCCAATACCATTTGGTTCTTTTCCTTCTTCACTCCATGATTCATCTTCTTTAATGCTTTCTCGAGGCAATGTCAATTTTGAAACCCAACAGATCTGCATTACTATATCCAGGCAAAGAAAAGGCAGCCATGACCCGCAAAAACAGCTCCACCCGTCACCTCCGTCCATGCTACCCGAGTCCCATCGAGGTGTGTTATAACCCGAACGTTGCCGTCATTGCTGGTATTGACTCGTACCGGTGTTTGTCAAATGTTGGGACTCGCTGAAATTCGGGATGCTTCTAAGTATCTCGATCAGATTCTATTCTTACGAAGCCGACGCAACAAAGATTGTGACTTAATTCGTGTAAGGGTTCAGTCTCGAATGATGCTATGGAAGCCAAAGTTGATGTCATACGCAGGGCGACAAACTTTTATTTGTCAGGTTTGCCATTTGATCCCAATATATTTGACGTCGAATCAGAAACTACCTCAAGGACGATGCAAGGGAGCCGGCTGATGTCTCCGACATATTTGGAGGATCCAGGTTTCGCCGTACGGCAGGCTTTAACTCCGCGCTACTTACTAAGCTAATCCTGGATGACGGTGCGCGATGAAGACAAGCTAACCGATTTGAGTGTCAAAAGGAAGGGACAACATCCTTTTCAGAGACGAAACCTAAGGCCGGTGATTCTTGTCAATGGCGGGCGATGCCAAATGAGAGGGACACAGACACCGCCATTTTGGGATAAAAATGCTTAGGCTGATCTTGGAGGGGCGACTGAACTGGAAGATGTAGCCTGGAAGAGCTTTAAAAATAAAAACCAAACATGAACACTCCATTTGTCTCGCAAAAAATGAATGATTTGGAAAACGCTGTTCTAAAAATGTCGCTTGTATCGCTAGAGTTCAGCATCCCCGATATCGCGCCGCTAGGGATCACGCAACCCCAACCAATCGCCCCATTGGGGTCACGCAAACTTTACTAATGTTTCGACAAGGGGAACTAATCTATATCGCCGATGAACACACTTCTTTATATTTTTAAAATTTTCTCACAAAAAGAGTTCAGGAACCCAATCGAACAACAAGGAAAAGTTCGGGACCTCCAGTTCCTTTTTTTTTTTTTCCTTTGTTTGGTTTTGTTTTGTTTCTCTATTCTTTTTGTCCTTCTTCCTTTTTATATTTCTGAGAAAAGGAGCCAAAAAAGGTAAAGTAGGACTTGAAGAATATCAATTATCATATTAAAAAATGCCCAATTAAAATAGGCACGCAAGCTACAGAACCTAATCCCCTTTAATGCCTTCCCCAATGCAATTCGTCTACTTACTTTCACTGTCATTTATGAAAAGAACAAATTTTCTCTTGCCCCCCAGAAGATAACAGCTCGAATACAGAACAGTCTAATCTTCAACTGCAACATCTAGCGTTACATAGGCTTCAATGATCGATCAAGAAGACCACAACATACTAGTGTCGAGACCAAGAAACAAGGACACGCGAGTAAAAGACGAGGCTGAAGTGGCAAGACAGCGACTTGAACCCACGCCAATAATAAATCTGTCGAATATTTAAATTCGATCCTATCAATAATGCAAGAAAGTAATGAAAATTCGCACAACACAAAAATTTACGTGATTCGGCAGGAGAGATGTTCTGCCTACCTACGTCCACGGGGAGATGACATCCGTTTCACTAATAACGTAGAAAAGTGTGCAGCCACTCTTTCACACACCCTGCTCTCTGTATAGAGACTTGTTTCGCCTTAAATATATATAGCGAAACCCTACATGGCACAAATTACAAAGTTGTCCACATAGCTTAAAATATTTAACTTTTCCATATAAATCCTTTTATAACTGAACATAAAACGCCTCTGGCAGCCCGGGGGTGCTGCCCCCACGACCCCCACTGGGACAGTCCCACGGACCCTTGCCCGCTCACTTGGGAGCGGGACCCCCGTGCTGTTCAATCGTCAGAGGGCCTTTCAGAACCGCTTCACAATCTCTTAGATAACAGAATACAAGATATCAACCTCAACAACTTCCTTATGCTTCAATCATAACAAGAAAACGAACACCTTCGTTGCTTACGCTCTAATTCCTCAAGGATTCATAATTTTCCATTATTGGTAACTATTGCATTGTTTGGAGTTCAAATCATAGAATATATGCCCTGTCCCTGTTTCCCGAAATGTTGGGTTGTCCAAGGCTACAAGAGCGGCCTACTAGTTGGCGGTCATCCTTTCCTTAGCAATCGAGAAAATTATCGAGGTTGAGGAGCTCTTATAATGTGTTCTGTCACAATATCTTTACAAGTGAAAATTAGCTGAATTCACCACTATGGAGCAACCTTTGGAGATATTCACACGCGATAGATTTGAGTTATAATCATTCAGTATCGTTGCGATTGCATTCAACATCATCTGGACTCTATATTTTCGAGATTTACAAAATGGGTCACCGTAAGGGGTCAAGTTCTCGTGAAAGACAGATGCGACTGTGCTGCTGATGCACGGCAGCTGAATACTTTTGTCACTTGATCTTTTGTTTTGGCCGAAACTCTCTCACTTAATATATCAAACAACGTGTTCCATCCATGTTTGACTTTTGTGCGTGGATGTAGAATTCGGGCGCGAACCTTTGCTGACCATTGCGCAAAAGCTTGCAGCTCTGCTGACCATTTCTGCTACTCTCTCTCTCTCCCTCTCTCTCTCTCTCTGGGAAACTACAAAAACCTCCGCCCATTCTCAAGCTGGGAAGGTGCTTTGTTGGGTCTTCTGCCGAACTCAAGAGCTACAGCAAGAATTGGGATTGACGGTTCTCCCATCTCAAGTGTTCGCAGCGACGTATAGTGTACGGCATCGGAAGTTCATTTGCATAGGTTTGTTCACTGGAGACTGCTCTGCTAGTGCTTGTTTATTTCCTACTTCTTTCTTTTATGCAAGAACCTCCCCTGGTATCATCACTCTAGCCAGTTGTATCTAGCTTTGAAGTAATTCTGTGGTATATTTCACTGTTTAGGTTTAGATGGTTCGTACAAGAGAAGCCCAATTGAATATGCGGAAGCAAAACTTTGGGCTCACGAGGGGCATTGTGACAGTGGTGATCGGAGTCGTTGTGGCCATTGCATTTTCAGTCTTGATGCCGGGAAAAACAGAGAATAGCTGGACATTCGGGGACTCTGGGGTTTGCCGCTTCCCGGCAATCTACAACTTTGGTGATTCGAATTCCGACACCGGCGGTCGATCAGCCGCATTTTACCGGCTCCCTTCGCCTTATGGGAACAGTTTCTTCGGTAAATCATCGGGCCGGTTCTCAGATGGCCAAATCGTTATTGATTTCATAGGTATGTTTCACTCGAGTGTGTACAATAATGTCTCTGTAGGAATATCGGATGATTTTTCCGGATTTTAGGATGATTGCTTTTCCCTTTTGTGCTTTGATTTCCTGCTCAATGATGCAGTTTCCAGCGATACCCCATTAGTAAGTAGTGCAAAAAAGTCCAGATTACATTCACATTTTAAGCGCTTGTTGCGTGTTTTTGACTTCCAGTCTCTTAATTAAATGCTCATGGTGATGGACATATTACTACCGAGTTTCCCGTAGTGAGGGACTTTTGCTGAGCAGGTCGCTCTTTCGGTTTATTTGTGAGTTGTCACTTCAGATCGACGCTATGAGTTGCCTTTTGTTAGATGTAGTTTAATCGGTTTGATGTGTTTTATGCAGATGCATTGTTCTCTCTCTCAGATGGCCTTAGATGGGATTCTCCTTAAGGGTAATGCTAACTTTGCTGTCGTCTTTTGTGCAGCTGAGAAATTTGGTTTGCCATTTGTATCCGCGTATTTGGACTCTGTAGGTTCTGATTATCGCCATGGAGCGAATTTTGCCACTGGAGGCTCTACTATCCAGCCAATTGACGGCAGAGGATTTGACGCGAGATTTAGCCCTATTTCTCTCGATGTACAGCTTATGCAATTCCAACAGTTCAAGGCACGGACTAATGAGCTATTCAGTAACGGTGTCAAAAGCCATCTTCCACTACCGGGTGACTTCTCCAAGGCTCTATACACTCTTGACATCGGTCAAAACGATCTGCACTCCGGCTTTAAATTTATGACAGAAGAACAAGTGCAGGCCTCTATTCCCAACATCACACATCGGTTTGCTTCAGTTGTTGAGGTTTGTAGCCTCCATATAGCGTCTTCCTAAACCGAGGGTTTCTGTTACTTAGCTGAAAAAACAAAAGGTGTTGCTGTCATACTGCTTCTATTACAGAAAGGATTACAAGTTCCACCACTATCTACATAAGAATTTAACACATCCCATGTCGAGATTGGTGTCATCGACTCCACAAAATTCTGGGATTGGATTCAATGTGATGGATTGAGATTCCCATTCTTCATCTAATTAGCTTTTCTATGGCCTAAAAAAGTTTCTTCATCTTATCGATGTTAACACATGATGGGTCCTTTGGAGGTAGTTGCAAGTCCTTATGTTTATCACACATGAATTGGAAATACTGTTCAACTTATGAAATCGATCACTTCGAGTGTTGGTCCCTCGGTTTACATAGCAATTCTTGTGTGCTCTAATATGCGTCTGCTCGTTTTCAATAGTAGTACTAGTGGCTAATGTAGTTGGCCATGCTTCCAGTCCAAACACTAGAAGCCTGGGTTAATCCTTTTGCATTATCTGTTGATGAAATAAAATGGTATGGTGTGATCATGAGACCGTAACCTCTTACTTCAAATTACAAGATGTTAAACTATTGTACTGTCTCGTGATCATACTACTTAGCTTCTTACCTAATGCAAATAGAGAGAAGTATGCGCTATTTATCTAGACCTCACCGTGCTTCTTTGTTGCTGTAGAAGCTATACCAAGAAGGGGCAAGAGCTTTCTGGATACACAACACAGGTCCCATCGGCTGCATACCCTTGACAGCCAGGCACATTTCCGCCATGCAGCCCGATAAGGTGGACGAACTCGGCTGCGTGAAGTCGCACAATGAAATAGCTCAAGATTTTAACAGGCAGCTCAAGGAGAGAGTCTCTGATCTGAAAGCCAAACTCACCGATGCTGTTCTCACTTATGTCGACATGTATTCTGCGAAATTCGTGCTGATAAGCGAAGCGAAGCAGCATGGTGAGTCCATATCATCGTCACAAGTGATTGGGTGGCAGCAAGTGCTTTCTTGCAGTCTTGCACATGTTTGCATTCCTTTACTGACATGGCTCAATTTGGTGCACAGGTTTTACCGATCCCCTTAGTTATTGTTGCGGCCGCGACGGAGATTACTTCGTACCGTGCGGGATGAAAATAACAGTAGATGGAGTTGAAGTTTCGGGCGATTCTTGCAGCGATCCTTCCCAACACATAAGCTGGGACGGGATTCACTACTCTCACGCCGCGAACCTTTGGATAGCAAACAAAATCCTGGACGGCTCTTTCTCCGATCCCCCCGCCGCCATAACAGAAGCATGTCGAAAGGCCCTCTAGTCATGTGTATTACGTATAAGTTAGAACAAGCGGTTCGATCGCATCTCTTCAAAGAGCGAATCGACCTCCATGTCTGTCTCGGAGGAGGCTCGAAATTCCGAGCTCTCTCGGCGTCCTCGGCGTACATGGTTTCTCGGGTCGAAATAGTCGAATGAAACGGACCGCGCTCGCTTGCCTTTTGATATGTGTCTGATGCCTGATGGGATATTACGTTAGATTGTGCATCATTTGGGAGCTGCATTCGTAAGAACAAAAAGAAAAGAAGAGCTGATAGTTAAAAAGAGCAAAAGAAAAAATCAAAGGAAGTAGCGACTCCGCTGGGGATCGAACCCAGAATCTCTGGTTCCGTAGACCAGCGCCTTATCCATTGGGCCACGGAGTCTTTTTTGATCAGCTTGGAACAGTATATTTTTTAAACTATAAACATAAAAAAGAAAAGGGACCAATTTGCAAGAAAAAATTAAGAAGTTCGTAAACGTTTGAATTTCTTACTTTTTGATTTTTGGTCGAATGGTTCTTGCCTATGGATGTTGAAAAAACAACCGGAACATGAAAAGTTTCGGGTGCAAATCTACTTTGAATGACATTTATTTATGCGTGAAGGCCCCCGGCCAGCCTCAGACCATGTCGAGCTCCTCCGGCGGTCGTGGATCTACTCACCAAAGCGAAAGGAAGCCCTCCTAGGAATCCCATAGGAAGACCCTTTGATAATAAGACCGTTTCCGTAAGGACAAGCAAGGTGATGAGGGAGAAAGTGAAGTGGCTAAAGTTGTTAAAAGTGTTAACGGGAGTCATCGCTAGAGGTGATTGACCAAGCCTCGACCAGATTCGAGAGGTAGATAAATGAGATCGGGCAATGCTCTTATATGAGAAAACTCGGTTCGGCCCTACTCGAAAATTTCTATATATGTTATATATGATGGGCAGGTTTGGGGAAAACATTAGGCCCGACTTTCAGACTTAGGCACTGCTTCAACCCGACCAATGATCGTCTCTAATTATTACCTAATATCTACGGGATGAGAGGATGGGCTGGCTCTCTATGCGTGGGGACCACCTTGAGCCTGTATTAAGCGGTTCTCTCGTGGTTTTCTTTGGTTCGCGCAATAAAGTTATTCTCTTACCCGAAAATACCTACATATAAGATAGTGACTTGGCAACATAACATAGAAATTTTAATTACATATAGAGATATTTGAAAATCAACTCTTTAAGAAGAATTGAAGTGGTTGTACACATTACATATTCGTCTCTTAAAAGATTAGTTTTTTCCTTGTACTATTCTCAACATGAGCTTTATGTGCGCAAATAATTACTTTATCGGTGTACAAAAAAAAAAAGAGTCGAGTGCTTAGTGAGCTTTGTATTTTGTACCTTGCCGAGGTTTATTTGCATGAAAAACTGGAAAGAGGAATTTGTATGTGGTTGGGGTAATTTTAGAGATAGGTACTTAAAGTGTAGAAAATTGTCCAAGGCAATAGAGATGCTAAGGGTAGTTTGGGAATGTTTCGCCTCTAGAATTTAGGAGAATTTTCATTGAAAGCAAGTAGTTTTTTGCTTTATGTAAAATTCTCACAAAAGAGCAACTTTCAAAATGAGAAAAAAAAATGAAAACGCTAGAAAAGGAGAGTGGAAATTGCAAATGTGCCAGGAGAAGACTCTTCTGTCTCGTCAGGGTTCGCGCAACCTTCGTTCCCAGTGGTTTTCAAGTCGTCGTGAGCCCATCGTTCATTAGTCGACTAAGGATGCACATGACAACAATTCTGTGCCCGGAAACTAATTCTGCTCAAAAATCATTTTTTTTATTATGTACCGGGGAACAATTTCTAAGCATTTGAATGCGTTTGGTAATTGTCCAAAATTTCTATTCTTAGAATAGAAAAAGAATAAAAATGCATTTAGTAACTACACAAAATTTCTTTTAATTAATAATATTTTGAATTTTTTAATATTTCTTTTCGTTTTTTTTTTCTTTCCTTCCTTGGCCATGGCCAGTCACCAGCACCGGCGAACTGCCATAGGTCAGGGTCGGCGAGGGCATCGCGGCCCTCACCACTGACCTCGCCATTGTAACCCATCTCCTTCGCCTGGGTTGCGACGGTGAGGTCGGTCTAGCGTTGGCTCACCGTCGCGACAACGAGCTGCCCTCGCCAGCCTTGGCCTATGGTCGATGGCTGACGACTGGCGGCAGGCTAGGAAGAAGAAGAAAAACGAACCAAGAAGGAAGAAGAAACCAAGAAGAATTAGAAATGAAAAAATTATTTCCAAAATTAAGAAGCTACTTTTTTTTTGGCTTCTTAATTCTGTTCCAAAATTGATTCTGAGAATAATTTTTTGTAAATTTGTGCCCGAGAACAAAAAATTAAACAAATGAATTTATGTTTCCAAACTGATTTTAAGAACAAAAGAATAGAATTTTTTATTGTTTGGCAACTTGCCAAACGAACCCTAAGCAACCTCAGAGAAGACAGTGTGACAATTTAACAACTAAGCTGCTATGCTTGATTGTCAAATGGAGGTATTTGTTAAACTCGTCAAATGAGAGGGTCGGATCTCGTTTGAGTCAGGTCAAAAATAGTCCAACCAAAATTGACCCATTTAATCCATTTTGACCAATTTTCTTGAAATACAAATCTAGTGACCCATATCAAACACATACTCGACCCGACTGATATTGTTAAAGTATTTACATATATAAACTCAATCTAGGAAAATCCATACCAAAATTGAGGCGAGAGCACCAAATTAGCTAGCGTGAGATCGAGTGAGGGCATATAAGAGCGAAGAGAGAGCCATAGAAGTAGGTTGGGTCTAAGTAAGCTATAAACCCATTTAACTCATATATTACTTTGGCTTTTACCATCTTAAACCTATTTATGACAAATCTCCAAAGTATAATTAACATATATAACAATCTGACCCATCAATATGTGTTAACAAAAAAATTTATGATCCATTTTGATAGGTCTAATATCTGTAACAGTGCATTGCCCAAGAATTTTAGGATGTGTTTTATATAGACTTCTATTTTTTTGCTTTTTACTTGATCTATGTCTTATAATTGATGCACCATGACCTTTTTTAGACCTAAGACACTTGAAGCTTTCAAAAATGAATCAAAATATTACCACTCAGACTTACATATATATATTTTAAATTAGATAATATTTTCAATTTTTTACCAAACTTTCTAATAATATTAAGCTTAATTCTAATAAACACCTGCAAATTATTTTGTTTTTCACTCATGAATTTCCTAAGGCCACGTTGCCGAGCTTTTGCCTCGAGTCGTTTGGCTCAGATTGCACCGTGCACAACCGTCACCGTCGTCATCGATCGTCCCCTTCCTCCTCAATCTCTCTCTCTCTCTGTACACTGTAAACTAAACCGCCACTACGATGCTCATCTCCTCCTCGCTCTCTCCCCAGAACCTCCTCTCCACCGCCGCCGCCGCCAACGCCACCGCCGCCACCTCCACCGCCACCGGCAACCTCCTCCTCTTCTGCTTCCTCTCCTCCTCACCTCACAAGCCCCACGCCGCCTGCAAATGCAGCTCCCCCTCCCCAAAGCCCCTCTCCCTCGCCGGCTCCGGCTCCCTCTCAGCCCCCGCACCCGGCGGCGGTCCCCTCCGCCACGTGAGTCACGGCGGCGCGCCACCGCCGGACGATGCGGAGCGGCCGCTCCTGCCCTGCGCCTCCGCCGTCGCGTCCGCCATCCGCAGGGCCTCGAACTCGCCGGTGGAGTTCGCTCAGAGGGTCGAGCGGGACCAGAGAGGCGGCCTGGTGCTCCCGAGCCCCGATTTCCAGCGGCTCTGCCTCGAGCAGCTCGACCTCTTCCGCCGGACCGTCCATCCCGATGCTCTTCTCTCGGTCAGTTCCTGGGAGCTTTCACCCTCATCCGTGCTTTCGTTTTGCTTAGAAAGTCGAGATCGTTTCATGAGAAGTGTTGTATTCGAATTGGAACAGGTTTATGTGAGGCCGGCTGGTAGTTATGTGATGGACCGCCTGGAGCTGCGTCGTGTCACTTCTCATCCGGCATCCAAGGTGAATGCGTCTGACATTGTCATCTTGGTTGGCAATTTCAACGTTCCGACTGGATTGCGCGCCGCGGAAGCCGCACTTTCTAACCAGCAAGTAAATGATCTGATCACCTTTGTTGCTCAGTCTTTTATTGCAATTTGCTTCATTTTTTTCTTGGGAGTTGGAAGTTAGTTGGTGGATTACGTTGTAGGTTGAAGAGATACCGGAGTCTAGGGCCGTCGTATTTCCAACGGTGAAGCACCCTTTTGTGGTCGGATTCTTGGTTGCTGAGTTTCCAACGGCGGAAGAGCAGGACACTTTGCATTCGCCATCTCCAGAGGATGCGTATGCATTGCCGCCTTCAGGACGTGACCTGAGAATGAGGGATATTCTGAGTGTAAACGATATAAAACTCAGAATGCGCCGGTTGAGTCCTGAGCAGAGATCGATCGCAGTCAACATCTCCCGTTCTATTGCAATGGCCTACGTTATGGATCAGGTACAAGTGTTCTGCTAAGCCGGGATGCCGCTTTCTTGTGTAATTGGATACATGTGGATACTATGTGTCTCGTTTCTATGCATACTGCATAAAGAAAGTGCATGCCGAATCTGGACTCCAGGGCTGTGGATTACTTCTCTGGTCTGCTGTGGCAAGGACTGTTGATCATGAGTGACACCAATCCTTTTGACAAATTTTTGATAATATTCTTTTTTTTATTTTTTGCGCCATTTTTTTTATGATAGGCTTCAGTTACTACTTTGGTAAAACAGTATCTACTTCCGTATTGCATAATCCATCGTAGCTACATAGGCATGCGTGGTCTGTGAGGGGAGTGAGTTTGATCTTTTACTTGCTCCATGAGTCTCTAGAGGGGATTTACAGCATTTTCTGCTACCTAGATTAAATAATTGCACTTTTTCCGCTGGGCAGACATATTTTTAGGTTGTCATGCTTCATTTTCAAGTAAAATCTTCTGATTGACATGTTAGTCATGCTATATCGCACTCTTAATTAGGGTGTTTGATTAAGATATATCCTCCTTGGAGAATATGCTAAAAGCTCAACATGTTTGTAGTCCGGTATTGATCAGGAGCTTTACTATTGATGCCTTTTTAGTTTGGTAGATATTATCATCTGCCATTGACCCTTCATATATCTGAACAGCTTATTGGTTTGCTTGTATGCACAATGTGTGATCAGCTTGCCTCACTGTAGGACTTTAACTTTACTTCCTGCATATTTACATTGGACTACTCCTTATTGTGTGCTGTTCAATTGAGATTGCTCCTGCTTGCGTTTGTCCCCCAACAGAAAGCAATGTTGCTCCAGCAATCTTCCTGGCAAAATAACGTCCGGATGAGCAACTTAGTGGAGCAGGTACAAACGATCATTTGGCATCAGCATGTGTTACTTGAAGTGATTGTTAAGAAGTGTAATCTATGAATGTTTTTACAGATTCGCTGTCCTCTATCAAGCATTCGAACGTTGACAAAAATGTTGTCTCTACACATGAAACGAAGTGAGGTTTGTGAATTTCGCTTCTTTCTTTTCCCCCTTTTCTGGCCTGAAATTCCACATCTAAAAGACATATGGTTGCAGATTTCCCATGACATTGTTGAAGACATCTTGGTGCAAGGTGATCGAATGGGAGATACTCTGCAACAACTTCAGGATGCAGTATACTTTACAAAGGTTGATGCATCATTTATTTTCACAGTTGTCATTTTCCGGACACAGAATTGTCATTTTAGCTTTTCATCTCTTGATATAGACCGCAGCTTTTTAGTAGTTGGTCACAGTGATCGCGTAGAGTTGCTCGCACATGCTTGCTCATTGACATCTCTGTGGTGCATATAAGTTTCTCGTGGAGGACAAAATGTTGTAAAGGGTGGATGGAGTTGATTAATATGGCATTTGAGAACTTTGTCTATGTTTAAGGTTTTTTTTCTGTTCTCTAACCATGTTAGAACACTTCTTGGTGAAGCATGATATTCTTCTTCTATTGTAGACTTCTACATGCGTATCTGTTGATCAATTTTCGCCAACCTTCAGCTCCCCTTAGTCACCAGTGCTTTCCGTTTTGGCAGAGTCTAAGTCATTTACCTCTTTGTCAATCTTTTTTGCATGCAGTAACAGATGTGACCTTGCTGTTTAAGTAGCTGACCTCTACAATATATGCAGTTCACAGTTATGTTACAATTTTAAGAATAGACAAAACTTAGCTCTTCGGGTTCTGTTGGTACTGCAAAGAGACAGTCAGCCTAACAATTCATATAGCTGGCAATAGATCTGACTCTTGATCATTTGATATATCTCAGGCTAACATAATGCGGTACAATGAAGAAACATTAAAGAAAATGGATAACTCAACCTATGCCCATCCTGGTTCTGGAAGATCTCAATTGACAGATAAAATGCAAAGCGAATTTTCAAAAAGTGATCGGTTCTCTCAGAATTCTGCTGTGAAAGATCTAGAGTTGCCTATGCCACCTCTTGCTCTTGCACCTCTTCAACAACATGGAATCAGGTAGTTATATTCCTCAACTTCGATCAGATGCTTTCATTATTCTGAGAGCACTTTTTTCTTGCTTTTTATTTGTGAATACTGTAGCTTTTGTTCATCACTTGAATCGCTTCTGCTAGGAATGCCATAACGAGCTAGCTTTAGACCTACTTTTGAACATATATAACTAATTATTGGGAAGTAACTTCATTTATCACTTTTACCTATCATAGGCAATGATTTGAGCTGACAAATGGGTTCGTAAATGACGATTTTACCATTCTTAAGACAATGAATCTCTATATGTGGACCATGATACAAAATACACCTTTTTAAGCAACACTAATTACAGTTACGATTTCTTATATTAGCTTGTGCTTTCCGTAATTTGATTTATGTGCATTAGTAATTCTGAATGTACACTGATCACCACCTTCTCTATTTTAGAACGACACTCAGAGAGCTATAGTATGTCAAGTTGTCAACCCGATAACTTGATACCACTGGACCTTAGAAGTTACAAGTCTGGTTACTGATTTTCGTAAGAGCATGGCAGAGAGAACTGAAATTGGACTTGTGCACAAGATGGAAAAGATACTCATTGCTTTTTAGCGACATTCAACTATTTAAAGGAAACTTGACCACTTTCATCAAGACATCTAAAAGTTGTTTCATGTTGAGGTGTTCTAGGAAGAGAGCTCATGATTTCATTACTTTTGCAGAAACTTAAAGTTTCGATGGAAATAACCGAAATGGATAAATCTTTCTACAATGCTTTCTCATGGAATTATCTCATTTTTATCATTTTACATTAATCCACCTGATTATCCCCTAATGCCCTTTCTTCTTGTCAGGAAGACCGTGCAATGTTTCTGATGTGCTCTCAGACCTCGTTGATGCCATAAGACCTCTTGCCCGTAAGCAGCAACGTGTGGTAGAACTAAGTGAACTTTCACAACCCTTGCAAGTTGCCATAGAAGAACCTGCTTTCCGCCAGGCTCTGAGCAACTTGATCGAGGGTGCATTGTTGCGTACACATGCTGGGGGAAAAGTTGAAATAGTGTTAACAGGAGCACCGGCAGGTGGTGCTCTCGTGGTAATCGATGATGATGGGCCCGATATGCATTACATGGTATGTGTGAAGAGTCTTCACCATTTCTTATCTCAATTCGTGTATAGCTAATTGAATTTCTGGTTTTGACTTGTATAGAGGTATGTGGTTAGAGCTTGATTACTACAAATATTACTAGCTGTGTTTTATATTAAGTATTTCATCTCACTTGTTTACTAGTTTGTTTAGGTTTGTTTTCATATAATCCCTTTTGACCTAATAGCTTAAATTTGTTAGTTTGACAGTATAACATAGTATAAAAGGCAAGTTTTAGGGCGCGTTTCTTTCACCGAAAATGAGGTTTTCCATGAAAATCATTTTCAAGGTAGATAGTTTTCATTTGTTTGATTGTTTAGGAAAAGTGATTTCCTTCCTGCCAGAAGGGGAAGTCATTTTCCCCCAATCTAAGCTTGTTTTCAGTCCATAGAAAACATTTTCCGTAGATCAATTGGTTTTCCCTCGTCCAACACTAGAAAGTTATAAAACAATTTCCCAAAAAAAGTTTTCCTTCAAACAAATGGACCCTTAACTCTTTATACCCCCATTTAATGTTTCATAGAAGTGTAGTTCTTTTTTCTCTCCATCCGGTTTGCACGAGTCTCATTTCTCATCTATGGGGTTTGTCTAGGCCTTATACTGATGGTGTCTCCTTTTATGTCATAGCTTAAGATTTTGGGTTTGATGTTAATTAGTTTTTGTTTGAAGTATCTGAAACTGAAGAATTGACTACCTCATTGTTATTGTTGATCAGAGAAAGATGGCTGGGAGATAGGCAAAGTGGACATATGTTAGTGATACATGGAAAGCCTTCCTTAAGCATACATTCTTGGTAAAGAAAGAGATGTTCCTATGATATAGGTTTAGGGAGTGATTTGCATGAGTTAATAGTTTATACTGTGAGATCAGGTTGTATTTACTTCACTAATTGAACTGAGGCACGACAGAAGCATCAAATCTATTGTTACATAAAAGTTCTGGTGGTATTAGGAATGTTAAAATATATTTTAAAAGAGACCCTGGATGGAAATATATAGTGAGATGCTAGTCTGGACAATTTTGCACTGTAGGATCTGGCATGCAATCTGTAGAGATGAGAGTAAAGACATCTGGTGATTATTCGAGTGAAATCAAGGGATCACTCATTTTCTTTTTCTGGGTCTGTACCACATTTTATTCCATTAATAATGAATAAATCGTCATTGCTAACTCAATTAATACTTTTCGTGGGTTTATACCTTAAATTTAGGCCTTCTAATACTTTCTCTCTTCCTTTTTGTGTTTGCCTACAGACACAGATGCACTCACTCACACCATTTGGATCAGATCTTTTCTCCAAAGATATGGTTGAAGACAACATGACGTGGAACTTTGTAGCGGGGCTCACTGTTGCTCGTGAGATACTTGAGAGCTACGGTTGTGTGGTCCGCGTGATATCACCACGGACCCCAGAGGCTGCCCTTGGTTCTGGTGGAACTCGCATCGAGCTATGGCTTCCCTCTTTTGCATCTGTAGCCCATCCAGATAACCCTGCACAGGAAGTTTAGCAAGAATGAATCTGGTCTCCGTGGTGCAAATCTCCGTCCCCCTCAATATTAGGAACCGATATGGTGGGTTTTGCCTTTTGACTGCCTCCCGCTTCCGAAATATGCAGGAGGTCCTGTACAGAAGGTTCAGTCTTGTTCTGATATAGGCAGTGACAAACTTGCATAATAAACGTGCTATGTAGGAAATTTGAAGCTCACCGTTCAATCGGAAACCCATAGATCATACTGCATATGTGGTATGTAGTGATGTGAAAATCAAAGAAGGTGATGTATTGGGCCAGTTTATGTCTGTACCAGTTTTGCGAAACTAGAAAGTCGAAATTGCTCCGCCACCATTGTTATCTAGGGAGGTGGTCAAGCTTGGTTGTTGGCTGTCATGCTGTGAGATCTTATACTAAATTAAAGAAGGGCATATTGTGGTATTGGCTTTTGAATGAATTCTCCATCTCATAGCTTATGTGTGACATAACAGCTCGATAATGAGTTTTTGGCACGCATGCCTCTAAATCTGCTGTGGACGTCGATGCCGAGAAACTGGCAGTGTTATATCCAGCAAAGATGTTGGAAATTTACAACTTTTTGCATAGAGCTCATTTCGCTCGAGCCGACCCTGACCCACAGCTGGACCTCTGCTTAGTGCAGCGGCATCGGTTTTCGATTAATTTTGTGTGGAAAAGCCAGCGCGCTCTTTGACGTGAAGCAAATTGTTAGTGATGTTGAAGCTATCGATTGCAACAATGTGAGCCTTCGGCTAGACACTGGATCTCACCATGCACGAAGCCAAAGGTGCAAACGGGACGTTCATTAAAGCCCCGGGTTCGAACTCGATGTGCAGCAATCAACGAGCTCCAATTGCTCGAGGGGCAACAGCCCGTCTATGTCAAAGTCAACCCTTTTGGCCTTTCAAAAAATGAGGGAAGAGAACCGTCAAGTCAGCGTCCATGCTCGCCAATTTCGCGAAGAGCAGTACATCTCGCGGATGCGCCAATCGCGGGGCCTAACTTTGAATGTGCAGGCAAAAGCAATGTCCTCTTCTTTGCGTAGCGGAAACAGAAAGTGCATCGAGTTTTGACCCTTCTGCTGCGTTTGGGAAGCGGGCGAGGCGGGGTGAAAATGAAAAGTGGGTGAAGAAAGTCGGGGGAGGATTGCAATTTTTCCATTGTTTGGGAGCTCTATTTACGAAGGTGTAAAAACTGCTAACGTAAGGTTGCATGTCTGTGGTGTGCCAAAGAAAATGATGTCAGGATTGTCTCGATCGAGTAGAGATGACTATTGGGCAGGCTAGAGATAAGTCGGGCCAGAATTTTGGCCCAAGTCCGCGCATCGTTAAATTGTTAGGGCTAAGTACAGATTCAATCCTTCAAAATTTCAACTTTTTTCTATTGGGTCCTCTTGAATATTGCTTTGATCAGTCAAGTCCTCTGACTTTTTAAATCCGTGTTAATTCGGTTCTCTGAGTTTTACTTCATGCAATCTTTTTTAATTTTCTCAATTTGTACAATCGAACCCTTCGGCCAACAACTCCAACTATTTTATCAAATTAATTAACGACGTGGCATTTGCTTATGTGACAAAAAATGACCAGTGATGCTAATTTGGCACCAAATGAGCAGAAAACAAATGGGAGAAACAAGAGAAAAGAAATCTCGGTTTGACAGTATTAATCACAGTGAACAAATAAAAACACTCGATTGCACAAATCAAGAAAGTTAGGGGATTGGATTGCACAAAACAAAACTTAGAGGATCAAAACGATTTGAGATAAGATTAAGTTTTACGGGAATCAAAACGAGACATCTCCAAAGCTAAGGGGTGCAAAATGCAATAAAGCCCAATGCCAATTCTCAATCTAGTCCATGCAAAACTTGCCAAACTCCTACACAAATTTGCTTTTGCAAATGCAAAGTCAACGCTTTGGCTTCCGTCTTTGTGTTCGGTTCTATGCTCACCATATTAATCTTCTCAGTTTTAGGTACATTTCCACGTAAGTTCCTACGAATAAATCAAAATTAGAAAGACAGAAAGCTTTTCCCTCTTACATTCTGGTACATGCCCACGGTGAGTTGAAGACCAGATTTAGCCTGATTTCGCCACTGGGGAAGAGGATGCCGTGCTGGTAGGTTTAGGACAATGAACATGAGATGACTTCTCATACCATGTCCGCAAAATCTGATGACCAGCCTTCTTTTACTTCCCCTTGTTGCGGGGAAATTCCATCTTGAGTAAGGCCCACAAGTAAAATCTTGTAGACCAGGTCAAATGCAAGCCGGGATTCGAGTTGATACAGTCATGCATTAACCCGCGCTATGTGCGGATCGTTGTGATAAAGTTTAGGATGTAGGAAATGATGTACAATACATTTAAGCATAGCGGCCGCTTGATGTTAATGTGTTATTAGATTATAGGACTCGCGATATAAGCTTAATGTTAAGAAGTTGGAGCAACTTGAACAAATTAATTAGCAAATTACGATATCGTGGCTGATATCTTATATAATTAATAGATAATATTAAAAGTAACGGTAAAGACAGTTTTTTCCAATGTGATTCAGGGATACAGGCCCATGAAATATTTTAGAAATTTATAATGAACTAGTTAAGTCTAGATCTTTTGTCTATGCAAGTGAACCGACAGAGAATAATTTGCACATATTTGGTGAGATACGAACGAGTGATCTTCAGTTTTTGAGCTAGAAATCCTTTAACGCCGAGTATTGATTAAAATACTTTCGTACACACTTGGGAGTTACAATTTAAATAAGAGAAAGAGTTGTACTATTGCCTACTAAGCAGAATGGAAAAAAAATAGTAAAAGAAATTTAGAATTACTTCATTTGCAATAAATTCTATTATATTTTTATTTGCACTCTCTAAGCGGTTATCTCCGTCATTTAGCGGCCCATTCAGACATTCAACAAGAATCCGCCACGCATGTCACCGAGCCAAACTGATTTCGTAGGCGATGCTTAATTTCATTGTCAGACGCTCCTGGTCTCGTGACATGGTGACGCCCAAATCTCGACACCGGACGTGCAATTTTCATGAGCCGAGCAAAGTTTGGTACCGGCCCATATATTGAGGAAACCATTTGAATTAAGCAAAGCAGTGTGGAAAGACAAGGACCAAAAACGAAAAAACAACGGTCAAAGTTTGGTATCTAAGCACAAGAATTATATGTATTTTCATTGCCATTTGATTTTTGGTGTATCTACGTCAAACCCATTTGATTTTGTTACGTGATTTGTCTCCTTAATGTCTTGTCATTTTGCACAGTCATTTATATCCAAAAAGTTTTAAACGTATTGCACTTTTACCAATTCAGTTCTACACCTTCTAATTGTACCTATTAAGTCTTAAACATATTTACGTTTTGTCAAATGAGTTCATCTAGCCAATTTTGGCCGAAAATAGCTTACATAGACACAATTTTTAATAATATTTTTTAAATTTTTTTATTAAATTAAGTAAGCTATATGGGAATCTAGTTCGTTCTAAGTCAAATTCTTCATGAATGAAATTATTTTCTTAGGCGTATATATGCCATTGATGTGTTTGGATGGAGTTTACAATTTACATTTTTTTTTCTAATTTATATTTTGTAGTGGATGCATTATGATTTTTATAACTTGAGACGTCCAAAACTTTCATAATATACACATATTGACACGTAGATTCACATATTATTCTTTTTTATAATTTTTTGAAATTTGGATAATATTTTAAATGTTGATTGGAAAGTGAAAAATCGTTTTTTTATTTTTGAAATGAAAAATTGTTGAAAAAGTCATAAAATTATTGTATGGCAGCCAATTCACTCATAAACTTTTCAATTTGGTCAATATAGTCATAAACCTTACTATTTTCTAATATAGTCCATTCGGCCACATTAGGCTGAAAGCTGCTTACATGGTAGCAAAATCAACGACAGTCATCTTACATTGCTCGGCCGACATTAACGTGAACAAATTTTTAAAATTTTCTCTTTTTTTTCTTTTTGTTTCCTGTCCTTTTCCTTTTCTTTTTTCTTTTTTATCCTATTCTGCCATGCATCTTCTTCCTCCGCCGGTTGTTGAGCCTCGGCGATGGCAAACGAAGGTTGCCAACCACAGGTGAGCGTCACCCTCGCTAGATTTGTGCAACCGTGGTCCTTGCCAAGGCCTTTGCGACCGACGAAGGAAAAAGATGAACAGAAAAATAGGAAAAAGAAAAGGAAAGGAAATTTATTTTATAAAAATCATCCATGTTTACGCCAATCGTGCCACGTAGGACAGTTGGCGCCGATTAAATCGCCACGTCAGCGATGTCCGATCTAAATCGGTCGGATGAATTATATTCGACAAATGTCAAGAGGTTTAAGACTATATTGACCACATTAAAAAATTACGGATTAAATTGGCGGCCATACAATAAATTTAGGACTTTCCGGACAACAGCACCATTCCCGAAAAACATAGGCCAAAAGGGTGGGTTTGAGTGCCGGCGGAACGAGAAAGAAAGAAGAAAACCGAAGACAAACCGGCTAATGTTAGGCGATTTAATTAAATAAGTTCTCTAAACTAAATGCCATGCATCGCCCATTCAATGCATGCCTAACCTTTTCAACGCACGCATCGTCCATTCAATGCCATGCGTCGCCCCGTTCAGTTAAATTTCGTTTCCCTTCCCATCGACCTCTCTGTCATCTCAAAAAGCTCGCAAGAGAAAACGAACGCGGATCAGGCATTCTTTCCCTCGCGTTCGGCGATCGAATCAAGTCCTCCTCCTCCTCCTCCGCCGCCATCCGATCTCTCCATCTCTCGAAGACAGTCTCGTCGTCCAGCTAAGCTGGGGGCCGCAGTTTCGCCCGCGAGCGAACGCCGTTTTTTTGAATCCTTGATGCGGCTGCTGCACCCGTTTTGTTCCCAAGGAACGTCGACGAGGAGAAGTAGGGATCGCGATCCCTGAGGCCGGAGGGCCTTCCCCGTCTTTACGACGCGACTACAACGCACGCGTGGTGATTCTTTTTGCTTTTTCGAACGATGTGTTCTGTTGTTGTGTGAACTGGGAAAGTTGGATTTCGGAGCTAAAACCTGCTCTGATGTTGTCGGTTTGGCTCCTGAGCTTTGCGCGCGCTTTTGAAGTTCGTCTGCTGGAGGCATGCGGAACGATTCTTGTGCTTGCTTAGTGATTGCTGTCGTGAAATCGCGTTGTTGATCGAGGTTTCATTTATACGGTCGTAGATACGTTGAAATTGCTGGGTTTTTGCTGTTTAGAGCTGGCTTCGTGCTCAGGTTTGATGCGAGAGGACGTTTTTGAGTTCATTATCTTCAGTTGGACGCAAAGTTACTTGTTTGCATAAGCGGGAACATCAGGATTCAATCGAGGGGCTATGGCATTATAATATTGGCTGGACAAATTTTGTCTTAAAAGTGGCACGCGGTTGCTTTCAATTGGAGTTAACTTAATACTGGATCAAAACCTGGAAGGGCCTTAGAGGGTTTCGATTGTCAAAGGTCAAAAAAGGATCACGATCACATGTTCGCTTATTCACAAAAGCAAACTTTCGAGCAGGTTCTGAGGAAGGAGCACGTGATTGCTTGCTCCTTCAATCGCTCGTGCAGATCTCTAAACAGTCATTTTGCTTCTGGTGTGAAATGGGAAATCTGAATTCTTGAGCTTTACATTTTCCCTTTTGCATTGCGGGGTCAATCTTTGGCATAAGGTGGGGTTGAAGGATGAGAGGGAGAGGGAGACAATTTGTTGTTTGAATGAAGTGGGAGCACACCCTTAAAGCGCATTGGAGAAGAGATTTTGTTGTGAATCGGGCGAGGGGTCTTTCAGCGACCTGTCATCTGCTTGTATGAATCTTCCTTTGCTTCACTTTTGTGCATGTTCTTATTCTTTTGCTGAATTTGTATTGGATAGCCTGAGGAGGTTTGGGTTGTAATAGGATCATATGATGTCTCACTGCCACAAAATCTCTGCCGCTGTGCAAATTTTTCGTTGACATGCCACGTGAGCGCGTGTTTTTTCATGTTTCGAACCATAAGTTCTGTTCAACTTATGTTCTTCTGCACATTGTTAAAGTATGTGAACTCTTTAATCTAACTGTCTAGTGTTATTTATTGTGTCATATCAGGTCCCCTGTACACATTCTACAAGCAACTTTATGTTCTATTGGAGATTTGAGAACTACGGAACTCCAAATCTGCTAACAAGAGCAGAAGAGTTCTCCAAAACGCTGTAGCTTATTTCTTGAGTACTTTCTGGGAAGAGTGCAAATAAAATGGGAAAATTTTCACACAGGTTACAAACTTTGAATGCTTTCTCTATTCTCACTTTTGTTGTTGTAAGAGTGGCTTAAATCGAGGTTTTGCTTTCGCCTTCTTTGGCTGCAGTGCAGGTGGTACAATTTACGGTGGAACAACGAGGGGTATTATAACAACTTTGGTTGGAATCTTTTTTGGTTTCTTCTTAGGACTATCATTTCCAATGCTCTCATCAACTAAGGTATGTGATTGATCACTGCTTTTAGCAGTTTCAATTAACTCTGTTTTTTGAAAAAATTTCCATATCCAAAATGGCAGTTTAACCTTTCATCCTGCCTTCTTCCCATCCCTGATCTCTCCAAATATGATAACCAACAAATGAGACCCCTAACTCAAATTTCTTCCGAGAATGGCTGCAACAGCAGCTCAACTGAAGCTCCAAAAGTGAACGATGCTTCTAAGGTGAAGTTTCCATCTCTAACTTCATTGATACTGCTCTGTCCTCATTACGATTAGGTCTTAGAATTTTTTATCTGATTATCGAGCTCTAGTAATGTAGATTGACGAATGTTTAGGAGGGAAAAAACCCATTCAAGCAACTTTGGTTCAATCTTAAAAGCAGTTTTATTTCTTTGTGGGAAGAGGTCGAACACTTCATCTTACGATTGTTGACTTAGATGGATTCTACAGAGTCTAAACTCATACCATGCCATTGCCAAGTACCAAATCGACTCAGAGTAATTTATCCTTGTTTTGATTTCCTTGTCATAATTTACATATTGCTGACAGGTAAAGTAAATCTGTCCTTTTTTTATGGGTATTGCATGGCTCAAAGAAATATCAGCATCTTTTGCAATATGCTAGTGGTAGTGGTTCTGATTTGTCAATTTCCTGTTTCTAGCAGTAGTCTTCGCAGTTCCCATGAATTGATAAGACTGAGTGGAGTAGCATTTTATTGATCTATTTGTTTTAGGTGTATAATCGCTTTGTCTAAGTGAGGTCTAGTTTTTAAAGGTGGACTTGTTTTGAACTTCCTAATGCATGCGAGGTTATTCGGTTGATTATAAATGCTGCTTTCTCTTTGTGGGAGCATATTTATTCGCACAATGCATCTCTTATGAGCTGGCCTATAGATCCAGTACTTGTCATCCTAGTGATATAACCTGGTTTGAACTTTTTTTTTATTAAATTTAAGTTTTGCCCCTGATCTATTGCAGATTATGGTCCTATCAAATCCAAGAGGTGCAGAAAGATTGCCACCAGGAATAATAGCCGCTGAATCAGATTTTTATTTGCGCAGATTGTGGGGAGACCCCAATGAGGTATGGGATTCTAGCATGCAAGGTAGCTAGCATCCCAAAATTGCAGAATAAGTAACTGGATATTCTTTGATAATTTTTTGTATAAGAAAACCGTTTTTTAGAGGAAGGATACAAATGTTTCTTGCGCTTAAGTAGAATATGCAGCTGGAGAAGTACTAACGAATTGCTTTAATATTTTCATCAATCGGACAGCTTGGATGTGATAATGGTGGAACACCTTGCAAAGTACTTCCAAGCCACTGAGATATGTCTGGCTGATGTATCAGAGATGACTAACACTATGTTGATATTTTGGTGAAATTACTCTGTGCAGGACTTGACTTTTAAACAGAGGTATCTGGTAACCTTCACTGTTGGTTATGCCCACAGAAAGAATGTTGATACGGTAGTCAAAAAGGTGAAAACTCTCTAATATATGTGCAGGTGTATTTTTCGTATGCATTCATTTGTGGGTTCATAAGCTTGATATCTTTACTTCTCCCATCAGTTTTCAGAGAACTTCACGATTCTTCTGTTTCATTACGATGGGCAAACAACAGAATGGAATGAGTTTGAGTGGTCCAAGCGAGCCATACATGTCAGTGTTCCAAAGCAGACAAAATGGTAGGAAGCGCCATCCACTTCATTGTTGAGATTGAATATGATCTTCTACGTATCCTATTTCTTGAACTGCCTGAATATTTTGGCCTAGGTGGTATGCCAAGAGGTTTTTACATCCCGACATCGTGGCTCCTTACGAGTACATATTTATATGGGACGAGGACCTAGGAGTTGAGCATTTTGATGCAGAGGAGTGAGTACAGCATACAGCTTCTTTGTACATGACAATGCTAAATTACTTGGTCTCACCTTGCTAAGCATGGTAAATCCAGGTATTTAAAATTGGTGAGGAAGCATGGCTTGGAGATATCACAGCCTGGTCTGGAACCTGACAGGAAGTTAAACTGGTTGATGACTAAAAGAATAAATGGTAGTGAAGTTCACAAGTAAGTCTGATGAGGCCTCTAAACAATACTCATCTGTAATTCCAAGGCAGTTGACTGATGTTTGCATTTCACTTCAGGGAAGTAGAAGAACAACCAGGCAGATGTCGTGACCCACATCTGCCCCCGTGTGCAGCGTATGTATGACTTAGACCATCAACTTCATTTTTGCTTGCTTCAGTTTACATCTGCTCTACATCATTCTTGCGCCCTGATGAAAAATTTGGACTTTCATGTTGTGCTTACGCAGGTTTGTTGAGATCATGGCTCCAGTTTTCTCAAGAGAGGCATGGCGCTGCGTATGGTATTTGCTTCAGGTACGACACCGCACCACACCGTACCAAAAAAAAACAAAAGAAAGAGCAGCGAGAGAAGCACCTTCTTTACTGAAATGTGTGTTTTCTTTATCTGGGAATCTCCAGAATGACTTGGTCCATGGATGGGGTTTTGACCTTGCCCTGAGGAAATGTGTAGAGGTGAGGCTGTGCCTACACTATTTGCAATTTCAACATCATCTGTTATACATACATAACATATACACAACAATCTCTATTTGAACAGCCTGCCCATGAAAAAATAGGAGTCGTCGATGCTCAGTGGATCGTGCATCAATCATTTCCTTCGTTGGGCAACCAGGTAAGTGAAAAAATGACGGCAGTTGCTGCATTGCCCCTTCACAAATGGTCTTCTTAAGAATTCCAGCATTTCCATGTGCTTTGTTCTCGTTGAGCTGATATCATTTGCTTTATGGGGATTGTTTCTCAGGGCGAATCACAGAATGGAGCGGCTCCATGGCAAGGGGTAAGTTAGCTCTAAATCCTCCTGAACTTGCAATTCAAGACTACTTGTGTTTTAAGCTGTCAAGATGCACCCTCTGAGGTTGTGGATCGATGCTTTTGTTACACGACACTAGTGATTCAGATGCGAAATCATCGAGAGTCGGCTAAATCTTCTGACAATGGTCTTTTTTCCCTTCGGACCACTTAAATTCACCTTCCTCGTGCTTCAATTGCTTGCATTGCAGGTGAGGGACAGATGCGGGAAGGAGTGGAAGATCTTCAACAGCCGATTGAGAGATGCCGAAGTCGCTCAACAACGGGCAAATGGGGGTTGATCCTTCCAAAGTAAAGCCATAGCAGCACAGATGCAGCAACAGATTGTTCTTCAGATATCAAAGTTACACTCCCCAGAAACTCAGAATTTTCTTGGGAGACTCGGTAAATTATAGATTGCACTTGTACCATAGCGTTACGAGCACACACACATTCTCACATTGTTAAAGTTATAAATTCATTTCCCCATTTTATAGAGAGAGCTCTTAAAGCAAGGCTATTCAGCATGTCAATTTTTCTTTGGAGATGTATTAAAGATGTTGTAAACAGAAGTTTCAAAGACCACTCATCGACTCCTGTTCCATTGCAAAGGTGATATACATTCACTTAATAACCATTCCGATTCCGCTCATTCAAATCAGAATTGTCCAAGATGCATTAATCGACGGTTTCCTAAAAAGTTCTTAACCCGGAACTAGATCACTGCAAATTGTTCGTTGTGCAACGTTTTTCGAACACTTGATTTAACCCGACACTTAGTATAACCAGATAGATAAGTCGTTTGTTGATTTAGACAATGTTGTGGTTGTGCCACCACAGGTACCCCCAAACCGGGAAATCAAGAAACTTCCAATAAAAAAACACAAATGCCTCGACTGCCAAATGGTGCCGCCTCATTGGGTGACGCAGCGTTCCGCGAATAATTTAAGCAAAACTTTACTTAGAGAGAAAAATCTCGAAATTCAATATTGATGATAATAATGTTCTGTCCTCAAAACAAACCATAAACATCATTTTATAGGGGTTAAACCTAATTACAATAGGAAACCTAATCAAATAAAAAAGTTACCTAATCTGAATTAGAAACCTAATCAAATAGGAAAGTTACCTAATCTGAATTGGAAACCTAATCAAATAGGAAAGTTACCTAATCTAAATTGGAAAGCATAAAACATCAAAATTAGGAAACTGCCTTTTTAAATTAACTCATAAAAAAATATCCGATGTCATCGACCGAGTCCACCGGGTCTAGTCACATCACTATTTCGCCCTCCGTTTGAACTTCTGCCTATCCAATTGGTCCAAAAATGCACCACTAATAAATTCCGCATCATTCTCCTCCACTTGAAAAGAACTCGTCCTCGAGTCAAAATCAGGATCTGGATATAACGGCTCAGTGGACTCATGAAACGGTGACAAATCAGCAACATTAAAAGTGTTGGATATGCCCATGCTATGTGGAAGGTCTATAACATAAGCATTATCGTTGATCTTCTTGCTGACAGCGTAAAGTCCATACTTCTTTGGCTGTAATTTACTGTAAGATCCAGCTGGAAATCGCTCTTTACGAAGAAAAACCATGACTTGATCACCTACCGCAAACACCTGCTTCCGCCTGTGCTTATCTGCTGCAGCTTTATACTTCTGATTAGCTTCCTCTAACTTCTGTTTGACTTCATGATGTACTTCCACAATCTGTTTAGCTATATGATCCACTGCTACACTTTTATCCGTTTGCTTAGGCAACTGTATCAAATCTAGAGTATGCTGAGGCGCCTTTGTATAAACAATAGAAAAAGGCGACCTGCCAATAGAACTATTGACATCTCTACGCAACTGGGGCCAGTAAAATCGCTCTCGGACTGCAGCAATAGTTTATCACGACCCAGATGTGCAGCTAATCCACCATCATGTAAATCGCGAATTACCTTCTCTCGTAATGATGTCCGAGGAAGGCAAAGCTGATTGCCACGCATCAGATAACCATCCTGCACATAAAATTCTTGTACAGGTTGACTAGTAGCACATGACTCCCAAATTTTTCCAAAGTCATCATCATCTGCATAACAGTCTTTCAACTGCTCAAACCCCAAGATGTCTTGGCTTAATGTAATCAACAAGCCAGCTCTCCTACTCAATGCATCTGCTACGACATTATGCACACCTGACTTGTGCTGTAACCTGAAAGGAAATTTTTGCAAAAATTGACACCATCGCGTATGCATATCCTTGCTAATCCTCTTCTGACTATTCAGATACTTCAAAGCTTCATGATCAGAATAAAGGATGAATTCTTTCCCAATCAGATAATGCTCCCAAGTCTTTAAAACCCTTACGACAGAATAGAATTCTTTATCATAAGTGCTCTACTTCTGCCTTGCGTCACTGAGCTTCTCACTAAAATAGCAAACTGGTCTGCGCTCTTGAGATAAAACAGCTCCTATACCTACTCCATTAGCATCACAGTCCACTTCAAACAGTTTATCAAAATCAGGTAAAGCAAGAACATGTGCAGTACATAACTTCTCCTTCAAAATAGCAAAACTATTCTCAGCTTTCTCTCCCCATAGAAACTTGCCTTTCTTCATACATTCAGTAATTGGGGCTGCAATAGTACTAAAATTCTTAATAAATCGCCGATAAAAAGTAGCCAACCCATGAAAACTCCTAACATTAGAAACTGTTTTAGGAGTCGGCCATTCTCTGATTGCTCTTATCTTCGCCTCATCTACCTCTATTCCTTCAGCAGTAATAATAAATCCCAAGAATAATAGTTTATTAGTTAAAAAACTGCACTTCTTAAGATTAATATAAAGCTTATTAATCTGTAAGGCTGTCAACACCTCCCTTAAGTGCAATAGATGATCCTCTTTAGTCTTACTATAAATTAGGATATCATCAAAATAAACTACAACAAATTTGCCAATAAAAGATTTCAGAACCTGATTCATAAGCCTCATGAAAGTGCTTGGAGCATTGGAAAGTCCGAAAGGCATCACTAACCATTCGTACAACCCCTCCTTTGTTTTAAAAGCTGTCTTCCACTCATCTCCAGGGCAAATCCGAATCTGATGGTACCCATTCTTCAAATCCAGCTTCGAGAACCACTTAGCACCGTGCAACCTATCCAACATGTCATCCAATCTCGGAATTGGAAACTTGTAACCCACGGTTATCTTATTAATGACCATGCTATCTACACACATTCGCCAACTCCCATCTTTCTTAGGAGTTAACAAGGCCGGAACAGCACATGGGCTCATGCTATTCTGAATGTGTCCTTTTTGCAACAACTTCTCCACTTTCTCTTTTAGAATCTCGCTCTCTTTTGGACTCATTCTGTAGTGCGGTAAATTTGGCAGACTAGCACCAAGAATTAAGTCTATATGGTGCTAAATATCACGCATAGGCGGCAACCCATCTGGAATCTCTTCAGGCATCAATTCGCTAAATTCCTTCAATAAAGGCTTGACCGTTTCAGGCTGCTCCTCCACTTGTAATTCAGCCTCAGTCTCAATTATTTGTTTCACGACCAACACGTGAATCTGTTGGGTCTCCTTAATCTCAGCTTCAAATTTCCTCGTAAGGGTAAGGAAATTATTTTCAGAAGATTGTTTTCCTTTGTTCTTTAGTGGCAGCAACGTATACTTCACTCCATTCTTCACGAGATTATACTGATTGCTTCTTCCCGAATGTTAAGTATCTACATCAAATTGCCACGGCCTCCCAAATAACACATGACATACATCCATGTCCACTACATCACAATATAGCTCATCATGATATTTTCCAATGGAGAATGGAATTTTGCATCGTTCAGTCACCTGAATGCTTTCTGCTCCAGATTTAATCCATCCTAACGTATAGGGATTATGATGCTTCTCCATGGGTATCCCCAGCTTCTTCACTGTCTCCTTCCCAATGATATTCTCCATACTTCCACTATCAATAACCACAGCAAAGATCTTTCCCAAAATGGTGCACCTGGTTCGGAATAGCTAATGGCGCTGCGAATCATCTTCCTGTTTTGGGGCTAACATCATCCGACGCACCACACAGTTTACTTGCTCCTCTTCTTCATCTTCAAAATCATCGTCCTCACCATCTGACGCACAGCAATATCCATCTTCCTCCTCTTCTCTCGCTGCTACGTTTACGGACTTTCTCTGAGGGCATTCATTAGAACGGTGCCCAGGTTGATTACACCTGTAATACTTTATCGCGGCTGGTTTAGTATAAGGATTAGGGTTCACAGTTTTCTGTGCTTGCGTTCCCTTTTCCCTCGGCTCATTCATAGGGCGCTTTTCTACCGCCTTATCTTCCTGATTTCGCCCTGCGTTAAAGCGATTATTGAAACTGTTCTTCTCTACCGAACTGCTCGAACTGCTACCTCGATAATTTTCATATCCTCTTCTTCCCTTATCTTGCTGCATCAATTCTGCCTTCATCGCCATATTCTTGGCTTCAGTTAAATTTCGCAGAAACTGAACTCCAATTTTATCTCGAATGAAGGGTTTCAAGCCATCGAGATATCTGGCCACTTGCTGTCCCTCCGTCTCTGATAAATTATTCCGCTCTGCCAATCTCATAAATTCGGCCGTATACTCGTGCACAGTCCGATTGCCCTGCTGGCAATGTTGATACTATTGGAACATAATCTGTTCATAATCGGGTGGAAGGAATTCTTGCTTCAATAGTCTTCTCATTCTAGTCCAAGTTCGAACTCTCTCTTTCCCTTCTCGTTCTCTCTTATTCTGCAATCTCTCCCACCATGCAGACGCACCCCCCTTTAATCTACAGGCTACTAATCGCACCCTTTTCTCACCAGGGGTCTCCATATAGTCGAAAAATCTATCTATATCAGCAAGCCAATCCAGAAAGTCTTCTATGCCCAGACTTCCATTAAAATAAGGAATATCGACTTTCAATTTAAAGTCGTTACCTTCATGATCGTCGTAACGTTGTCTTCCATCTCTTCGATCATATCCTCTTTGAAATCCTCCATGACGACGTCTGCCGCCATAATCAGCACGTTCCTCATCAAAAATTTCAGTTTCTTCTTCTTCCGAACTCTCTGAAAACAGAGGGTTGTTCTGCCTGCGGACAAGAACAGGCCTATCAACAGGATCACCGCGAGCAAGATCTGCACCCGGCCTTCTGTCGTTCCGCCGATTCCGGTTCACATCAACGCCGAGACCTTCGAATCGTTCTGTTAACTCGTCAAATCGTTCTTCGAAACGACGAAGACTTTGATCGAATCGTTGATCCAAGCGTTCCATTAAACGCTGCTCCAATCGTTGCAGCGCGTCATCCCCAAGGGTTGGGGCTCCAGTCTCCTGAGCATCGTCACGAAGACCACCGCCAGTCGCCATAGGCTCTGATACCACCTGACGCAGCGTTCCGCGAATAATTTAAGCAAAACCTTACTTAGAGAGAAAAATCTCGAAATTCAATATTGATGATAATAATGTTCTGTCCTCAAAACAAACCATAAACACCATTTTATAGGGGTTAAACCTAATTACAATAGGAAACCTAATCAAATAAAAAAGTTACCTAATCTGAATTAGAAACCTAATCAAATAGGAAAGTTACCTAATCTGAATTGGAAACCTAATCAAATAGGAAAGTTACCTAATCTAAATTGGAAAACATAAAACATCAAAATTAGGAAACTACCTTTTTAAATTAACTCATAAAAAAATATCCGATGTCGTCGATCGAGTCCACCGGGTCTAGTCACATCACTATTTCGCCCTCCGTTTGGACTTCTGCCTATCCAATTGGTCCAAAAATGCACCACTGATAAATTCCGCGTTATTGGGCCTTCCCCCGCTGACAAAAAGGGCCACGTGTCGTGCACCCTTCGCCGTTACTGTCATGGTCAAAACGCGCGCGCAGTTTTTTTTTTTTTGGAGGCAATGCCCTTGGCCTTCTTCCCGAGTAACATCCCGCTATCGTTTCCTGGCCTTACACGTGTCGCCACGTGTCCCACACCTAGCCACTCGTCGCAGTCGAAAACCTCAAGCCATTTATATTGAAGCGTGAAGCAGGTCTCACCTCCATTGAAGGTCGCGAAAAGAAGCGAAATACTTGAACAACAATGGGGCTGTCGAGCTTCCCGGTAGCAGCAGAAGGGCTCTTGCCGCTGCTCCTGATGAACACGGCCCTCTCGGTGTCGCACGTGAAGAGCACCCGGAGATCCGTCCTGCGAGCCATCGCCGGCAGCATCGCGGCCGAAGCCGAAGCCCGAGATCCCGCGCCTCGCGGCAGAGGAGCGGCGAACAGGAGGGTTCGCGTGAAGCGGTTCGAGACGTTGTGCCGTGAAACGTCGGCGAGCGAGTGCGGCTGCTCCTGCTGCGTGTGCCTGTGCCGGTTCGAGGCGGAGGAGGAGGTGAGCGAGCTCAACTGCAAGCTTTTCTTCCACAGGGAGTGTCTGGAGAGGTGGTTCGAGAACGACCACAGGGCTTGCCCTCTTTGTCGCTCCATCCTCTGAAAGGTTCTTGACAGACAGACAGACAGACAGACGGAGAAGTTCTTACGTCCTTTCGTTTTCCCACGTAAGAGGAGAGCAGGGGATGCAGTTTTGATTCTCCGTTGTGTTCTGTTTGTGTTTTTTCTTCTTCATTGTTTTTGCCCCTTCGTTCATGTGGGTTTCTTTTTTTCTGTAGACTCTCTCGAGCAGAGACTAGAACTTAACAAGAAGTTGAAGGAATTATGACTTTGAAGGCGATTTCTCTTTGCCCAGATCACTTGTATCTTCTTTCCTTCGTTCTATCGGGCGCGCGTATATATGTTGTTGGGGGGAAGAAATTCCCTGAACTGACGCGAGAAATCTGTCTAAGAACTCGAGTTCGAACTCCCGCTCTGGTTTCCGAGCTCCAGACAAGGTGCTCGAGTCTTGAAACAATACTAACCTCGTGAAAATCTTCTTGTGTTTCCGATAAGGTTTGCTCTGGTAGCTCTTGGAAGCAAGAAGGAGAATGTTAGAAAGCCTGAAGTGTCGGAACTGTAAATCCAGGTTTGAAAATGAATTGCAAGAGATGTAAACTGCAGGGCACCAAATCTCGCTGAAACTAAAACTGCATGCAGGAGATTAAACTGAACCGAAAGACATTTGCTTGAGATCAAAAGGTGTTTACCCTGCCCGTATTTAAGAGCAACATGGTGAGAAGGTATAGAAACTTAAAAGCCGAAGATGCAATCTAAACCTACAAGCATCAGAGAAAGCTAGATAACACCAGAAAGGTAAAAGGACACATTCAAGAGAGATCCAAAGCCGACAAGGGGGCTACAGAATTGAGTGGGGGAGAATGTCACGGGTCATGATTCTCTCATACTATTGTGAGTAGAGCTTGGTGCCGTAGGGATGAATAAGCAAGTGACGAAGATGGGATGATACAACTAGTTCGTGGGAGTGGCATCGGGATGGATTGTACTAAGAGTTCTAGATTAGAATGAATATACCCTTAGAAGCTTTGAAGGTGGGATTGGCCTTCCATGCACAAAGTGGTCAGGAGCTGATGCTGCTTTACTGATGAGGCCATGATAAGTCGAAACTAGTTGTTGTACCTAAAGTGTTCTATGTGTCTCACTCAAGAGGCTGAATGCCTCAATTAAGCTGGGCATGGTACAATCCAATACAAGGATACGATTCGTCGTACTGTTCTTAAGAATAACTATAAAAGGAAGGCCGGCTTGGGGTCTTATTGACTCGCCAAGCGCCACACGGGCTATTCTGCGGCCAAGGAACTGTTGACCTGTGACAGATGATATCAAAGCAGGATCTCTCCAGGCGGTGGGTGATTCGAGGAAAGTCCGTGATCTACTCAGTCCTATGGGGGAGCCCATCCATCTTTGAGGAGAGATTGCCTTCCTGGGGCATTGAGGGAATCGTCGGGGCTAAGAAGGCTTGGACAACGTGCGGCTCTTGTCTAACTTCTAGGATGGCAATGGGGGCACAAGGCAGAGCCGAATTGCTCATTGAATAGGGATAACGTTCCTGGATCAATTAGAGAATTTTAAGAGGAGGTTTGTTCTCACATTTCCAACAAGGGGAAAGCCCTCTATTGGCTTGCTAAGATCAGTAGAAGCATTTTGGGCAAAAGAAGGTGCTGCCGAGGTAGTGTGGTTGGCCTAAGGATGCCACACTTGTTAGGGAGCACAAGTGATCAAATATTCATGAATAGCTTTGATCAAGGGAAGCTACTAGTGGAGTGGAGTGGCCTATTCTGTTGGGCAAGCGTTGCCATTCATGTAAGTCAGTGCCGTTGATGGTTGGAAAGCATAGAGAAGTGACAGAACATATCACAACGAGGGTGTTGCAGAATTGAGTGGGGGTTAATATCACGAACCGTGATTCTCTCATATCTTTATAAGTGGAGCTTAATGTCGTTAAGGTGAAGAGAGAGTAATGTATAGAGAATAATACAACTAGTTCGTGTGAGTGGCATCAATGTGGTTTGTGCTAAGAGTTCTAGATTAGAATGAATATACCCCTTAGAAGCTTTGAAGGCGGGATTGGCCACCTGTGCATAAACTGGTTAAAAGCTTATGCCGCTCTCTTGACGAAGTCATGACAGATCGAAACCAATTGTTGTGCCTAAAATGTTTTGCATATCTAACTCGAGGGATCGGATACCCGAACTAAGCTAGGCATATTACAATATGATACGAGGATGCAATTCATTGTACTATTTTTAGGAACAATTATAGAAGGGAGGCCGGCCTGGGATCTTCTCGATTCGCCAGGCGCCACACGTGCTATTCCGCAGCCAAGGAATAGCCGGCCCGTAATGAATGCATATAGAGACAGTATATGGGCAAGGGTCGCGACCATCGCCACAATAGCAGCCGACGGTGGCGACAAAACCTCTCACAGACGACCCAACAAGCCTCACTCATACGACCTTTACCTAGATTCATGTACTCAACGCAGAGCAAAATATGAGCTGCAAAAATCAAGAGAAAAACTCCAGCAGGAATTGCACACGGATCTTCAAGTCCTTCCCATCTACATGAGAATCAGTTTTTTTTTTCTTGACTTGATCTCCAAATCACCTTCGATCCTCAATTTGCTCTTTCTTTTACCATCAGCAATATTAACCGTACTCTCCAACTTCATTTCCATATTCAGCCATAAGAATCACATTAAAAAAAAAATCAGCCGATGATAATAAACATACTTGACCTCAAAATCTACTTTCAAATTCAAGTACTTTTGATGCTCGCAGATACAAGGAGCAAAGAAGAAATAAATGAATGCAACTTTCCCAAATTATGAACTGCTCAACTGACCATAGTTAACTACCTCCCCTCAAAGGACCCAATTTTTGGCCAAAAATAAAAATAAAAAGGGGCGGCTCAATCATTGGCTGCCGTGCCGATTCGCCCGAGCCTGGCCAGGGACGACGGCCCCTTGCCGGTATATCCACATTAGTAATCAATCTAGTTAGTAATGTTGTGATGTTGACATGGTCTACAACATTAGTAATTTCATTCTGCGTACGTTACGAAAGGACCAACAAAAAAAAAATGAAACCTAATGTTTCAATGATCCAATTGGACAGAAAAAGAAAATCAAGGAACCGTTTGAACATTTTGCAAAAATTCAGCAGACCGTTGGTGCTTTTGTCCCTTATTTTTACTATTTTCTTATAATTTCTAATATATTTTTCTAAGAACTTTTGGGTGATTTCAGGCGTTTTAGCTTGAACTTCCAAACAAATGAAACTTTGAGAAAGTTCAATTTTTTTTCTAATTAAGGGTACATTTATTTCATGGAAAACGAATGATTTGAAAAATAATTTACTAAAAATAATCGCTCGTCTTGTTTACCAAATTGAACGAACGAAAAAAATTGTCATCGTCTACAAAAATATTTAAACATAAATTGATATCGATAATGAAATATTTTTCATTGGCTAATTATTTCAAACGATAGAAACGATCATTTTTTTATAAAATATTTTTCAAATCATTCACTTTTCACGAAACAAATGGAGTCTAAACTAGTTGATGTTTTCTTTAAAAAAAACAGCTCTGGCCAAAAAACTGTTGTAATTTCACCGCCAAGCTAAGGCATGAATTACCCCGCCCATGGAACACCTATAGCGACGAAAAAACTATGGCGACGACCCGTCACCGTCGATCATTTCAAAAAAGAATGAAGCTGAAATCTGTGTCAAGCAATATGGCGACACCCTTGACCACCTATTAAAGTGAGGCGGGTCGACTAATCCAGGACGCACGTGAAAGATAACACACAAGGCACAGATTTATTGAGACAATACAAGTCTGAAACATATGACTCTGTACGTATTATGTTTTCATCGGTGTGTGTTCAACAGAAGCAAAGCATCCCGATGAAGTATATGACACAGTCCCTTGAATCAAAACCAAGCCCGACATAATGTCGATGGCAGTTATTTACATGGCGCTTGATGACGAGGGCATGTTTCAGCCACTCTTCTTGGACAACCACCTGATCATGTTGAACTTCTTGTGCTCCATCTGGATGAATTGGTCGGCTTCTTCGTTGATGTTCTCGTCCGCAAACTTGCTGCCCACGTCTTCCTTCACGGCACGCGCCGGAGCATACTCGGAAACCACGTGCTCTGTGGCATGGACCCTACGAGCCTCCGTCCTATCGGTGTTGCCATATTGACCGTCATAGGCGTGATGACGGTTTGCATAGTATGGATAGTTGTCGTACAAGATCGCTTCCGTGTCGGTGCGCTGGACTTGGCAATCACGGGTTTCGTCCATGTGGTGGTGGTGGCGGCGGTGGTGGTGGAGGTGCCAGGCATGATGAGGGGACTGGACTCGGTAATCACGTACTTCGTCCCCGTTATGGTGGTGCCTAAAATGATTAGGGGTGCTTGAAAACGACATTGTTGCTTTCTAGGTGGGGCTTGGCGCAGAAGCTTAGGAAAACTGTTTTTAAGTTTTCTGTACTACCTCCATTTTCATCTGCAGTATTTATAGGCCAATTTGAAGCATAAGATCATAAGGCTCCAATTGAATCGACTAAGACGAATTCGATTTGGGGATTAGGCCACGATGAGATGCTAAAGAGGACCGCGTTTCTTTAAGCTTGGCGAAAAAAGAAGAATCTCTTGAAAAGCACTTTGGCAACTTTATTCTTCTGATGGGATCCTTTGAAAATGCTGTTCTAATAAAGACTACAAACGAATAACCTTGTGCGACTTTTTTGTATATGCTCGTTGCGTGTAGGGCCGATAAATGGGTGGATTGGGTCGAGTTTGCGTAATGGTCTTATCCAAATTGACTCGTTTAACTCGTTTTGACCCATTTATATACAATACAAATTTAGTGACTCATTCCCGATTTGACCCATCTACTAAAATACTTCCATATTTAATTCAACCTATGAAAATCCATATTAATCTAGTTAACTCACTTTAAGCTCTTCATGTGTATATATTATTTGGATAAAATCGTTATTTCGATGATAAGATGATAAAGAATTGGTTTTCAACATTTTATGGAATTTTCAATTTTGTATTGATTCACCGTGAAAAATAAGAGAATGTTAATACTTGGTAGTGGATTTATAAAATTATAGCAACAGATAGCATGGAGGCATTGAAACTTTAATTAAATGGTATGTAAGATATTGAAGAAAATGATTTATGCTGACCATGGTGGATTGCAATGACAAGAACTAAGATTAGAATATTACTTAAAAATAACAACGCCAAATGCAACCAAGAAAATATATACTCTAATAACTAACAGACGAAATTTACAAGATTAATAAAAATAAAAAATAATGAGGGAAAAAAGAAGCCGTCTTGATATATTTAATAAGGGTAAAGCCACACCCATCTTGCAAGCCCACCAAAACTTCTCTAAACTTAGAATAATCTGATAAATCAATTATTTTCTCGTAGAAGATCAAAAAAGAGTCACAAATATGAGTTGGGTTTTGTTAAACTGTGAACCAATTTAATACTCGTTTATTTTTTGTTGTGTCATTCTAAACCGGTTTATAATCTATTTATTGAATATAGCAAACTCATATAAAGATTCATCCATTAAATGTGAGTTAAGAAATGGGCCTATGACCCATATTGACAAGTCTAGTTGCGCGACCCATTCGCCATGGAATCGAATATTTAAAGAATCAAAACACTTTTTGAATTTTACGACGGGAGCTTAGATATTTGTTTCAGGCTCGTGTGTTTTGACTAGTGCGAACATAAAGTCCCGGAATTCGGAAAGGTGGAGGTTCAAGCCGCGATGAAACCGCCGCACCTCCGGATGTGAGTGGCATATTCGTAGCCAAAACTTAGGGAGAAATCACGTCCTCCCATTGAATATTCAAGAGCATCAAATTCCTCGAGAAAAAAGCTGAGATCTTTTAATAACAGTTCATAGCTTGAATGGAAGGAGAACTAACAACAAAGTCTGAAATGACAAGCGTTTTGATACCATTTCATTATTAAAAAGAGAGGTGGGAATGAAAGTATGGCTAAAGCTTACACGTATTTGCCTATAAGGGTCGATCATGAGCTAGCTTTACCCATTGAAGTTGTTTATTTATTGGCACTACTAACATTTTCTATTGAGAGGATATAAATTTATGAACGATGAATTTCACATTTTAACTGTGGAGTGTTTTGTAAATTGAGATTCATTCGAAATTATGATTGGTGGCCCATCAAAAATAGTTTTAAAAGTTTGCTACTTGAGTGGGTATAATCTGTTAGATATATGCCCTAAAGTTACCATGTCATAGTTACATGTTAGGGATTTAAGTTGTACTTTCAATTACATTATTTATTTAATGGAAAGGACGCATTCATTCATTTGTCCAATTATTTAAATATATGAATGATTCCATAAGATCAGTTGTGACTGGACCTATTCTTGAGACGTTAAGAATATGTGTGACAGATTCATAGTTAGACTGAATCTTTAAATTGTTCTCGATCGATGAATCATTGAGTGGATATTAATGATCCTGTTGAGACCGGTGTGTTCGTAACTTCACCAATAAGTATTGAATACTTAAGGAAATGACGAGTCACGAGTCATTGGATATTACGATACCCAAGTTAGAACACAGGTGCTTGTATCAAACAAGTTCATTGAACGTAACATGCATAGAACGATTAGCAACATGGAAACTTTTAGCATGGTCAATGTATAATCGTTCATGCTCTGGTCTTGTGTAAATAATCCTTAGACCTGAGGTACAATGTTGACTTGTATGTTGAATGGCTATGGTTCACAGGTGCGCATATTGCCGCTTCGTTGATTCGTCTCTGTACTTGATGGCCGTAGTTCGTTCATATACGAAGTTACACGTGTGCGCAAAATGGAATCTGTCTCCTTGTTATATGCAAGGTACAATAATGATGTCCTATGCAATCTAATCTTGACACTGCATTGAAATCCTCGGCCGGGCTTGTAACCGAGAATGAATTGTTCTTGTCTCATATAAAATGCATGTCAATTAGGTTTGTGCATATGATCGAATTGGTGGCTTGACAAATATTTCATGGTCTTTGTTCGATCGGGACATAGTAAGACAGAGGGATTGAATTATGCTGTAGCCAAAGCTGACAGGTTCATTATGTTCTTAAAGCATTCACACTGTCTGGGTAGCTGTTGACATCTAAATTTTTTGCCTAAAAATCATTTTCGAAAAATTAGAACTTGTTTTTCCACAAAAATATTTTGGAATTATTCTACTAAAAAAAATGGAAGAGCAAGGGCCAAGGATTCGAGTGTAGCTAGTCGAGACCCGAGGGATCAAATTGTAAATGAACCAGCAAGTTGGGGCCAAAATGCAATTTCCAAAAGTTGGGGGACCAAATCGCAAAATTTGTAAAATTTGCCCCCAAGCCCTTAAATCATCATTTTTACCCCTAATCAAGCCTAAAATTGAAAACAGGTAAGGTAAAATTGATCAGATCAAGCCAAAAGGACTAAATTAGCTCAAATCGGGCATTCTTGAGCAAGAAAATAGCTAATTTTGAGGGACTTTCCTGCAAAATTAGGCATGAAAAATTGCAAATTCTGATTATCATCTTAAACTAATATACTTCAAATTTCAAACTGATCAAAAATTCCGACCAAATTAATGGATTAAAGCACTTAAATCAGCTTCCAAAAATCGGTCCACGATTGGTCTCAATTCGAGGCTGTTGAGTAGCCAACTTTGTGGCCCCACCATATCCTACTCAGCTAGCCGATCAGCGTGAACTCTGGCCAAGGTGTGAGACCATCATTGGGAGTGCAAATAGACAAAAATTTGCCAGGGATAAGCTACTGAAGGCACGTAATATTCTCAGTCAAACCTGCTCACTCAACAGCTGCAAAGTATGATGATTTTGAAGTCAGAGAGTTGGTGAAAAGACTCCGTTTGCAGGCTTGGTAGGTGAGCAATTACGGGCTAAAAACCTGGTTGGATTTTGTGGATAGGATCTCTGAAGCACGTTCTTTCGGGGGATAAAAAGAAAGGGAGGAGACAAGAGGAGGAAAGTTGACAGTTGTTCCAAAAACTCACCCTCAGACGCAACTAAAACAGAAAATCAACCCAAAAAAAGGTTCCAAATTGGCTTTTGGAGAGAAAAGGGAGATTTTCGTGAACTTCAAGCCAAAATTAGCCAAAACCTTCAACTAGAGAGTGGAACTACATTCAAAGAGCTTTCCAACCATAGGTCGCATGTTCCAAATGGATGTCGGGAAGCCACCCAAAATCCTCTCGAAAAGCAGCACATTCTCGGGTCAAGAGAGAAACCTAGAAATTTTGTAAGTGTTGAAGTCAGACGGTTACTGGTGAGGGAAAGTGGGAGTTTTTGAGTGACATGAGGAATATATGAGGATACCGTGGCTTGGAAATTAAACTAGAATACATCTAGTTGGGGTTGGTGTCAAATTAGTTAGAAAAAGAGGTCGTTGATTTTGGTCTTGGAGACCAACAAAAACCTTCGTTATCAATTCTTTCTTTGCAAATCTCATTTTTCAGTTTGAAGAAGCCTATTTCCCCGCGCCCTTGGAAGACAAGTTTTTGGTTCCCTCGGCCAAGGGATACTTCAAAGAGAAACTAGGAACCAAGGTGAGTATCCTACATGTATTTTTGTTCAATTTTGAACATGTTTTAGTCATGAAAAATCAAGAGAAAACCAGCCTAGAGAACCGATTTCTGAGGCTGGAATTTTTCCATAGTGTTGGAGCCCCTTCATGAGCCCTATATGTTTGACTTGCTACTCCTCTTTGCATGCGTTTTCTACCTTCATGAGCTTGATGAATGTTATATGGGTGTACAAATTATGCTGAGATCCATTTGATTTGGTCTTTGAAGCCCCGTGTGAACCATGAGATCGCCAGCAACTTGAGTAAAAAGCCAAGCTAACCCACATTGATTCATGGCTAGTCATTATGAACCATGCATGTATGCTTCTTGGAGGAGTTGTTTCGACGTGTTCACTTGATCATTCTCCATGATGTTTGTTTCATTTAAAAGTAGATGTTACGTATGTTCTCTCGGATGAAGTGATGTTTCCCATAGATCTTGCACGTGATGAGTGTCGGGGCTTAAACCTGGGCATACAACAGGTTTGCTTGACCTGGGTTTAAACCCAAATTTGCAAAAGCAGCCCGAACCCACATATTGGAGGCCGATTCCAGCTTGGTTCTTGTGTGTTTTAGGTTGTGATTTCTAGCTAATCTTGTTCTTTGCATGTGATAATATAACCTTGATACTTTGGTTCCACTTGATATTACACATGGAGTGAGATTGAAGGCCACAAATATGGCTCGAGGAAGCCATTTGGGGCAGTTTAATGCACACCAAATGCTCGACGAAATGCCCAAACCAAGCTTCGATAATTGAAACGGTTGATTTGAGCCCGGTTCTCATAATATTTATATTCTGAGTTGTTTCATGTTCACGTAAACCGAGCATAGGCCAATTTAGGGAATTATTATTATTTTTTTAAATAAAAAACGAAAAAATGAAAAAAAAAATCGAAAAATTTCCAAAAAAAAATGAAAAATGTTGGATAGTATCAAATTATGAAAAAAATGACATTTGTGAGATTTTCCTAATTTTATAAAGTCATTTCCCTAATTTAATGCTATTTTGGTATTTTATTGCCTTTTTTACAAAAAAAAATCCATCTGCATAGACAAAAATTACTTAGAATAGTTTTTGTGTAGCTAGAGTAATTTCATGCATATTTAAATTCTCATTTCGCTCATGGGGGTCCTGTCCCGAGGCATGATAACGAGACCATGTAATATTATTTATCCGACTTGTATCGGATTTTCTCTTTCCGCGTTTACTTTCAAGTCATTTCAATTTCTTGGATGTTTACTTACTGCTCTGCTTTTCGATAATTTGAATGTTAATTTCTTTCCTAAATTAGGTTAGTATTAATCTAGACATTGAAGAAAACAATCCCACAAAAACATTTGCAAGGACACTTAGCGGCTTTGATATCATAGGATTATAATTGGTGATTAAGATCGCGTGACCACTTAGATAATGCACTCTCAAGTTAGGTACCGAAAGGGCGCTAATAGAAATGTTAGTGTAAATAAGTCCCTGGCCCTAGAACCTCTAGTTGCGTAGGAATCGAGGCGACACTCTCGCGTCTTGATTAGTTTCTAGCTGACCCCAATAGGCTAGTGGCGACTCCTATAAGTACTTAAGTTACCGAGAATTCAAAACGAAATCCAACATAGCGCGGGGTATGAACTTGGGGAGAGCTCGCGCCTAGATCGATGGGCCATCGGTCCGCCTTTTTGGGCAATACCACCTAAACCCGTTCCTTTTTCCCACGTTAGTGCAAGTCTTACTACCAGCTCAGTGATGAACCTAGGGATGTCACACACCATAACCAATTTTGGATAACGTTGTATGGAAGAGACGATATTGCAAATATGTTTGCAATCGAATTGAGTCGGACTGAAATTAAATTAAATGTGATTTAATTTAATTCAATTTTTTTTATCATGAGCGTGTGTGCACGTGATGCTCATAAAATACACATATGCTGATCATGCACTTCTATGTTTGTATATATATTTATATTTATATATATAAAAATTTAAAAGTGCACACGGACAGCAATAGTTGCTGTCCGTGTGCGTTTTAATTTTATTAACAAAAAAAAGCGCGATCAGCAACAGTTGCAAAATGATGAAGAAAATGCGTATGCAATTATCATGTACGTTTTCTCTCCTCCGACGCCATGACTGAAATATCGAGAGTGCGAAGAATTATCACCACAAGATCGCTATCCGCAAGTTCTTCTTTCCGTTCGTCGTGCGATTGGTGGTGTGTCTGAACTGGAGGTCCGACGGTCGTGGGGCTCGAACCGAAGAACATCCGAACCAAAATCGTTTTGGGCACGCCACGAGAGGTAATCCGTTTAACCCCCTATGGTCTTTCGATATTTGATTGAAACGCACGAACGACGACTCTGGAGATACATGCTTCCGCCGCGTTTATATTTTTAACTGTGCATGTTCCGTAGAAAGCCAACATAATCTACGTGAGTATATTTTTCCTAAAGTAAGGAACATTGCTATCCTCTATGTATAAAAACTACATCAATTCATGCACCGGTACAATGCGTGTCGATAGTTTAGCAATGCCTTAAATAACTTAACAAATTTGATAGTCTTAGGTTTTTTTTTCCCCCAAAGTATATTGATTTACGATTAAACAATCCTGTGGTACATCAATTCTATGCTAGCTCGGGGCACGACATGACTTGACCCTACAAGATCCTGTTATCGGCGCACACGTCTATTTGATACCGGGCTAATGCTCGACCCAAGCTTATGGGACCCTAATGGGCGAACCCGAGCTTGAATCTCTTTTGACGGCCCAGTCCACTGCTTGGGCACAGCCACATGGGCCTACAAAGTAAAATAAAATGGGCCTCAAAGGGCCGAGGCAGAGCGGCTAACCGGCTACCTGCGTGACAAAAACAAATCCAAGTTTTTTTTATTAAAGGCTGATATCACGAAAATTTCCAAACTTATATACTTATGACAAATTTACTCCAAACTAATTTTTTGACCACAAAAAACCCCAAACAAGTACACTCGTGATAAATTTACCCCAAATTAGATTTTTTACCACCAAAAACCCCAAACCGGTACACTTATAACAAATTTACCCTAAACTAGATTTTTCGTGGTACGAACTCTTTTATTAATTACAGGTCTCTCCTATAGTTTTTACCTTCATTCCTCTCTCACGAATTCTAAAAAATTTCTGACTTCCTAACAAATTCCCACTTTGTATGCACGATTCCCTTCGCTATTTTGATCTTGAAATAGACCACAACCGCTACCAAACTCACTTCCCAGATGGCGTGCCGGTACCTCTAGGCTAACTATGGCACTTTGATTCTTTCACTACCTTGGCCGAAGTGGAGTAGAGTAGAGTAGAGGAAGATCTGCCGGAACCTCTCTTTGTGCCCGCCACACCAGAGCAACATCAAAATTCCGTGACAGCAACAATGAGACGCAACGGCCAGGGCGCCAATGGGCCACCACCCCTTCTCGAGGCGACGTCGACACCCCATTCCTCGGCGAAACCCTACCCTTAACACCAACGACCGGCGAAACCCCAAATAAAGCCGCACGGAGTTCTCAGCGATGGACGTCCACTATTCCGAAGACATTCAAAATCGAGGTCTTCCCTTATGGTACGAAGTTGACGGCCTGCCAATTTGAGGGTGGGACGGGCCACCTGACGAGGCACCAAAGCGAGCACGCTTTGAGGGTGGGACAGGCCACCTGACGAGGTACCAAAGCAGGCACGCTCCAGTATTAGGGCTTGGGGGGGAAGCTCAACTCGTGCAACGAGCTATATCATCGGCAGCAGCACTTTCAAGTGCGACTGGATGAGGAACACATCACTACTTGCACGTTAGACACTCGCCGTCGAGCAGCCCCTCGGCTTTGCCGAATATCCAAGGTTTGCGTGGTAAATGCAAGGCGCATTGCAACTGCATGTTAGGCCCGTCCCACCATCGACAAACACGGGGAACTGCGGGGGATTTTACTAAGATAAAAGAGCGGGATGGGTGCATCTCCTCTCCGCACGTAATTTTCAAGCCGTATCATCTTTGGATTTGAGGACAAGTCAAATCGATTTCGCATAGTTTTGTGCTACGAGCCACTGGATTGGGCAAAATTAAAGTTGCACCATCGAACTATGTCGTCTAAAAGGTTGCCATATCCGCATAATCGGACAATGTCTTAAGCGAAAATGACTTTTGCATATCGGACAAGGTCTCTTCCCATTAACTTGGACAATACCAGTGGGAACAAACCCGTCACTAGCACCTTGATCGGATTCGAGATTCAAGATGAATTGGCTCGGAGCTTTGCTTGCCTAATTTTATGAAAATTTGGGCCTTGTTGAATCGGCGGATGTACAGTAATCTTGGCCCAAGTGAGGAGGTGGCTAGACAATTTGCACGGCACGTGCGCTGCCCAGTACTGTTCGAGGAACTACGCTCCATGGACGGAGATGCCATCATCATCGAGCAAAGCTCCGCTCCATGGACCGGTTCGGCACTTATTTGACCGCCACATCAGCGGTTTCAGGCCAAAATCGGTCGGAAGGATTAAATTGGCAAATCGTTAAAAAGTTGAAAGCCAAATTGATAAATTATCAAAAGATCTAGAACTAAATTAACGAGTTGTCAAAAGGTTTAGGATTAAATCGTCACGTTCGTCTGCGAGAGGGATGAGAGCGGAAGTGATTTGTTAATTGGGTGGAGAATTTGTCTGACTTCACATCCGATTGTCATTTTCTCCTCTCCCCATCTCCTCCAAACAAAATGCCTTTGACTTTACAACGTGGTTGTCTAGTTGATGACGAAACATCCTCGACTCGTTAATTGCAACGACGAAACCTAAAAAGATCTGTCACAAGCAGCATGCCCCACCACCCACTATGGACTAATTGTCTAACGTCCATGTCCCTTATACAACATTGCGTGTTCCAAGGGGGAAAAATGAGAAGAAAGAATGATTTCATTTGCGTCTGTTTTGAAATCATCGACGCCATTTGTCTGGCCAGCTTAGTTCGTCATCGACTAAAAACAGTAATAGATCCTCTCTCGTTACAAGAAATGGAAATGGAAAGAAGAAAATGAAGATGAAAATCAAGAGGAGAAGATGCTCCTTCACTTATTACCATGTGAGCTCAGACATATGTGGAAAAATGTTAATAATCGATGCTGTATGACAGTCAATCAGAACTCAATAATGCATGACAACTCCAAGCAAGATCGCGTCTATCGCGTTAACATAAGTTCCCATTTATTTGGATTTCTTCCAATCAATGAGTCAATCATGGGTTTCCAATTGATGAGAGCCTTTAATTAATTCATATTTTCAATTTACCCTCTCAAGAAGCTAACATATCAACATACAATGAATAGTTTTCTTTTTCTTTTTTATAATCGAGTGGCATGAGGATAAAGACCTAGCTACCTTGGAGGTCCCTGAAACACCCTACAAATCTCATAAACCAATTAAGTCTAAATATTTGGCATATAGGTCCTATATAAGTGTCCCTAACCCAAATCAGTTCGCATGTAATTAAATGTTGTTGGTTAACATGATGGACGAGAGAGAGAGAGAGAGAGAGAGAGAGAGAGAGAGAGAGAGAGAGAGAGAGAGAGAGAGAGAGAGAGAGAGAGAGAGAGAGAGAGAGAGAGAGAGAGAGAGAGAGAGAGAGAGAGAGAGAGAGAGAGAGTCCCTAACCCAAATCAGTTCGCATGTAATTAAATGTTGTTGGTTAACATGATGGACGAGAGAGAGAGAGAGAGAGAGAGAGAGAGAGAGAGAGAGAGGAGGCCAGTTGGATGTTGTTGATTGTTTTGGCTTGAAGCCATGGAACTTAGGGTAGAAGTAGGACAAAGTGAACCTAATTTGATAACAGAAGTAGGCCAAGGTCAAAGAGACAAGAAAGGAGTGAATAACTATGCCTTCACCGAATCCTTCATGGAACTTGGGGTAGGAGTAGGACCAAGTGACCTTAATTTTATAATAGAAGTAGGCCAAGGTCAAAGAGACAAGCAAGGAGTGAATAACTATGCCTTCCCATTGTGCCAGCTTCTCCTGCCAGAGAGGCAAGCCTGGTCCTTCCTCATCTCCAGTTAGACAGAACATGATAAAAGTTGACCCACGCTATAGACGGCATATTCGGTTGTCATGATAGGCAAAAGCCAAAATATTTTATCACATTCATCAATTGGAGAACATGTCCTAACAAAGAAACCCGAGACTATCAGCACTAATCAAGCAGGCCGTCGCGTTGAATAATCTGATACCATTAGACTTTTTTTAACCTATCGGCAGACAGAAGATGCATCAGGAGAACCCATTGCTAATGCGAGATTCATTGCTCTTTTTATCGGCATCAATCGACCATAAGCTTGTGTTAGACCAGCAAATCCTTATGTCATGGTAATAGTTGACTACCAAATTCAGAACCAAAAACCAAGTCAAGGGCATCTCACATTGGGAAACACTGATACCCGTTCAACTAACCCTAAAGATCCTCGGGCCAAACTCAAGAGGGCCAGCATTGCACAAAACACTACCAGCTGATATTTTAAAGGCAATGCAAGGCTGTTTGCTATGTTTTTTGGGCATGTTGCCTTGAATATGCAACTCTGCAGAAAGAAAGACCCTGAGAAGGACTTCTACATGAATGCGCAGCTGATGGCAAATTGCTGAACTAACAGTCACAAGCAATTCCCAACCTTGGAAAACATACCTGTATAAATCACATTTTGCTGAACTCATCGGTCGCCTTATATGAAATGCATAGCGACCAAAGACCAAATTATTCTGAAGCCTGTCTCTATAGCGCTGATAATGGCGAAATGTATCAACAAATCCTTTTCCACGTGATCGAAGAGAGAGTCTAAATTAACACTCATAGCACAGACGTGTGCTCGATGATAACTGGTACTAAATTTCTCCAGGAAAAAAGGAGATAGAGCAACATTCGGAACAAATGAGCCGGGGGAAAGCAATGGCGTTAGCTCTATGAACACTAGATAAATAATGGCAATCAGATGGTACAAATGAAATTCGTCAAGACGGACATTTACGCATAAATTTGTCTCAAAACAGAAGCGATATCAGTTGGTATACTAGGCAAAACATGTGATACCAACGCCTAAGTAAAAATACACTCGGCAACAAGTTTCATCAATTCCCACCATGGCTAACAAGCCCCTCCTCCCAGCAACCATTACTTCTCCAACTCCCGAAAAAGATTATGTACAAAGCCTCACCTAAATGTCCAAGATGGTCTCAAAAATCCCGGAAGAATGATATCTCAGCTGGACATCCAGAGCAGCTACATCAGCGACATGCCATGACGATGAACTCGTCCAGTGAACTCCTGATGAGGAGTCAACAAAGCTGTGCCTGAAGCCTTCATAGAGCTCACACGCGGTATGAAAATGTCAGCCACTTTCTCTCTGGCAATTTCCCGGCAAAAGAAATTTGTACTTGTCGGCATTTTCCAGGAGATATGAAGGAAGGTGAACGGCCGAGAAGGAATGCGGAACAGGTCCCATCTTCCCAATGATCTCCTTGAACGTGTACTCCTCTGGAAGCATATCGAAAAGATCAGCCCCCTTGCATATCACCCTCTGAACTCTCTTCGGGTTCAAAAAGTGAGGGAACCTCACTCTATCGAAGTGGCTGTAGGCCTTCATCTTGAATATGAACTCGGAGATGTGGCGGAAGCAAAAGCTGCAATGCCACCCAGCATCTGCCAAGATGTCATCCGTCTGACGATAGTGCGCATATTTCGTCTTGCCAGATTGATACCTATGCACCGACGCTCTCCAGCTATTATTATCAACTAGGAATTCGAACGAATAGAGATAATTCTTAAGCCGAAGATGCAGAATAGGCGGGATCTCATCGCACCACCGCAAGAGATTGATAGTGTGTCTGCTCGGAATCTCATCCACGTCCGACATTATCAACAAATCATCATCAGTTATGCCAGCAAGCTTAAGGAGCCGATCCAACATGACTCTTTGATAAGCTTCCTCGACGAATGGGTTCTCCCCCTTCTTAAATCTCCCTGCGATATTACCGTAAGTCAATCGAGGCTCCACAAATTTGAACTGATCTTTGTTGGCGGAAAAAACCAGAGGTTTTGGGAATCCAGTGAAGGTCGAATTCGATTCGAGGAGAACAAACTGCGTTATATAAGGGTACAGCTCTTTCCACCTAATAGTGAGGAGGTCCAGCTCATTGCTGAACAACACAGCATCATAGACGCGTCTCGGGAACTCCCGAATCCCCCAACCGTGGAGCTTGCAGAGGTTCTCCATGGACACGTTCTCGTGGTAGTAATGTGGTATGTCGTTGAACGGTTTGGGCGGCGACTCCCATAACGGCCGCAGGAAGTACGAAATCTTCTGCCCATGTATATAGATACCGAGAATACATGTCGGGATAAGAATGAACAGCAGCAAGAGCGTCTTCAAATCCAAGCCTCGCAGCATGCAACGCAGTCTCGACAAGCTCAAAGCTCGATCTGAGTCCTGCAAAATTAGAATTCCACACATACCCTTTTAGTACCCAATTCAATGGCAACTAACAAAGATCAGGAAAAAAAAAGCGTTAAACCAAGAACCATGGATGCAACAAAAAGCTTAGCTTAATGCCCAGCGTCAACAGGAAACCAGAATCCACAAGATGCAGAAACACACAAGATTGGGCTTTCAAATGTCAGCCAATTAATTTAAACAAAAAAGCTCCAAGCTTTCCTTTCCTTCCAGTCAAAAAAACCTAGCACATACTTTTCCACCTTCTATGGATGCTTATGAAAAAAAAAAAAAAAAGCCGTATGCTTTCTCAAAGATCATGTCTAATCCCTGATCTGCCGATGCTTCACAGATCAGTGTCGCCTCACCCATCTACTTTAGGGCTCGCAAATCAAACAAAAAAAAAAACGACAATGAGAAGCGAAATCACACGGCCGAAGCCACAAGGTCTCTGTTCTTCGCCCCACAGGGATGCATCGGCGAAAGCGCAGGAAACCATCCCACATTTTCAAACGACCCGACCAAAAAAAAAAAAAAACACAACAGATCGACATCGGCATCGACAAAAGGGTCAGAGCGAGGGTCGCGGAGTTTTACCTGGCCACAGATGTCGGCGCAAATATCATCGCTCTTCTTGTTGCAGTAATGCCCACCGGTCTCGCTCATCATCCACCACATTTTCTTGCCCTCGTCAGATTTCTGTCCTTCCCTCACACGGGAAAAACACAAGGGACGATGAACAGCGATCCGCCCCACGTCTCTCGATCTCGCAAATCCAGGGGCTTTAGCGCCTAGCGACAGATCCCGGCGGCCCTCCTCCCGGGGGCTTTTTACCCAAATGCCCTCGCACCCCCCCACCTCCGCGATCCACCGGAGGGCAAAAGGAACCAGAGAACTCAACCGGGCTCCAACCCCCCCCCCCAAGCAAAGCCTCGCTCCGATCTCGGCAGGCAGCTCTCCAAAGTTCGCGACTTTGAGGCGCGAACACCAAGCCCAAGTGCCCCCCCCCTCCTTCGAGGGCCGCGGCCAAAAAGAAAACTTGCGGCTTGCGGGTGCCTCCCCTCCTTCTCCAGCCGGATGCAGAACCGAGAGGAGAGAAGAGAAGGCGGGAAGCTCGCACGCAGGCACGAATCGAAAGAATGAAAGAATAAAAGAATATGACGACGATGAAGAAGAAGAAGAAGAAGAACAAGGGAGAGAGGGGGGGAGAGAGATGAAGGAGAATCTGATGGGAACGAGAGAGAGAGAGAGAGAGAGAGAGGAAAAGCTGTGGCCTCCCTGTTGATTGGGTGGCAGTTGGAAAGATCACTCCTCCCTCCCTCCACGACGCGTCCCTACTCTCTCTCTCTCTCTCTCTCTCTACTAGTTTCTCTCTCTTAAAAAACACAAAGGCCTTCTTCGCGACCCACGCACAAAAGGCAGAGAGCAGAGAGAAGAGAAGAGAGCCGTTTTCGCTTTGTGTCGTGACCCCGCGGCCTTTTCTCCCTTATATCAAGAAACCGAGGGAAGAGGGAAAAGCTTCCCCCCGAGATTCCCCCACGACACGTCGATGGCCGCAGCAGGGGGTGGGGGCGGGCGAATTTACGATCGAGGCCACGCTGGAGCCGCGAAGGAACCGCGTGTCGGGCGGCCGACGGGGGGGAGGGGAGGGGGTGCGAGGGTACTTTGGTCATTGCACCTCCCGCTCATCGATTGCTGTTGTTGCGTTTGTTCTTTTTTTTTTCGGTAATAATTTGGGTGGGGGTGGGAGTGGGGGGACCCCACGCGTCTCGTGACTGGGCTCGAGGACAGACCGGGTCGCGCGTTTCGCTTGACGACGTCGTTGCGAATGGAAGAGAGAGAGAAGGAAGAGAGAGGGAGAGAGCTGCATTACGTGCCACGTCCCGCTTGATTATTCGACCCCAAGAAAACGAAGTCCCACTTAATAATTTGATCACATGGTCAGTAATATCTTGAGCGGTACACCTATGTTAGGCGGCACATTCGTCGAATTTAGCCGAATTGAAAAGTTTCGATGTCTCGGCTCGCCGAAGAAGGCGGAACGGCAAAAAAAAAAAATTCGTGGAGAATAGCCGAGAAGAGCGCGGATCCGTTTTTAGGTCCTCATAGACTCGAAACGAGCACGGTTTATCAACCGGACAAAACTATCTGAAAAACTGGAACGATTGCGAGATCCGACGTTCGATCCCGAATGAGCCAGACTTTCTTAGAATTAAAAGGTCTTCCTCTAGTGAGCTATGGCGCTCGGCTTGTGTTGCAGACCTTTTGGAGGTCCCGATAGGATAGAAATGAACGCGATTTAATAAGTAAATCCGATGATTTGAAGCTCCTCCGGATCGAGCACTCGACTTGCCAGGAGCCGAATTTTCTTAGAATTTGAAGCTCTTTCGTTAGTGAACTATGGCCCTGAACTTATGTGCACCGGATGGATTCGGCTTCCGGAAAGAAGAGGGGGAAAAACCGCTCTGCCGTTCAAAAGTTTTAATGATCAGTATCGTAAAAGAAAATAAAAAAATGAATCCCAATAAAAAAAAAATAGTCAATAGTGTGATTTTAATCGATCCTACGGACAAACATCGCAATCTCTCTCAAACAATTAGGGCCCATTTGTTGTGCGGAACATCAATGATCGTTCGTATTTTTTACGAAAATGAATGAACGGAAAATATTTTTATCGTCCACGAAAATATTTAGACATAAATTTTCATAGATAATAAAATTATTTTTTGATTAGCTAATTATTTCGAGCGAAAAAAACCAATCATTTTCATCCACTTTCAGCGGACCTAAAACACATTCGATCATTCGTCTCGCAAAGTTCCTTGCATTTTCATTAAATTTGCGAAGCCGAACTTGATCTCTAGTCACTGAAAATGCGGAGAGGCCGTGCGGATTTCGTCCGATCCAACGGTTCCCAAAAGATCCGGTTCACATTCCAAGAAATGAAGATGGGAAAAGGGCATAGGAAGAATTTCTTCGGTGGCGACGTTGACGGCGTGATCCCGACAGGCCGACGGCGGTCCGACCGCGACACGCGTGCGCTTTGGTCCGTCGTGTCGGGGAGGACACGTGGCCCATGCTCGCGGGCGGTTGGGCGGAGGCCCGACTTTTTCCTCCGCCGTGGTGGTGGCGATGGGCCCCCGACCGCGGCATTTTTAGGGAAGAGGCCAGTAATCACCCACCTGTCAACCGAGCAAAACTCCAAAAAACGACGTCGTTAAACTAGTGAATCAAACTGGCGTTTTGCCGTGAGGGGAAAACAGTAGGGCGTGGCCTTTGCGGAAACGGTACGCATGACTCCCAAGTTGGAAATGTTAGTCGCCTAATTCCCTTAAAAAAATAAGAAATTAAAAAAGCTGCGACTTTTTTTCTATTTAAAGTAAGAAATCATTCCGCCGGAAAAAAAAGGAGTAAAAAAAACTCACCAATTTTCACTCTCGTCCCCGAATTTGCCCCCGCACCCAGAAACCACCACCGGGCTACCATTGTTCCATACGAAGGTGAAGCTATTGGTGAAGACGGGAGTTTGATGACGAACCTTTAAGTAGCCCTGATGTTGATAACGTCGATAAAAACAAGTGGCAAATTATGGACACGAGGGCATATTCGGAACTAGAGCGAAAGTTTGTGAATTTTTTTTTCCCGACAAAAAAGGAGTAGTCCGGGGCAATAGTGAGATTAGAACTAAAGCTTGAGGTTTTTTGGATGATTAGGTGTGTATAAAAAAAAGGTCGGGTATTTTCTTGGTAAATTCGAAACGGCCCGTTGAAAATAAAATAAAATGAACCGGAGACCGCTTCCGTGACAAGGAAGGCGAATCGGGTCAATTGCTGACTCGAGACTATGGAGGAATCGTCCGAGCGGAGCAGCAACCGCTGCGAAATCGAGTAGAAAGAAACGTTCCCTGTTAGAACGTTTCAACACTCGAAACCTCAACTCCATTATTATTATTTCTTTTCTTTTTATTTGATTGCTAATTTTGTTTTCCTCCCTTTAGTCCTTCTATCCATAATTGATTGTAATGAATAAATGAGACTCGAAAGTTTGGGAATCGTTGACTAGATGATTTTTTTTTCGTGTGCGTTTGTGGTTCGTTTTTGGAGAGGAAAAAGTAGGGAGAAAATTGCCAAAAATGCCATAAACCCGACGTGCAGAGGTCAATTCGGTCGTAAACCCTTCACTGTGCCTATTTAGCACTGAAACTTTTGGCAATCGATCGTGAACCCTTTAATTGTGCCAATTTATTGCTGAATCTTTTTTAGTCCTAAACCTGTAATTTAGCTATTTGGCCGGAAGGATTGCATTGGCAAATCGTCAAAATGATTCAGGACTAAATTAGCATAAATTAAATGCTTAAAGCTAAATTAACACATCTTAAAGGTTTTATGACTGAACTGGCCTCCGTACAATAGGTACGGGGCTTTTGGCGTGGACGAGTCAAACTTGGTAGAATTCAATAGATCGACCAGGTCGTCAATCTCAACAAATCGAAACTAATGTGCCGATCAGTGCACGCCAAAACCCTAATGTTGAAGTATCGGCGACCCTGTACAAAGGAAAACTATTTGGATTGGGATCGGATAAGCTTAAAGGAAAGTACATACAGAGCATGGCGCCCGAGTGGGTTGATTTTGAATTCCTTAGAAAGACGAATTGGAACTTACTTTAGCCTTTTTGCAAGAACGAATTAAAGTCAACTTCTTTTGTAGCCATGACATATATCATTCAAAAGATGATCTTGGGTTTGAATGAACTTGCTTTAGTTCCTTAACTCTGATAATTGGTTTATTTATTTATTTTATTTAATGCGAATCCCGATATTGTTTCGTTTGAATGAAATTTCAATGATTTCTAAAGTCAGATTTGAGTCGATCGAAGTTCAACCAGGATATTTTGTTTTATTAATTCCGGGCACGGATACCATCATGCGAGAAGATAGCCAAAAGGAAAGCTCAAAACCGACTCGGCCAACATATTCCGCCGGACTCGCCTTCGCTCGAAAGAGAGCCCGCTAAAATTCTAAACTACTTCCTACCACATCAGTATTTCGATACGGGACTTCTCCGGCACGACGCATTCATGCGTCTCAACGGTTACACGTACGACGTGTTCAACTAAAAGCTCTTCAAAAAAAATAAGGGAAAAAGGAAAACCTTTTGAACCCCAATATTAATTATCAACGCGTTCTTTGTTTTTTTTTTTTCCATTCCAATGGGCAACAGCACATGCGGCAAAAAGTTTTATGGGGCCAGATGCAAAAAATATTAATTATCAACGCGTTCCGAAGTCTTCCGTGACGTGGATACATATTCACTTTAGGAAAATGATAGAAACCAGGCTCTCCGGTCGACTAAACTCAAAGAATCAATCCTTTGTTCTCGCGCTCATGTCATGTCGGATTCGCGCCATCGTCGCGTACCCTCCTCGTAAGCTGCGGAACCGGCGGTCCTCGTCAAACCAATTTGCTCGCTAAACATCACGAAAACCATTCTTTTTTTCTTTCTCGCATTTGAACCTTAGCTTGCAAAATCTGAACACCCCTAACCACTCACGACTTTTGAGAGAGGCGGGAGGCGGTGTGTGGTGTGGGCGGAGGCAGAATTACGTGCACGGTAGCTTTGGCGTGGCCGGTTTTGTTTGGACGGGAGGCGAGGGGAGGGGAGGGGCTCGGCGTCAACGTGTGTTTTTTTAATGTCGACCGCGCGACTTCCTCGCTCTTGCTTTCCCCACCGTTTTACGGAGTCTCTGTTTTCCGCACGAACAGGGACCTAATCCTCTCCGGCTTTTCAGATTCGACCTCAAAATTCTGCTCCGGACATTTTTCCTTAATTAGAAAAAGGAAATCGCCGATTATTATTGCTCTTGTTCCCGAATCTGCTCGCACTGGTTTTACAAGATTATCGACATCGAGAGAGGGGGGCCGTTGTCGTTTCGCGCGAAGGTGGGAGTGCCGATGAAGACGCGTGTCCTGATAATGAAACCTCTAAGTTGTCCCGAAAAAAAATTAGCGGCGATTTTTTGGATACGTGGGCAGATTCGGTAAATAATCGAGGGCAGGATTGAGGCCCGACTTAAAATTGGTTTTTTCTTCTTTTTTGGAAGTAGGCCGACGGACTAGTAACAAAAATAATTCTCTATTTGATTTTTCGTTTTCAATTCTGATTCGCCCGGCGGAACTAATCCTCACTGGCTTTTTACCGGCAAAAGCCGGTTGCTTTTGGCTTGTGTTCTGGCGTCCACAAGCGTCCGCAAGGATCCTTTAAATTCTTTATTATTTATCTATTTATTTAAGGCATTGGCACTTTGGGCATTCAAAAAAGAATATATAAAAAAAATTTGTTAAAAACAAAAGTAATAACTCAAGAGGATTGAGTTTTTTTACAAAAAGGTTGAAAAACATAAAGTAATACAAAAGAGAGAAATAATCAAGCAAGCACTCTTGAAAAATAGATGAATATAAATTTCAAGTAAAAATGTAAAAGAGCTGGACCTAAGTATGATCTTAGACTGTTTCATCTGAACTCCGGGACGTAAAATTCAAGGGTATTCCGTCTGCTCGAGCCGTCTTGACAACATAGATTTTTTTAAATGCGATGCGAGTAAACTAAAAAAATACTCCTACTTCTAAACGCATAAAAAAATCCCAGGTGCATTTGTATGATTTTTTATGCATATGCATATGCCTTTTTATATGAATGCGAAAATACTATGCATTTAAAGAGATAATTGTCCAAAAACTCATAAACATATTCTACGGATGCCAATTCAATCTACAATTTTCAATTTTTCCAATGTAGTTCTAAACCTTTTGGAGATTTTTCAATATAATCCATTCGGCCAATTTCAGTAAAAAATTGCTTACGTGGTAGTCCGGTTAGCATCGGTCATCTTACATGGCATTTAATATTTTGTACCAAAAACCAAAAAATAGAAGAGAACACTCATGCATTGATAGGTAAAATTGTGAAAAAAATTCATAAACCTATTGTACGGATGTCAATTCAGTCTTAAACTTTTTAATTTACCCAATGCAGTCCCTAAATCTTTTAGCGTCCATCAAAGCAATTTCAGCCTAAGATTCTGACATAGTAGTCTATTCAACTCTAGAAACCTAGAAAATATAGGAGAACACTAATGCAGATATAGGGAAAATTGTCCAAAATATCATAAACTTATGTACGGATGCTAATTCATTCCTATATTTTTCAATTTGACCAATGCAGCCCTAGATTTTTCAATGTAGTTGATTCGGCCAATTTCGGTCGAAAATAAAAAATGTCGTAATGCAATTAGCACCGACTATCCTACATGGCATGCAACAATATTATCTTTGAACCTTATAAATATAAGAGAGCAAGTCATAAATCTATTTTACGGATGTCAATTCAATCGTATATTTTTCAATTTAGCCAATGCAAGCCTAAACCTTTTGGTGATTTTTCAATGTAGTTCATCCGGCCAAATTTGGTCGTAAATCGCTAATGTGGCAATCTGGTTAACGCTGGCCATTCTACGTGACATGCGAAAAATAGTGCAACCGAAACCTAGAAAATATAAGAGAACACTAATCCATTTATACGGAAAATTGTTCAAACGGTCATAAACATATTGTACGGATGCCAATTCAATTATACACTTTTCAATTTGGCTAGTGTAGACCTAAATTTTGGCTATTTTCAATGTAGCCATCCAAATTAGGCAAAAAGTTGCTGATGTGGTAGTCCAATCAACCCGCCGTCTTATGTAACATATCTGGTGATCTAACATGTACAACCCCATTCAAAAGGACTTTTTTTTCTTTCTTTATTAACTAGTTATGTCATCCTCGATGAGGAATCACAAATGATTCTCATTCATAGAAGAACAGATAAAAAAGAGTGCGGGCACTAGTCCCCTATCCGCAAAAACTAAAACCGAGAACTTGGTTCCCGTGCACAGCTTCTTGGCTTCTTGGGCTCTGCCTTAATGGACCCAAGCACCGGCACTGGGATCTCGAGTCTCGATCTTGATGGACTAGGGCTCGGGCGCGGGAGATTAAGGCATAGGCATAGGGATCCCAACCCAGGCCTTTGTCGACCCAAGCCTAGGCTCTGAGGACCTGGCCATGAGGACTAGGGTCCCGAGTTCGACGTCGACAGATCCGGGCACAGGTGCCAAGGACCTAGGTTGGGCACCTGGAACTCGGTCTTAGGTGTGAGTACCAAGGTAATGAGCCAAGATGCCAAGGACCCGAGAATGAGCATTAGTATTCCTGTACTCAAATGAAAAATTTCTTATCCAAGTATCGATATCTAATCATTTTTTAAAAAGTGATTTTTGATTTTTTAAAGATGAAATCATTTTCCTAATTTAAGCATAGGTTTTCTATTGACAGAAAAATAGCTTTTGTTGACTCATTTTCCTAAAGGATTCAAACGCCAAAAAATGTTTTCTGCAAAACAAACAGGGCCTTAAGTGATGTTCACGAAATCTACCAAATATTGAACAACCTAAATCTTTTTTTTTAAATATTTATGTATTTTCATATACAAAATTGAGTTAATATTTTTGTCTTGAAATTCTTTATCTTCTATTTTAAGTGTCCAAAGTACCAAAAACAGTAAAAAGCGTGCAGAAAAAAGGATAAAAAAAACCGTGGGACACCGCGCTAAAAAGGGAAGCCAAAGACAACCGGAATTTGCCGGTCATATGGTGCACCGGGGTTTTGCCTGACCTGCTCCGTGACAAGCAAAGAGTTTGCAAAGAGTGGTCCAACGCGCCAGGATGGCGATAATGTCTCAAATCTGAACCGAATCGATTTCATTTTGGATATCTTGAGCTAGATTAGGAATATTTCGACCAAAAAAAATGCTAGTATAAAAAAAGATGTATGTCGCTACCTAACATAACACGTATTTATAAGAATAATGCCATTTAGTAATAATATGAGTTGCCCGGATTTGCATTCCCAAATACAGCCTAGATGCTCTAGATTTTTCTAATCAGTATCCCAAAATTCCGTCTCGCGACATAGACTCGACCATGACTCTATGAGGTATCGTATCCAGCAAATAAATGTCTTGTTCAACTTAGTCGGCTATCATCCGGCAAGACTCGAGTTGAATGCCCTAACGGAAGGTTGAGCCCGGTAAGAAGATCAAGTAAATCTCGAACCGCAAATAAGACAACACCCTTTTGTTTTTTCAGCCTTGCCTTGTACGACGTAGAATTAGCATGTATACAACTAGTCAAGAATATAAAGATGCTAAATGGACCCGTCTTACTAATGGTTTGGCTTCTTTTTTCTTTTTCTTTTTTTTTTCCTGTATATCAGCCGGTGTTCGCAACTCTTTATTTATCCGATTAATTTATCGGACTTATTAGTCCCTCCATCTCGGAATATATCAGTAGGTGTTCGCAACCCAATGTTTTTGCGAATGTCCCAAGAATATGTGCAAGTATGGTGCAACATGGAATTATTTTTGTGTCTAATCTATGGATTCCATGTGTTGCAACATTGACACCAGTAGACCGATAATTGCATTTTCTATTGTCACGTAAATTAGGACGCGAATTCTAGTAGAACACTTTGTCCTTGTCCTTATCATATATAGAATTTTTTTTTTCGTGACGAGAAAACATCTTTTAGATAGGTAAATGCGACACTAAATATAGGTAGCTGAGAAAAACAAATAGACAACATAATACACACGGAATCGTTATTCATCTGCTCGTGCTGAAACGACATGACGATGGAGGTTTGAAAAGTCGCTTGGAATGAACTAGGTCTCAATCAAGAAGGGTAAAGTGTTTGAAGCCTTCAAAGAACGAAAAGATTTAATGGGACGTTTGGTTTTGCATAATGGAATAAGTCAATGACTGGAGTAGATATTTTATAAAGAGTGAATAGAGCTATTTTTATTTTCTAAATCTAAAAAAGGGAATAGCTACTATTATGGTTTGGCTTATGGAAAAAGGATCGTTACTCTTAGACTATGTCTTTATTAGATTTACGTTATGCTCGATATAATTATTAACCACCATTACACCCCTCAATTGAAAAAGTATAAAAAAAAGTTATAAACCAATTGCATTTGTTCTCGGTGGAAATTTTGGTTGGAAATCGCATTTTGATGATTTGTCAATTTAGTCAATTTGGCTAATTTTGGCTGAAAATCGCCAACACGGATGCCGGCCGTCTTAAGTGGATAGTTGGCATTGATGTTGATGATTTTTATGAATTTTTATATATTTTTATTTTTATTTTTTTCTTTCCTTTCTTTTTTTCTGCTACAGGGAAGGTCTGGGCAAGGGCCGCAAAGCCCTTGCCAGTGACCAGTGATGGTTGGCGGCGAGCTCATCGGCCTAGAGTTGTAAAAAAAGAAAATAAAGATAAGAAAAGAAAAGGTTAAAAAAATTTAGAGAAGATATTAAAAAATTGTAAAATTTGTTTGCATTAGCGCTGATCATGCCACATAAGATACTGGCATCCACGTTAGCGATTTTCAACCAAAATTGGCCGGATGAACTATATTGGCAAATCTTAAAAAAAGGTTTGTGACTCAATTAGCACGATTGAAAGATTTAGAACTAAATTGGCACAAGTGCAATGGATTTATGATTTTTTTTGTGCCCAACACCCCCCCCTCCCCTCAATGAGATAAAATCAATTCTAATTTCTTCTATTATCACATAATTGAAAATGATAAATTCACCCCACAACAGGAGGATCCAATCTAATTGGGGGATCCCGCCTTCTATCTTTATGTAGCCCCCCTGAGGTGGCTAGTTTTACTGGCTTTTCTCTTACTATTGGCCATTGTTTGGCCTTCTTTTGCAATGCTGTTGTTGCTGGCTTACGCTAACTGGTCGACGCTGTTGTTGCTGGCTTACGCTAACTGGTCGACACACCCTTGCACCCGTTAGGACACCCTTTTATGTCCTTTCATGTGCGGGGTTTTTGTGTTGGTCCTCTCTTTGTACATTGTGTTGAAAAGTTATACCAATCCTTACCTTACCAAAAAAAAGAAAATGATAAATTCATTAGGGTTTATAAATAATAGCAATCTTTTCATTTCTAATGATTACAATACCGTTCATCATTCGATTATACAAATTTATATATAGTTAACAGCTAATTTTTAAAAAAACAGATCCTGTAAATTAATTTAATAAAAATGGCTTATTACACCTAACAAATTGTTATTTTTCTTAACGAACAACCAGATAATATCAGTGATTATAAAATAATGACATAATAACCAAAACTCAATTAAAAAGTAATTTATTAGTAATCAGCGTATATTTAAAACCATCTATAAATTAGACTCATAACCATGAATTAATATAATCTTTAACTACGGGTAAATCTATGCTACACGAAAAGACATATTATGAAAGACCGAAATCATAATGTCAGTGCATCTATAACCTCTAAATTATGTTAATTTCAAGAAAAATCTATTATGTAAATCAAACGAAGGAATAGTTATTTCATCAGGAATAATTTGGGAAAAGAACGCCTATTGCTGCTCCCCAATTATGCAACTAGGGCAACCGCGCTTCTGGTGCGTGGGCTCAGACTAATCGTTGGAGATGCCTAGATCGATATGGAGTAGTTCTTGTTAAGCACCTACGAATGGGCTACGCAGTCGAAATCAATGAAGAGAGGCCCAATTGAGATTTTGAAGCCGACTAAGTTATCGAAAGAGAGGCCCAAATTGACATAGGACTCACTCAAGCTTTCAATCACAGCAATAAGCATGATGATTATATCGTTTTTTCTCTAAAATTAGACGTGTCCCCGATTTCGAATCTTTGCAGTCAGGAATTTTTTTTTTAATTTTTGAAATCAGGCAAGTCGGGCACTCGGGTCCGAGTCCGAGTTCTCGACACTCGAATCCAAGTCCGAGTAGACACATAGGATGCGACATAGTGACAATGATAGTATGAGTTGCGAGTTTTATACAATCATGTTTGATTATCGAGATTGAATCAGTGGAATGGGAATAATTTTTGCTTCTTTGAATTGTAAAAAATTGAGGTATGTATTAACATCGAATGTTAGTTGTTAGCTGTCAATATATATATTTTTAGACTTACAATGCTTAATGTTTTTTAATCTCATCATATAGATGGATGGAATTTGTATTTATCGAAGTATTGTCCCACATCGCTTGACAACGGGTTTTATATGTTCTTTATATCCATACGATCCCTATCCATTATGAGTGATTGGTTCTAGGATGGGTAGATATTCCAGACTTGAAACGCGGAACCTACCATGTTTGCCCTGGAATCTGTTTTGGAACTTACCCTGTTTACCAGTCCGATTCCAGGGTCTACCCCAGAACTTGTTTTCCTTTTTTCGGTTTCATTTTTTTTTCCTGCAAAATAATATGAGTAGTAATGAAATGATTCAAAGTAAAAAATGAATAATAAAAGTCACTATACTCCAAAAGCAACAATCTCTAAGATGACAATAGAAATTACTATCCATCAAAAGTAACAATCCAAAAAATAGTAATAGTATGATCTAGAGTTTTTTTAACAAAAGCTAAAAACCGGTTTGGTTGGTCCGGTTTCCAGGTGAGTCTTCATTTGGAACTAGAACGGACCAAAAAATGGAACCGGTTCCTGGACCTATTTTTTGGGTGATTTGATCCGATGCCCGGGTAAACCTAGTCCAATTTCACATGCCGTGGGTATTGAAGTGTTGTAAAGCAACTTGACGGATGAAAACAATGTTAGTGGTGAAGAAGAGATGAACACTTCAATTGAAAATGCTAGTGATGAAAGAGTCATGCACCCCGTTTCGAGTGCTTTTCATCTTTAAAACTTAATAGATCATTCTAATGACATTAACGTTTTTTTCTTCCACGAGTGATAATATTCTTTTGCTTGCAATTATCTATTTGCTCAATACTAAACCATTTGGTTGATAAAACTCATGGCACTGTTACCTCCTCTTTTCCCGTTTTCACATTAGGAGGGCCTTGGATTATCTCGTCCCGCCAGCTTTGACGTGACGTGCGCAGACAAGCACTGCCTGCGACGCACGTGCGGGGGGAGGCACAGCAAGGTTGAGTTTGATGCTTGTCCGGAGCTGTGGGGGTGCGCTGGCTCTTTCCGGTGTTCCCTTACCAACTGGCCGTGTGGCCTCTAGCGAAGCGTGAACAGTCTCTCTTCTGTTCACAGTTTTGGGAGATGTCTGGTCTGATTCGCAGGATCGCGTGCCCATCCTCTTTCGATTTGGATTCCTTAACTGGCATTTGGTTTTTGTGTTGTTTTCGGCGCCTCGTGGGTTTGTTCAGAGACCTTTGTGCGCATGCAATTTACATCTCTTCTCCAGACATGAAACAAAGGCTGATGGGGCATACCCCTGTCGCCCGCCTTCTCCGGCAAAATGGAGCCTACTTCGATTTTACTTGCTTGCTTAGCGATTTGGCGACATTCTCGATCACCATGTTTGGCGGATCAGATGATTGGCAGGCGGTCGCTACTGGCTTGTACCGCGAAACCCCACACATGCCTTGCCAATCTAACTGGCCACCGTCCGAGAAGTTCATTTCACTGATTTCGGAACTCACAGCTTTCCATTCGCTTGATATCCCTTTGTTCCTTTCTCACTTCTCAGTTTGGGCTTGGTCTTTTACTAGTGGAGTGAGGTTATCTCTAGTGAATAATATCGTGAAACCCCACGATGTGTTGTGATTTCTAGGGATTAGATCGAGACCATTTATCCTAAAATTTTCTGAGTCGACATGCGCGCATCCTCTTCGATGTAGAATCCTCCACAAAATCTTCTCATAAACTATTAGATAGAGGCTTTGTAGTCTGATAGGAATGATCGAATTCGAGAAATGGAGAAAACAAAAGCAGCAACACCTCATCAGAAAGCAGATGTCGATACGTATGGGGATGATAAGATGCCCATCTTGATGGCCTACCCCTTTGTTGACTTTTCAAGTCACAAAGATTACTGATCTGGATGATAAAGATCAGATAATTCCCCTCAGAAAAAGGCTACAACACTTTAATAAGATGGGGTTGGTCAAATTCTCTTCTCAGCAGACTCCATGAGCTTGCTTTTGGATCAACATTCCCAAACCCTATCAATCCTTGCTTTTTTTCATGCTTTTAGTACATCATGATATGAAATTTGACCAACAACTTGGTACTGATGATCGCTAGACAGATAGGACATGTATGATTACCATCCTGCTTTCTCCGCCCACGTATATAATTTCTTTTGGGGAATAAGAGAATTATGATATGATAATAAGTTCACCTACCAAATCCTATTTGAAAAAGCCACATCTCAACACATCTCCTTAAGCTGCTTTTGGCTTTCCAATATGCGGCTATCATTAGTTTCATATTGTTTGCTAGCACAAAATAGTTTTTAATCTTGCCTTTTCTTTATGTGTGGGGAAAACCTGGAGATGTCGAGTTCAAATTTTGTTGTACTCTCTCTCTCATCCTTGGCTATGTGTAGTCAGGCATGCTTGCTTGACTGGTGGTTTGGATGGATAATATTAAGTTGATTTTAAATTTGGACTGCCCCTCAAGTTCATTTTACTCGACTAATGAGATTAACATACGATATTCTCGTGAACTCTCAAGGCGATATTTGGCTATGAGTAGAAACATTGAAAGCCACAGAAGCGGTGCATTTTGGCCGTGAACAAAAAACCCTAGAGAGTAGAAGATGTCTAGAGACTTCCCTCTTACATTATTGTCTTCCTCTAGCCCTTTTGGCTTCGTCTGTATGCAGTTATTAACGATATTATTGTTGTTCTCATTATTATGGCCAAGGGTATGGCTTCATATAGTTTAGAAACAAGAATTTGATGAGAAAATAAAGAGGAAAAGAAACTAGGAGAAGCCTTCGGTGTTTAAAGGAACAAGGGGTAAGCACTGCTCCATATAGATCCTGGAATTAGATCGAATCAGCCCTACCTAGCCGATTTAGGATGGTTCCCTCTAGAGCCGACTATTATAGATTTGGATTCCGATCCAAGTTATTACCCAGTTCCTTTAAGGAACTACTGAGTGAAAAATGCACGATAAACATAAAATATTACTCCTACTACTGCTCTAGTATCTCTCTCCGAGGGACAAAAACAGACGCATGCAATCAATCCATACACCACGCAATGTCTCAGTCTTCTACCAACTCCTTCTAATAGGTGTAGGATGTTCCACCAACCCTTAGAAATGAACTAGCCATCGGCAACAAACACAAGAGAAAGAAAAGGAAAACAACAACAACATGGACAACTAGGTAACTCGCGACTTTCTTTTTGTACGATGAGTAAGGTGAGTTGTAAGCTCAGTGCAATGGATGCGGATGCTCTTACTCAAACCCCCTTGAATTTGAGTTCGAATTGCCACCTCAATGGATGCCATGGCCTTTTCTTTAGCTTTTATAAACTGTTATTTATACATTTCTTTCCTTTTTGTACACTACCCTACCAAAAATATTTTCAATTGCTTCCTCGTGATTGATGATTAGATGGGAAACATTTAGTAAGACCTTTGGATTTTGCATGAGATTAAGTTTTTTATACAAACGTGATAAGTAACTTTTGGAGCCTTTAAAAAATGAATCATCATATAAAAAATACTTCATTAAATATTTCAGTAGTTGGAAAAGAAATCTAAAATAGTTTTCAATCATATGCTATTTCATATTTCTATCATAGTCAAAAATAAAAATACCTTTTGTTATGCAGAAATTTTTTTTTGCTGATTTATAGGGTTATTTCCTATTTGTAATAACGCTAATACTAGATACTAGTTAAACATCTAAAAGTCCATCCCCACCCTTTTTGACACTAGAGTTAGCTGCGTCATTGCTAACCTAAAAGGCTAACTCGAAGATTTGTTAAAGCGTGAGTATGCTAGGGACAAGAAATCTCACACTGGTGATTGGTGATGGGAGATTAAACTGTTTATATATTTAATTAGCTCATAACACATGGATCTAAACTTTTGAATAAAAGTAGATCCAACTTAATTTGTTAATGAACTTTAACTAAACTCCCCCTCTTGGAGATCGTCCTGAGAGGAAGTTACCAAAATTCCGATGCATGTTCGCGGCATAACGTTAGACATACTAAAGAAACCCCACTTTTAATGCCTCTTCTTTGTTGGGAAAATTGTCCAAAAAATTCTAAACCTATTGTACGATAGTTATAGACTTTTTTACCACCGCCCTCAGCGGCTGCGTTGGCTTGCGCTCTGGTCCCCCCGCGAAGGGACCAGAGTTCAAACCCCAGCGTAGGCGTTAGGGATTCTTAAGTGTGGCGCCGTGGTGGTGGGTCCTACGCTAGCGTCGCCCCAGGTTTACTCCTCCGGCTGTCGGCCGTGCGGGGGGTTCCTGGGTTATCAAAAAAAAAAAAATAGTTATAGACTTTTCAATTGTTTTAATTTTGTCCTAAACCTTTTTACAATTTGCCAATTTAGTCCTTTCGGCTAATTTTCATAAAAAAATAGTTCACGTGAACACCAATCATCCTATGTGGCGTGGCCGATGTTGATGTGGACAAATTTTTAATTTTTTTTCCTTTTTTTCCTTTATTTTTTTTTCGTTTTCTTTCCCTTTGGTGTGGCAAGCACTCAGCCATGGTTGGCACTTGGCCACAGGTGAGGGCATCATGGCCCTCACTAGATTTGATAAGGGCTTGACCATCGCGGCTTGGGCAAGGGCCACCCTCGTTAGATCAACCCTTGCTGGATTCGGGGAGGGCAACCCTCGCCTAGGCTGTAAAGGTCGAGCCCTTGCTATATCCGATGAGGGTGACCATTGCCTATGGCCAGTTGTCGGCCATGGTCGAGTACCAGCCATAGGCCAAAAGGAAAGAAAAGAGAAAAACAAGAAAGGAAAAAGAAGGAAAAAAATGCATATTCTCATTGATTCCATGGCTTTGATATTACAAAGGAGGGCAATGATATGAATTGAGGATAACAAAGACAAATCTGTGGCAGATATGCTATCCCACAAAAATAGCTCTCCTGACCTTCAATAGGAATTGCCTTTCAGCCACCGGATTTACACATATATAGCTTACCAATTCTTGTACATATTGACTACATTATAAAGTTTTGACACAATTTTCTCTCATGTTCAAAGAAAATTGCATCACCAATCCAACCAAAGACAACAAAATCATTCATTTTTGTTACCCTAGAGTATCCCTAATCCTTAAAAGATTACCGAAGGAATCGGAAATAGTAGTTTGTCCCTTAGTTTGCATTCGATGGCAATCAAATTAATTTCGCTACCTTAGGTCATTATTTCTGACAAAAAAATTGACAATATTTTTTCGTGCTTGTTGGCGTAGTTTAAAAAAGTCCTATCTTTCATTGAATCAATGGCAACATATTTCTAATTTTGTCGCTTAAGTTTTACTTAAGGCGACCAAACTTCGTTTTTGTCGCCGTAGGTATGACCAAATGCAACAAAATAAAAAATTTGTCTCCTTTGGATCACCAAAGGTGACAAATTTATAATTTCGGCACCTTAGATCGTACCTAAGGTGATTATCATTTTTTTTGTTTCATTTTTCTCGCCTTAGTTGATTTTCTTGTAGTGGTCTTTGGTCGTCGGGCTCCACTCCGTCACTCCTCCCACCCTCCCTCCAAATTGCAGCCCCTTCAAATCCATTGTTTTTCTTCTTTTACTTTGTTCCAGAGCTAGCATTGAGCTCAGCCTCTTCATACGGAGGCGTCAGAGCTCAATAGAATGGTTCAACCGCCATAGATAAGTCGTGAGTTAGGTGGCGGCGATGTTGCAAATTATAGGAAGGAAGGGGATGTAGGGGCTTGGGATTGATGAAGACAAATGTGAAGGAAAATGAGCGGCATGGAGGCTGGAACGAAATATGGGTCAACATCAGTGTTAGGAGCATACAGCATAAGCCTAATAACTTCACTTGGATAAATCGCCGAGTTCGAGCCCGACAACATATTCAGTTGAACCTGTTGGAAAAACATCCCTAAGAATTTTGATGATCACCAAACTGTCATGGGAATAATATAAACTATGATAAATGTAGATGTTCGTGATGATTATTAAGGATTATGTGATATTTAATTATGTGTTTTCATTGAAAGAAGATCGCAAGATGTCCTTGTTCGGCCTATATGAAAACAACATCAATTGACCGTGATAATCTGCTCGTGATGATTTCTATATCACATACGAGGATATCAGGTTTCTGACGATATTGGGATAACAATCATCTGAGGATGTTTTTGTAGACTTAAATATAGCAATTGACAACTGGAACAGCACAGTAGGAGAACCCAAAATCGTTAGAGAATGGGAAACATCTTTTGTCAGAACTGTTAAGAGTGACCAACGATGTAAATGTAGAAACAAAACTTATTTCGGGAAAGCCTTCTCATGTTCATGGAAAAGGATTGTATGGGCAGTCTATCTTCAGAACAATAGCTAGCAAAGAATCCTAACGACTACTTGCTTCTATGGACGATTTTTAACAGGAAAATTGAAGATGTCTATATAAGAGAAGATCATAGAAGCCAAAAAGGGTTGGACTAAAAACCTAGAACAAGCTGAAAGTGTTTAATGTTGCATTATGAGTAAGTAGTGTTTATTCTCTTAAGATTTCCGATGTAATGTTCTTGTTGCTTTGTAATTGTGAGAAGATTAAGTGTACAAGTTTGATGGCAACATTTGAGTCCTTATAGTGTGATCTATCATCTTATAGGATCAATGCTTGTTGGTTGTAACTTATATTAGTGATTACCAATGCAATCCAACCCAACTTGTGGCTGGTAGTACGAAGAGTAGACATAGGCTTAGTGTTAAAGTTGAACCAATATAAATTGTTGTGTGCTTCTCTTGCCTTTGCTATTGTAAGATCTTTTGCACATCAACGCCTCTTGTTATTTCAATTATCAACTTCTCCTTATTTCTAAGTTTAAGTTGTTGATTTCTGCATAATTCTCAGAGTTCATCATTTTAACTTATTCACCCCACCTCTAGATTGCATAGTTAGCCTAACCACATTCATTCAAAAGTTTAAGCCATTGAATTATGAGCCAATTATGATGACATTGAATCATGTGTCAACTAAGACATTATACCAATTATCCGATATGAAGTTTTTTTAACACAACTCACATATGTATCTCAACAATCACTCATTCACATGTCAGCTCAGTGTTAGTTTGCTCTCTCTTAATTCATGTATTTTTCTACACCAAGAGTTTGCTCCCTCTTGACTCAAGTATTCTTCTACATCAACATGTCTCAACTTGAATCTCCAACGTCCACCTTCATTTCTAGTCTCTTTCTGCAAACCAAACCATAAAGGTTGCCATTGAGATTGAGTTTCTACACCACAACACCCACATTCATCCATTTTCGTCGGATCAAACATGAAAGGTACCCAAAAATTGAGTTGGGCACAAGATTCCTCACTTGTTGGACCTGTTTGTTGGAAGTGCGCAGTATAAGCTCAATACCTTCACCTAACGAGATTGCCAAGAGAGAAGCTAAGTCTGAGCCCGTTAATATATTTAGTTGGATCTATCTTCACTCAGATACTTAAGTTAACGAGTTATGAGTTAACTAGAATATATAACTGCTTCACACCATATCAATTCTCTAAAATGGGACTCTTTAACATAACTCACATGTTAAAAAAAAAGCAACTTACATGTGCATCTCGATAGATAATGGGATTTTAGAAGTGTAACTGGGTCCACTTTTGAGGTTGGGAAATTTAGAATTGTGGCAGAGAACTGCAAGTTGGTAATGAAAGTAAAAAATTCAGGATGCAAAGCGGTATTTCTCAAAAGAGAAAAGGAAAAAAGAAAGTGAAAGGACAAGATTGGAGGAGGCGGGAAAACGGGTCGGGGGAGACGTATGCTTGATATCATCTAGGTTTATCTTGAACCGACCAAAGCAATGGAAGGTCATTGCCTCTGTGCATGTTTAGCTAGTAGCTACCGTAACCCCTTTTCCCTACTTTATTAAAGTTGATTTGAACCAACCAACCGCACCCACAATAAAAAGTGAGGTCAAACTTATAATCCCGTCGATTTTCACAGCCAACACCTTAGCCTCCGCGTGGATTATCGTACTAATTTATTTTGTTCTTTTCATGAGATATGTGTCATTGTCGCATACCAATTCTGGTTAACGAAAGAGACAGAATATTTGCTCAACTAAAAGCACTCAAATGTTCATAGCGGCTTTTCAAAAAGTTTGATTTATATCTTTGATTCGATATATAGTATCTGGCAAAATCACTTATGAACAAATAGAAAATGTTTCATTTGAATGACATGTATTTTAGAGGAGTGATTGTCTCTCTATTTTCTTATATAGGTTTAAGTCAAATCTAGCCGTTAGTTCAGGGTTAATATATTGCAATCAATTATTTTAGTTGCTGTTAATGAAGAATCGGGGAAATGTTTTGTGTTGATATGAAGATGGGTTAACCACAAAAAAATTCGTTTTATTGACCATTTTAATTTAACTACCCAGTGATATAAACAAAATAATTGACTCATCTAATTGTGTAGCATCTATTTTACTCAAATAATTTGTTTTTCTTTGGTTGAATGATAATTTGTTGAAAATGGATAAGAAGATCTAGTATTTAAGATAAGTTTCTCTAGAAAAATTTTCTACTTTTGCACGCACGTCTTTTCAATACAACCCATAAATTCAAAGCGGGAAAGCTTTGCTTAAATAACATGACTATCCAAACATTAAACTCGATGAATCTGTATCAAAGCATGCAAATTGTTTTGTTCATGTACATTAGATAAGGCTGGAAAAACTGTAGGTTGAGCATAATGCCTGTCTTATCCAAATTAAACTCCTTTTACTCTTAACCAATTCTCTAGTAGCTCAGTAGCTCTAAGCTTTTAATGAGTCTCAGTTTGAGTTATGAAACCCTAGAAACATGCATGTCCATTTGCATCCGCTTTAAGCTTTTGCGGTAACATAATACATAGTCTACAAGCATTAGTTTCACATTATTGTTGGGTTAATTATTGTTGCTTCTTCTCCTAGCCTGTCAATCCTACCTTTTCACACCCAGCCAAACAGCCCACACATAGCTTTCTTGCTAACCAAACCGGGGCAAAAGAAAAATAAAGGAGGAGAGGATATCTTGGGAATCATACCTAAGACCTCAAAAAAGAGCCTAGTGATGATGATTGGGTCAATTATTAATCATGGTATAAAAGCATCTTATTTTTCCACCTCTTTCCTTTTTTCTTTTTTCAATTTGCTTTTCCCACAGTCAAAATAATTGAGTAAAAAAAAGAGGCAAGAAAACCAATCCGTCGCGTCACACTCATCCTGCCCTCTCCATGCTTTGCACGCGAATCTTTGACAAATGGAGAGGCTTGTGTCTAACCTGGGGAACCAGAGTTACGTGATTAATTACCCAAGGAGAAGAAAAACACTCGAAACCAACTGTAATTTTCATGCTTTTCAGCTCTTTCTTTTGACCATTTATCCCTTGGAATCTCCACCATCGTTTGTCCGCTTACCCACCGAATTATAAGTCGATAGAGAAAGATGATCATATGATGACACTGTTCGTAGGAATAACAGGATTGCTGTGGAGTTATGAATGCTCTTTTACCTTGTCGTTTTTGCTAATTTGATCTATGTTATATGTATCTTTATGTCATGGATCTATCTTCTACTAACTTAAAGTTCCTACGACAAACGAATGTCGGAAATAATATTATTAGAATTCGAAACAAATGTTACTAATCCAAGTCTTGATATTCCCTCTCTTATTCTTACTCCGGTTTAATTCATAAGGGTCAGGCGACCCACCTCTAAATGGTCACCATTTTGAATACTCCTTTTGGGGCTTGACCTGGGTGGATTATGGCCGGGAAGTCGCAAAATTGATGAGTTATTTTCTAATGAGTGATAATTGAAATTTAAAGTAAAAAATTCAATGAAAATTTCTTACTCTGAGCCGGAATTCTAGATCCATCACTACTTATTATATGGATGCCAATTAATTCTAAATTTTTTTACTAATTTAGTTCTAAACATTTGTGCGAAATTCCAATATAACCATTTCGGTAAATTTTTTGCCAAAACTCGCTTGGGTGGCAGTCCAATTGTTGCTGGCCATCCTACGTGGCACACTACTATGTTAGTGATATTTTAGACTAAATTGACAAAATTGAAAAGTTCATAAATGAATTGATATTCGCATAATATGTTCAGACTTGATTGGACAATTTCCCCCCAAATTTCATGAAACTCATGCAGATCAATCCCACATTTAATGGCCCTGATTGAACTGGTCCATGTTAAACTGTATCCAAGCAAGTCTCAATCGGCTGAAGAAGATAGTCATGGATACTTATGCTGACCCATCACCGTAGACCATATATGAAAGTGACTATTTGATCTACGGATCCCGTGTGCAAATCTCGTGAGAGATTTACATGATCACAATTGTCATAAACATGGTTCATATGCGCCCGGGTCTAAGCAAATAACTTCCTGATAGTCACTTTGAGCTTTGAGAAGCTACATAACGGTCACATGGACAGAACAAATTTGAAAAAATCAATTCAGACTTTTCCATCAATTGGAAGCTAACGAAGGTAATGAAAGGACTAATTTGACAGACGTCATCAAGTTTTAGGACTTAATTGATCCAAAATAAAGTCTTAGGACTACAATGACGGATCAATGCAAGTTTTAGAATTTTTACTGTTCTTTCGAGTTCACTCAAACTCCGTGGCCCTAAATTTGGTTGACATAAAATAAGTTTGAAAATTAAAATTTTGTAGTCTTATCCTCGGTACTGCCCTCCTCGCTATCTGGTTTTCACAATCACAAGTTATGAGCGAGTACATAAGTATGAATATCCATAAATTTGGTATAGCTTTGTATAGCTTACATCTACATGCTCTAAATGAAATCAATATGAATTGTTGTCATGGTCAAGGTCGTCGAGTTGTTGCTTTTTGTTCAGCCTTTGTTGAATTACTGCTTAGTAACACATAATCATGTCTTGATCGATCCTGTCGGTTTTCTATAGTGAAAAGCAATGTAAAAAGAGCCTCCAATGCGGCTCCCTTGCTGTCCTTTCCCTATTATAATCCCACTTTTTCTCGAGGGTATTGAGATTTTGTACGTATTAGAGTGGAGAGAGACAAGTGCAGTTTCGATTGCACTACACGAGCTGTGTAGTTAACTGAAAGGTTTTGCGTTCGAGGCAAGGCGATCCGAGTTGTAGCATTCACACACGCACGGGATCTTTCCTATGCACTGGGCGTGTGTGGTCATGGTCGAGGCTCGAGTCCCTTTCAGCTTTCTCATTTCGACTCACTGGACATTTATTCTTCCCCATGACATGCAAGGTCGACACCCTGCACGTACACATCTTGCGGGGTCTCCCTGTTCCTCATCCATCTGACCGTGAGATAAAACTCCGGACCCGCCGTCCAACAAGTGGCGGAAGCGAGTTCGTCCGTTTGCTAGCAGGAGATAAAACGGTATGCCCACTCCACGCAAGCCAAGCCTCCCAAAAGGTTTCGGGGAGACTCGAGGGAAACTATTCCATGTTGTGACTATTGGAGTCGGCTAGCACTAATCGATGAAGCTTAAGTCATTTCTCATCCGATGTGGGACTTGGAGCGTCACAAACTCGTCCACATAAAAGCACCAAAGATCTCGTCAGTGATGGACCATATCCCCTAGCGATATTGCCTCCATTCCATATGCAATTCAATGTATTTTTATATTGTTTGCTGTCCTAAAAGCTTGTCAGGAGCGGCACTTTGTCTGAACCTTGACGTTTTGACGATCACTCCCCATCATCGTTGGATCGGCTTGAGGTCCAATCCATTCTTGAATCGCAAAACTTTATTGGCAGGGATCCTACTATGATACTATATGTAACGAATCGCTCCATTTCACAAGGCCTAAACCCTCGAAAAGAATTCTTAAGTATAATCGGTGGCAATTACTTCAGGAGTGAGTTTCACTCGTCAATCATGTACAAATCTTCCTTCATTCAGTGTAGGATCTACAGTGTCATATATACAGATGAAGACCACAACATTCATGCCGATTTTCAGATGAATGAATATTGTGGAGATCTGAACTTTAGATGAATGAAAATTATTTGGCAGAGTGTGAATACCTAATTCTTTCAGTTAGTCGCCATTTTATTTGTGTTTTATCTGGAATAAAGAGGAACAAATCAGGTGCCGCATCAACCTAAGACAGCTGATCTTTTGGTCTCGAATGGAAAAGGACTTTTTGTGATATTTTTTTTCCACGATGCTGACGAGGAAGGAACGAGATTGATATGAACAAGAAGCATTTGGTGGGGGTCATGTCTAATTACATGTTAGATTAGGGTTCAGACATGGCTTTACGCTAATTGAACCTTATGTCTATTTCAAACTATATAACAAAGGCGACACTTACATGGAGGAGGATAATACCTTCACGGGTGTAAAACATCGGAATTTCGAGTAAAAGAAAAAAATTGACCAATCAATCCTAAATTTATTGTGCGGATGTTAATTCAGTCCTAAACTTTCTAATTTTGTCGATTTAGTTCTAAACACTTGCACGAAATTTTAATGTAGTCTCTCTAGCCATTTTTCGCCGGAAATCGTTGATATAGAAGTGTTCCACGTAAGATGGTTGGTGATGATTGGATCACCATATTAACGATTTCCGGCCAAAATTGGCCAGAAGGATTTCATTAGAATTTTACACAAATGTTTAGAATTAAATTAGCAAAACTGAAAAGTTTAAGACTGAATTGACATCCATATAGTAGGTTTAAGATTGATTATGTAATTTTTCAAAAAAAAAATTCACAAAAGTGGTGGACGACTTCTTCACCCAAAAAAAAAAGTGGTGGACGACTTTGTTAGTGTTAGAGATATCATTCTGTATGGTAGGAATATTATTATCTTTTATATTGTGTAAAATCTTGTATCACCCAAGATTCTTTAGTTGTATTGATGTATTGAGTCTCTTTAATGGTCTAGATTCCTTTAGTGCTGAAGTCTATATATAAACCATTATCTCATTCATTGATTAGATACAAAAGTTTAATTATCCGCTTATCTAATATTGATACTCCTAAAAGGAATTTGAATATTGACTTATTACTAATTAATAATATATATTTACTATTAAGAATGTCACATCTTTTAATATTGAAGATAAAGAAACATACATTTCCATTATCAGTTAACAAAGTTTGCAATATATATACAAAGATAAAAAGTTCTATTCCTTGTATATCTGAAATAAGTTTGCAACATATAAAGGATTGCAATATAATTTATAAGCTATTTAATATTATACAATCCAATCTAATATGATATATCATTGTCAAGTTGGGATTAAATTCTTGGGCAATGTGGCACGACATGCGTGTGCATGAACTATGAGGTGGCTACATGCACCAATAATATAGAATGTGTATCGTATTAGCCATATCACTATTGATTTGGACAATACTTGTTAAGTATTTTTTTGTTGGAATTTCAATTAATTTAAATCTATAAAGTAAAGGTGGATCTAATTTGCGATGCTGTTGCTCCAAGTGGCATGTGTAATTAATTAATATTTTTTTCTTTCTCCTTAAAAATAATAATTACTACAATATTATATAAAAAATTCGATTGTTATAATTAATGTATGCCATTAAGTATTCGGTCATAATTAGTCGATTTGTCCATTGAATCTACGGAATTTAGGAAAATCTCTAGTTCACCATCTGTAATGATACTTGCGCTATTGAATTACCTGCATCAACTTCCATGACTGGTGCCTATGGAGAAAGTAAAAAGATGAAGTTGCAGAACAGTTGTTGGTGCTATAAATCCTCCTGTATATATTGCAAATGAATGAACATTTCTAATGCCTTTTAATTCTCTCTTTTTGCCTTTGTTTTTTGGATAAGCTACTCATTCTTCATGTCGACTTTTGCAAGTGGAGGTCGGGGAAGAATTGCACAATCAATCCTAAACCCATTTGTACGCATTTAAATTTGGTCATATAACTTTCAGGTAAACTAACATAATCCTAAACTTTTTAGTGAAGGTAAAATCAAGTTGTCTTGATCAAGATTTGAAATATTTGATATAGCGATCCAGTCATTATCGACCATCCTAAGTATAGCAATTGACACTATGATGTCGACAAATTTGAAAGAAACAACGTTGTTTTTTCCAAATTTTCCGATTTTATCTTTTCTTTCTTTCTTTTTTCTTTCTTTTCTTCTTTTCGGGTAAGAAAATGGTAAATTTCAAGCTAACTCATTCATCCTCCTCGTCTCCCTCCACTTCATCTCTGAATTCTCTCTCTCTCTTTCTACTCTTCTGTCATGGCTGCCGCCATCAAAGTCGTCATCGGCCCCTTCGCAAAGCCGACAAGTATCGCACCTCATCCCCACCGTCAATATTTATAATGTATTTTCATCGATAGTTGTGCCGGGCTCCTTTTGAATAATTGATTATGGCTATTTATATCTCGTTAACAACAAATACAAACAAATAGTTATGCTCTAACACACATTTCCCGAAATTCTAGGCGTACCTTTCACACCCAGATTATCATTATCCAAAGCTAAGTTACAATTTTTAAGGTTATCGAGATAACCAACCGTCACTTGGTACTAGAACCATCACTGGATATCAGAATTAATACTTATACTTCAACTGAAATCGACATGCTCTTTCATTTCTCAACTCCAACACTCATCGAATTTTTCATAGTTGGATTGTTGATGACTGTGATCGATTGGCAACGATCCGCACCAACAGTCTTCTATGCATTGGTCGTCCATCTTTGCAAGACAATCTTCAATTTGATTGCCTCGACCATCGGTGACTTCCCTCGACCGGCCCTTATTGCAATCGACCGATTCCATCATCCGTCGTCAACGGAGAAAGTCGATAGTTTTTAGGTGTAAACAAGGACCATATTATCTTTTCATCTCTTGTCGAAGATTCTCCAATGAGGGACGGAGGAAAGAGCGGGCCACCCTCGATTGGGTGGCCGAGCCGATGCTCTACCAAAGAGAGGGGGGCTGAGGAAGATCTTGCTGGCTTTTGCACAAGAAACCAAACCACCGTGGGGTTTTGTTATTCTTTGCTTTTTTCCTATCACCCCTTTTTCTAAGTGGGAATCTCCACTAAATACGTGAAACAACTCTAAAAGGAAACAACAAGGGTGTGAATGGGGGGACCCATGGCTGTCGGTTGGTCGCCCCGTTGGGTTGCACGGAGAAGGACCGATGATCCCATCTTTCTTCCACCTCTCTCTCTCTCTCTCTCCTTCGTATGGTGGATATCAATGCATATGTCCACCCAAAAACCCAGGAAAAACATTAAAAAAACAACACTAAATTCAGACCACCAATCTTCTCGACTATTTGCCATGAAATCCCCATCTAATTTACGGGCATTGCCACGGGCGGACCGCTGATCGAGCCAAGACGTGGTCGGGTCGCAATCCGAGGAAGACACCGATCGAGCCAACACGTGAACTGAGTGGCGACACTTCAGGTCCACCGGTCCGAGACTCTCCTCCCCCCGTTCTTTGTGAATCTGGGGGCCAAAAACAACCCTGAAAGGAAGACATCGATCCTTCCTAAGCATGCCGTAAATAGAGTAAATAATGATAGACAGCATGTTATTATCATCTTTATGGCTATGTAAACCACTTTTTAGGTTTCCAATTTATAGGTTCTTTCCTGCTGGTCCTAGCAATGCACCCTTTTCTTCTCATTTGGTAATATCGTAGCCTCGACATCTACAACATGGTTAACCATCACATGTTTGGTACTATAAACGACACCCCCTCCAATTAGGACTGGTAGGACAAGGAAAGCTTACTCTAGTTGAACAAGTGCACATGGAAGAGGAGGAATAGTAGAAATTGTGTTAGGTACGAAGAATACCAACATGAGAGAAATAGCGATGAACTGGTTAATTTACATGGTTACTATGTCAAGAGCTAGAGAAAGGGGTTAATATGCATTTTCAATCATGCTATAATTCCAATTAATGTCCATTCTAAATTTTTCAAATTTAGTTACTCCTAGTAAGCATTTTATTTAGTTTTAGGATTTGACCGTACCAATTAGTATGAGCAATAGATGTACATATGGGAGCTCGAAGGAGCCACTAGCCAATAAAAGAAAGGGAAATTCAGTACTCAACCTAGCAGGGATGATCAAATCTATTGACATATGGCGGTGGAAAATTTTCCTTTATTCAGGGATGGAGGAGGAAAAGATGGTCCCTTTAGCAATTCGTTTTCTTCTTTTTCTTTTTGGTTTCTTTGGAGGAAGAGGTTGCACGTTTAAATTCATCTGTTTAGAATAGAATATTGTGAAGCATATCTATTAAAAAATTCACAAAATTTCTTTTTATAAGTCAGGAGTACGACTGTAATGAGTGGCTATTATTGAGGAGAACTAGCACAACAACCCATTGTCATGACCTCCACTTAAATGTGGACTATCCAGGGTAGCAAAGTATGAGAATACCCTTTCCATTGGGTCCATCCCAATGTGGATAAATTATCTACAATTAAAGGTCTTTTTAGCTTATTTTAATGTCCTTCAGAAAGTCTCTGAGTAGTATGCTTTCAAAATGTAACAAGCTCTATTCCATGTATTCACAGGATTAACATGCTGGCAAAACCTTGGTTTAATGGGGTCCTAACAAGCAAAACTGACCAAACATTGAGCAGATTTTTTTTTTCAGCTTATGACACATATCAAAGAGAAAAGAAGCTCTGGAAGGGTAAAAACAAAGCATAAGCTCTTTTGCGAACTCTATGAATTAACCTCAACATTTTCCAAGTTCATCTCTAGAGTGGGAAGAGTGATTCAGTCTTGTATACTCTCTCTCTCTCTCTCTCTCTCACTGATTATTCCACCCCACATAGATCAATTCATTTGATCCATTCTAAAAGAAGGGGGGTCAAAAATCATCTGCATGGCAAAGCAATAACTGATGAACAAGAGTCTTTATGTGGATGAAATAGCTTTTCATATTTATGATCTTTTGGTAATGTCAACACCCCCAAGTTTGAAAACTCTTCTGATATATAGTAGGGGAGTCCTAACTAGGCATCTATTCAATGAGGTGGGGTTGCCTTAGCTCAATTATTATCTGGACCATTATCTTTCCTCCCCCCCAAGAAAAAAAAATCAAAGGAAAAATTAATGTGATAGCAAAGTGAACATAGAACAACAACAAAACTTACCTTGTCAAACGCACACATTATTAATGTTGTAGGCTCAAAAATCAAGCTTGCTGCTATTAACATCATATGCTTATCAACTCGTAGGTTTCTTTTTCGCTCTTTTCATTTGCATTTTTATTTTTTTGTGATTTTTGCTTTTAGTCTTTCTTTCAAACCAGGACCCCACCAAGTTTGTCAATGTCACTACTCATTGATTCCCATTAATCAAAACTCCCCACCAAGAGATAAAAAGAAGGAAAAAAGGGATCATAAGTTTAGAAGAATCCAATGCTGACGATGACCTCAACTGCCCAAGATTTGAAACTATTTTGCAGCATGTAAGTACCGAAATCCCACCTCCACAAAAAAGAAGAAAATAAGAAGAAGAAGAAGAAGAAGCCATTGACTTTCATCTCACATGGAGCAACAAGTGTTTCATGCATAGTCATGGGTAGGACCATATGCCATCAATGCCATGTAGAGGCGCCTCTGTTATTCTGGTGAAAACCAAGGGCAATTATTCAATCTTTCTTCCCCTGCTTTTCCATAACATAAATGTGTATATATATGCTGTGCAGGCTGAGGATGAAGATGCCCATCTTTTGATAACGATACTCTTATCATCAATCATCTTCTTCTACTGTTGCTGCTCCTCCTCCTCCTCTTCCTCCTCCTCTGTTCTTCTTGCTTTTGTGCAGTCACTTTACTTTTGGGCAAATATTCCCCCCTTCTTTTTTTTCACACTTTATCATAATCTGCAAATTCGACCGCTTTTGATATCAGTGGGGATTGTGGGAGTCGTACGATGTTGCGTATAAAATAGTGTTTGACTAATAAAATAACGAAATCTTAGGGGGTCGCACAGTAACTAAAGGAAAAAAATAATGGTGTGGCAATGATGAGAGAGAGGGACAATGGTGGGTGCAGGATAAGCACGTGGGCTTCGCCTTTCCCTTAGCACGCTGCCGTTTTCTTTTCTCCTCTCGGGGACAAAGGTTAGAGCTTAAGCTGGAAACCCTTCTTCTTATTCCTCTTGAATTTACATAAAAAGACTAAGAAAAGAGGCAAATTTTGCAGTGGCATAACATATTTCTTTCCCTCTGGTCCAGGTAGAATATTTGCAGTGAATGATTGTCGTCAGTTTCTGCTTGTTGGGAGTGCCACGAATCCAGCATTTCGGGTGGGTAATCTCCCGTCTTTCTTCATAAAAATCCAGTCTTTTATCTATTTCTGGGCAATTTGGGATTCTTGGGTTATTTAGGATTCTTTATCTTATTTTTTCTTTTTGTGTTTTAACTCAGCTGTGGTGAATGATTGACTTGGTGGGGAAGTGGCAAGGTGGGTATTGGGTATGTGTTTGATCTTGATGTGGGGGGGGGGGGGGGGTTGATTGGTTGTTTTTGCATGTCCAAATCAAAAAAAATAAGGCATGGAATTTGACCGAAAGGACATGGGCCTTGGGGGTGCGTTTGATCTCGTAGGTTTCTGTCACCTTACACCACCTATTCATTTACCATAATTCCAATTCCTTTATTTAATTCATAAGCAACACTTCACCACCCCCACAAACCAAATGGTTAGCTCTTGGTCATCGGCTCTTCTTGGAGAAATTCTCTTCCCTCTTATAACATTTCTATCCTCTTCTTTTCTCTTTGCTTGGGAAAAAAAAAACACAGACAATTTACAGTTCTTGAAGTCCAGGGTCTGTGTTCTGGCCATTTAATTTCAAGTTTGCTTGCAGAGTTGGGAATTCATTGAATCCAAGCAATAAGAACGAGTGGACTTGACTCTGGTTTGGTCTCCACAAGCTCTCTCTGTCTCTCTCTCTCTCTCTCTCCTTTGGTTGGAGGGAGTCTCAAATTGAGAGTCTGGGCAGCATCAGGAGTAGCAAAGTCTCCAAGTCTTCACATCTTGTTGCGTACCTAATCGGATGATCAAGTGAAAGCTAGAGGGAGGATTTACAGTAACAAGTGAAGTCATGAAGTTTATGAAGCTCGGATCTCGGCCAGACACTTTTTATACTGCTGAAGCAGTGAGGTACCTGTGGACCAGACCAAGAGTGAATTTTCTCTTTGATTTCTTCTTCAAGTTTGTGGAATTGGAGGTTGAGCTCATGAATTGAATTCTTCTGGATGCAGGTCAGTGTCTTCTGAAGTGTCCAGTGACCTCATAGTACAAGTGAAAGGAACTAGATATTTGCTCCACAAGGTATATATTGTTCGGATTGAACATCCTTGAATGAATCTTTAGCTTTTTATTTTAAAGGTGATTCTGGAATGTCTGTTATTCTGATTAATTTCGCGTCGCACGCAGTTTCCCCTCCTCTCGAAGTGCTTGCGATTGCAGAGACTCTGCTCGGAGTTGCCCGAATCATCGCAGCACCATATTGTCCAACTTCCTGATTTCCCGGGCGGTGTTGAGGCATTCGAGCTGTGCGCCAAGTTCTGCTACGGGATCACCATCACTCTAAGTGCCTACAACATCATTGCTGCGCGATGTGCCGCTGAGTACCTCCAGATGTCCGAGGACGTCGAGAAGGGCAATCTGATATACAAGATTGAGGTCTTCTTCAATTCATGTATTCTTCACGGTTGGAGGGATTCAATTGTGACTCTGCAGAGCACCAAGGCCTTCCCTCTGTGGTCCGAAGACCTCGGAATCACCAGCAGATGCATTGAGGCAATTGCAAGCAAAGTCCTGACAAACCCGTCGAAGGTTAGTCTATCTCATAGTCACTCCCGTCGCGGCCGGGATGATATGTCTTGTAATGGAGCTGAGAGCCAGAGGCATAGATTGGCAGTTAAGGGTTGGTGGGCCGAAGATCTAGCCGACTTGGGGATCGACCTTTATTGGAGAACTCTGATAGCCATAAAATCCGGAGGAAAAATACCCTCCAATTTGGTTGGCGATGGCCTGAAGATTTATGCGTCTCGGTGGCTGCCAAACATATCAAGAGCTGGGAATGCAAAGAAGCAAGCCGTGTCCGACTCAGATTCGGACTCTAACAATGAAGAGCTTGCTTCAAAGGACCGGCTTCTTCTGGAGTCGATAATTAGCTTGCTTCCTGCAGAGAAAGGCGCAGTTTCATCCAGTTTCCTGCTGAAGCTCTTGAAGGCGGCGAACATCCTAAACGCGTCTTCTTCTTCAAGAATGGAACTGGCCAAGAGAGTGGGGCTTCAACTGGAGGAAGCGATGCCGAACGATCTCTTGATTCCTCATCTGTCACAGGCGAACGAGACATTGTACGATGTGGACATAGTGATGACAATTTTGGAGCAGTTTATGATACAGGGTCAGAGTCCCCCAACTAGCCCCCTGAGATCGAAGCTCGAGTGTGAGAGGAGGAGGTCTCGGTCAGCCGAAAACATCGATATCGAGTTTCAGGAAAGCAGGAGGTCGTCTTCAGCATCGCACAGCTCAAAGCTGAAGGTAGCAAAGATCGTTGACACTTACTTGCAAGAGATCAGCCGCGATGTTAATTTGCCACTGGCGAAGTTCTTAGCTCTCGCTGAAGCGGTCCCGGAATTCGCAAGGGTAGATCACGACGACCTTTACCGAGCCATTGACTTCTATCTCAAGGTAAATGACATCAAAATAGGTAAATGGCATCAACATGCTTTAGGTCTAGCAATCATTGTCAACATAGGTGGTAAGTCATTATCAGCAGTAGATGACCAACTCTCTTGACCTTGGGACTCTTGCTCTTGTTGCAAACTTTTCACTGGCAGTTAGGATTCTGGTGAAAGTGGACTTATGTCCCTGATAAATTTATGCAAAAGGGGAAAATAGATCTGACTTCACTTGGTCATGTGTCGTGCGTCAGATAACCTTAACTATGTAACCGACGTGGATTCATAGTACTACTTCTGCAGCACAATCTTGGAGTATGTCATTAGATTAAGTTCACGGTTTAGCCAGATTTGTTCCTAAGATGGATGAAACTTCGTACAATCTATTTCAATTCTGGGACAAATTTCTGTTTTAGCCTCACTTGCTTTGGACAATCCTCATTGCTAGCTCTGAATTCTGATTATGATCTGACTATACATTACTTGTTTGATCTCTTACACAGGCACACCCGAATCTGAACAAGAGTGAAAGGAAGCGTCTGTGCCGAATCCTGGACTGCAAGAAACTATCCATGGAAGCCTGCATGCACGCGGCACAGAACGAGCTCTTGCCTCTGAGGGTGGTGGTGCAGGTCCTCTTCTTTGAGCAGGCACGAGCCACAATGGCAAGTGGCAAGGTCACTGAGCTCCCGGGCAACATCAAGGCGCTCCTGGCAGCGCACGGCCTTGACTCGTCCAGAACTCCGGCACCATTAAGCACCACAACGAGCATCCTCCCTGAGGACCAGTGGAGCGTCTCAGGCCTGAAGTCTCCCAGCAAATCAAAGCTCTCGACGTTGAAGATGAAATTGGCCGAGGACGACGACTTGGACGATAACGACGATGCACAACATGACAGAATGTCAAGGAGTTCTATTGTCAAGGCTTTCTGCGCAATCCCGGCGCGGCCCAAGAAGATGTTCAGCAAGTTTTGGTCCAACAGTAGAACTACTGCCAATGATAAGAACTGAGTCAAGAATGAAAATTTTTTGGGTCTTGCTCCGTTTTGGGGATGGTAAAGTTGAATGCATAACTCATACTCTGCCCTGTTCTCTCTCTGTTCTAGTTTTCTTTTTCACCCTTTTGCCAAAACCAAGAAAAAGAAGTTGCCTTGTAACCTTTAGGAGGAGAGACACTCTTGAGAGAATCTCAATGTGCATTGTCAATTAGCATAATCTATTATTTTAATAAGGTGGGAGAGATCTTCATTTTTCAGGACATGAGAGGGAGAGAGCCAAATCTCCTGATGAATCTTGTTCTTTCAGACACAGCTTGGTTAGGATTATTTCTTGGGGACTCTTAGTTGTACACTGCAGTAAAATGGGGGGGGGGGGGGGGGGGGCGCGGTGGGGGGGGGGGGGACCAAAATTATTTGTGTTTGTTCATATATAACTGTTGCAATACCTGTTGTCTCTTGTCTTTTCTCTTGCAGCTCAGTTGGATCCTCAGCTCTGTGTCTAAAAACTTTTCATTATTGATGATGCTGTCTTGCATCTGACTGAATTATTGCAGATCATGGAGTTCTTTCTTGTGTTTCTTTCCGGACCCTCATTGCCCTTCATTCACACACACCTCTTTGTTTGGACTTGCAAGCCCCCTCTGAAACTGGCACCGAATTCAAATTTATTTCAGCCGGTTGCTGTCTCTTTCGGTATCGACTTTTCTTGTCACCACAAAGTTACGACGTCTCTCGGTCCTGCTGACAGCTAAACGGGTATTACTGGGAAGCAGTTCGGTCTAATCCAGCGATGGTGTTAGAGCATCGAGAGAACATTTCCTTATGACGAGAGAATCGAGGGGGACGCATTTTTGGTGTACCATTTATTGTGCCCACGATAAATGCTGGGTAGCCAAGTGCCGAGCGGATGCTTTTCATGGAGAAATTTGGCAAAGGAAAGTCAGAGATGTTTGAATTTAGGAGGTTAATGTGGCTAAAGCTTTTGTCCCATGCTGCCAATCATTTTTTCAAGTTAGATTGGTGACACGTAATTGAACTCCTACATTTTATAGCGTACCAATCACCAAAAGTCAAGAGCAACCAGCAAGTCATGCCCCCAATTTTATGATAGTCTCAAGTCTTCTTTTTTTTTTTCGTCAGAATGAGAATCTATAATCTAGACTGTGAATTAAAGAGTGTGTTTGTTTTAGGAAAAACTTTATAATAAAGGAAAATGGTTTCCAAAAAATCATTTTTTAGAAAAATGTTTACCTCTTTTCAAATTAAAGGAATTCATTTTCCTAACTTTAAGTATGGATATTTAATTTGACTGTAAATGATTTTCGGTTGACCGATCCATTTCATCAAACCAAACGAGTGAAAGTCCATGAAACTATTTCACGGATAATTTTTTATTCAGACAAACACCCCTAAATTCAATTTCTTCCAAATGAAGTATCAAGCACACCACTAACAAATCTACAGCGTACAACTTCTCAATTACCTTAATAAAAAAAGGAGAAAATTTCAAAACCATCTCCGATCTTGTAATGACCCGTTATTGCGAGGGCGGGGAGTGGTCACCAAAGCCAGAGGTCTTGGACAAAGAGCGGCTCCTCACAGGCTTCGAGGATAGCGAATGGGATAGGAATGGACCGAATCCCATAATGCCTAGGTGTGATGAGGTGAAGTGCCATATATATGGTGGCACTTGTCCTAACTTGTAACAAGGCCTTTTCTAGGCAAAGCCTAGAAGAACAAAATCATGCTAGTTCCAACCCAAAACGGACAATATTGTTACGAGTAGGCCTTGGGCGTCACAGTGGTATCAAAGCCAAGCCCAGCTGGAAGTGTGTGGTCAGGGACGAACTAGGTAGAAGTCGGTGGGCTTGTAACAACCTAGTCTTGCGAGGGCGGGGAGTGGTTGCCGAGGCTAGAGGGTTTAGACAAGGAGTGGCTCTTGGTAAGCTTCGAGGATGGCGAAGGGGATAGGAATGAACCGATTCCATATCGCTTGGGTGTGGTGAGGTGAAGTGCCATATATGTGGTGGCACTTGTCCTAATTTGTAACGAGGCTTTTTCTGGGAGAAGCCTAGAAGAACAAAACCGTGCGGGCTCTGGCCCAAAGCAAACAATATCGTTACGAGTGGGCCTTGGGCATCATAGATCTTCACCACCACCAACCTTTGATCTTTGAAACCTACATTTTACATCTTTGGACAAAAGACCCAATTCCTAATGACCAATTTACAATTTAACCACCTCCAAAAAAGAATCCAAGAAAACCCTAAGCTCTTAGAAAATAGCAAATTAGACAATAAGTAGATAACATTTATCGATGGTAGATTCAATTTGAAGTCGAATATTGAGATGCGGGATGTAAATGTCGATGAGGATGCAAATTGATGTGCTCATAGAAAGTGAGGGTGGTTTCCGAAGTTTAAAAGCGTGCATGTATATATATAGAAAACTTTATAAAGTTCACTAAACGTTCTAAACCGTAAATACATAAAGAAATTGAGGTAAAAACTTTTATATAAGTGCAATCAAATCTTAATTTATCAATTAAGTCATTGGTACTGAAGTTCAATATGTGAGGAAAGAGTACCCAAAAAATCCTAAATTTATTGTATTGATGTCAATACAATTTAAAACATTTCAATTAGACCAATTTAATCATAAACCTTTTACATTTGTATCAATCGTGACAAGGCAGTGCTGACATGGACATTTTTAAATAATATTTTGAATTTTATTAATTTTTATGATTTTTTTCTTTTTTCATTTCTCTTTACCTTTATTTAGGGTTCGAGCCCTTACTATGGCCGGCGAGTGCTCACAGGCCCTTGCTATGGCCGGTGAGGGCGTCGTGGCACTTGTGCAGATCTAGCGAGGGCCGCCACGCCCTAGTTGTGGCTAGTGAGGGCCCAAGCAACGGCCGCCGTGCCCTCGCCGGCCATAGTGAGGGCCCGAAAGCCCCTCACCCAAATCTGGGCTAGGTAAGGGACATCGCGGCCCTTGCCAAATCTAGGTGAGGCCGCAACACCATTGTCCAATGCCAATGACCCTTACTGGCCCTCAGCCAAAAAAACTCAAGAGAAGAAAAGAAAAAGACCATAAAAAATTCAAAATATTATTTAAAAATGTCCGCATTAGTGCTAACCGAGCCACGTAGGACGGCAATATTCACGTTAGCGATTTCCAATCAAAATATGCCGAACGGACTCAAATTGCACAAATGCAAAATGTTTAGGATTAAATTGATCTAATTAAAATATTTATTACTTAATTGGCACTAATGCAATAGGCTTAAAACTTTTTTTGTGCTTTCCCCGTATGTGAAGATTAGGAAATGTTAAGTGGTAGACCAAAATATCATTTTTTCCGTAGAGGTGTTTATAACTTGATTGCAACCTCTAGCGAGGATTTATGATATGATTACATTACCTAAAAAGTTGGGGACTCAATTGCTTTCAAATGAAGATATAGTAATCCGATTATCGCACCGATTAAAATTTAGGATTTGATTGCGCTAGCACACAGGTCTCTATCTTAGATAACGTGCTACGGGGGCGATAAACATATGTAATCAAACTAAGTTGTTAAGGATGATCAAGGGCATCATTTTGACGTGTAATTATGGAAAGTATTTTCATAAGCAAAGGTTGGCCAAATGCAAGTTTGATGAATGTGCCATGATGTTGATGATTTGTACATGGAATGAACCGGAAAGTAGAAACACTATAAAATGATTTTGTGCCTTAATATGCCATTATCCCAAGAACCCTCTTCGAACATATAATAATGCCATATTTGCATGTTAAAGGGAAAATCATGATATCAATCTTGCCACACCAAGCGTAAAGGCAGGCTATGCTTGCTTTGTGAATATCAATGAGGATCGCAATGAATGGATTTGTTCATGAGCCATGCCAATGGCTGTCATGCAAGCTTGTTGTCCATCATCATTTTGGTCATGAAAGCCACCATCATTATTATTAGTATTATTATTATGCTTTGCATTATCGATGAAAAATCAACTTTTAGGTGTACGTCGAACTTATGCTGTCAACACTCGATTCAGATATTTCTTCAATTATGCATCTGCAGTGGTCCGTCCCGTGGATGCCGACTTTTGCCTCTAGGAAGCTGAATTTATGCTATGGATTCATTATCCGTCCCCTCGTTTTCCTTTTTATTTTTCTTTTCTTTTTTCTGTCGTTGCTCAATTTTGGAGAGAAAATAGAATTTTCGTTTTTAATGAAGTAATGTAGGTTCAATTAAAGAAATGCTAGCAAAATCACCCGCGCATCTTGCATGTAAAAAGTGATATGACGAAAAAATTAACGATCTAAAAGATACTTATTTACACAAATAAAGTGCGAACGAACACGCATAAATTATATATGGTATAACATACATACATACATACATATGTATGGCTAAAGATGTTATAATGTCCTTTATTTACTCAATTCTAGATTACAAGGATGGGTTGAACTCAATTCCGAAGTTCATAAGTCATGTCGAGCGAATTGACTAGTTGTGGTGCATGATGATTAACATACTTTTAGATGGGCCATAAGATACTTGAAGTGCCAAACGTTTCGTACGACACTTACTTTAGTGCCAAAAGTTTAAGCCAGCTTATTTAAGTGTCAAATCGGAGAAAAAACGATCACTTAAGTGCCTCTGATAAGAATTTCATGCCAAAAAATTTACGTGGCATTTATAGTTAAAAAATTGAAATGAATTGGCATTTTTTAAAGAAGTCCGGCCCACGAGAATGTGCAAAAGGACATCGCTCAATATAATGTGGTTGGGTAGGGCATAAACGATGTTGCACACAAGGTAGCTTATAGGGCTGCATTGTCTTCAATGCTAGCTGCCCGTCTTACCTCTCTCCCCATAACTATCATTCGCTCACCATTGTCGTCGCTCACTTACCATCGCTCGCTTGCCATCGCTTGCTTGCCGTCTCTATCGCTCTCACTCACTTAGGTTCATCATCCTCCCTAAGTCGCTCAATAGAAGGGAAATATTAGGGCTCAGAGGCAAAAATTAGGCTCTTGAGTATTCCATGTTCATCCTAACTTGATCTCAGCCCTTCTTGGACGCCATTTTCATGGTGCAACCCACTGTGTGTCCCGCCTATCCAAAACAGAGCAGAATAGAGCAAGTTGAGGTCGAGGCTATTTAAGTTAGATTCGACGATTCCGAGAAGCTTTGCTTTGTACATGAGCGTCGAAAGGGATAGGGGCACAAGGATGAAGCACCGCCATGAAGTGGATCACTGATGAAATACACAAAATCAATGAAAAATGCCAAAACGGGAGCTATCAGGTCCTTCTCACCAATGGTAATTTTAGGGAAAACCGGGGCTTCTATAGTCGTTGCTGGGGCGTGGGACGAGTGTCTGGAGCTTTAGGAATGGCCACTGGAGGTAGCAAGGGGGTCATCATTGATTTAGTCGGAGGAGGAAAGGGGGTTGCTTGGTTTCGTCTGATGTTGCGGAGCTCAGTTGAAGAAATGGTAGAGAGAGAGAGTTGAACGACGTTGTTCATCAAGAAATTGATCGTTAGGTTTTTCTTGTTGAACGATGTCGTTTGGGGTCGTGTAGGCAAATGAAACTTGTTGAACAACGTTGTTTTTGGCTTTCTATGCTGATCCAAACCTCCGGCCAGCCATGTAGTCGGAAAAAATATTAAAATATTGACATATCATATTTTTGGCATCAAAGATCAAAGTTAACACTTAAATGATCAACTTTTTTTGTTAAATAAAACGTGGTATTTAAGCGATCCGAAAAAAACTGTTAATACCAAAGCGAGCGCCGTATGAAACTTTTGACATTTCTAGCATCCTTGCGCCTATTTAGATGTATTGATTTCATGCTAGATCAAATTTTATTCTCCCGTTAGAAATTATCTATCATGCACAGAGAGTCCTCAGTATGTACCAATGCTGTCAATAGTTCTGAATCTTTACATTGGTGCAATCAAGTTCTTGTCTCTTTTAGAACTTGTGTCAAGTCCTAGAGATGAATTGTGCTAAGAATTACCAACACGGCATTGAAAACACTCGTATTGGAGTCTTGAATTGTGCTTTTTAATTTAGCCGGTTTAGTACGTAATTGCATTTTTCAATGAAGGTTTAGGACTTGATTGCACCAATTGAAACATTTAGGACTTTGATTCTATTCGTAGGTAAGGCATTGTAACTTTTCTCCCGGTTCTATCTAACACGAGCATTAATATGGAGATTGTATCAAGCCCATCATGTGAGAGTAGAAAATATTGGACTTTTTGGACTGAGTTGGGCCGACCATGATGGGCTAACTCAACCCAAGAAAGCAAAAAATCTCCAAAGGAAACTGCAAGCAATCGAAAGATCAAAATAGTGTCCACGGTCAAGAACCATACATGATTTCATTGTTAAACATACAAGAAACTAGGAATCGATAAAATCGATGTGTGCATATAGAATCCTAGACCTAAGGTGATTACCGATCCACTTAATATATACTAACGGTTTAGACTTAGGAATGGATTGAATCATACGATATGAATCAACCATTGGCAAAATTTCGATAACTACGGATTGATGGACTGACCTGATCGAAAGTCTTATTTATTGTACTGCTTCGGCATTATTGATGTCAAATGATTCACCATCACAAGAACTAGACCTACCAAAAGGTGTTGGAAAAAAAGTGGATCATACGCGCCTAGCCGAGGAGGGGCAAGCAAGGGTTGATGCCTCTTCGAGCCCCCACAACTTATTTCAATAGGCCTAAAAGGGTCAAGGATTTGAACTTTTTAAAGTTAGGAATATGGCTTAGGTTCCTAAATTTCATGTTAAGGGTGTGCCCACTTATAGCAAAACGTTACAAGCTATATTCGTACAAGTGAAAGGGGAGGGCAAAGTGAAGTTCATCTGCCATGCCTTCGGCCTTGGCGTAGGAATGAATGACCACGGTGGTGGTACATTCTGGCGTAATAGAAAGGCTGGTGATTTGGCAAGAGCTCTTGATAAGGGATGATCTATTATATAATAGAAAGGAATATAACAAGTTGCCGGGGTTTCAACAGTGAGGTGTGGCCGTTCTCTTTAGATTTTACATTTTAACTATTTCTATTATTCATTCATTGCTTGTTATATATCTTATTTGCTTTATGTGATTATTGATGAATAGGAAATTCTTGTTTCTTAACATGATTATCTCTAATTTACACATATAAAGATTCACGATCATGTTATTAAGATTTAACATACGTTTTCACGAAAACCCATCAATGGATACATTTTCAAATATGAGTAAAGTTATATCATTTCATTGGTAAACATACAGAAAATTACAAATCGATTAAAAATCGATGGATACATTTCAGAACTTATAGTTGCTACTGATTGATAGATTCCCTTGCGATATAGGTGATTACCTGTTCACATGATCGATCTGAACCGTTTAGATCTTGAACCCAACCTAATCAAATCGTGTTTTGCTGATCGAAGAAAACCCTCTCTACGAGACTTCTTCAGTGTTTTGCTGTCAAATAATCACAGTTAGAAGAAGTAGACGTACCAAAAGGATTTTAAAGAGTTGATCATGTGTAGCCAGCCAAGGTTAGCGATTTGAACTTTATTACGGTGACAATTACGGCTCAACCCCCCAAGCCTGTGGCCCAATTGCTTAAATTTCATGAAAAGGTGCGGCTATTTTTTTTAATTTCGTACTTTTTAACTATTTTTTTTATTCATTCCTTGCTTGCTGTATACATGTAAATCAACTTTACTTTAGGTGATTGATGAGGAAATATTTGCTTCGTAACATAATCACTTATAATTTACGCAGTGAAAATTTACAATTTCTTATTGAATTCGGTTTTTAACTTAAGTGAACTATTAATGTAATTAATCTTTCGTGTCTTTAAAAATGTGAAACTTTTTAATACTCTAAATATAATTTTGTTTCAGTTGCTCTCTTATTATTTTCATATCAATCTAAAATTGAAAGATGCTTTATTATTTCAAGTTCTCTATTGATTCTTTTCGGTTGCTATCTTATTATTTATTTCTTCCATGTCAGCCCCCGGCTATGTCATGTAGAACGATTGGCACTAGCTAGATCACCATATCAGCGATTTCTAACCTAAATTGACCGGATGGATTACATTAAAAAATCGTTAAAAAGTTTAGGATTATATTTGCCAAATTGAAAAGTTTAGGACTGAATTGACATCCATACAATAGGTTTATGACTTTTTGAGTAATTTTGTTAGAAATGATAAAGTAGACTAGTCTAAATTGACATATATCAAGCGTGGGAAAAGGACATTAGAAATAACATAACTTTCATATGGCGCTTGCTTTAATGCCAAAATTTTTTGCCTAACTACTTAAGTTCCCAATAGAAGAAGACACAATCACTTAAGTGCCTCCAGCAAAATGTCTTATGTGGCTTTATAAATAAAATGTTAAACCAGATGTGGCTTTTTTACAAAAAAAAAACAAGAAGAAGAAGAAAGAAACAAGTCTAACGTGAACAATGAAGAGGTCATTCCATACCTAAATGATGACGCACCTCTCTCTCTCTCTCTCTCTCTCTCTCTCTCTCTCTCTCTCTCTCTCTCTCTCTCTCTCTCTCTCTCTCAGTGCGAGGAAAATTAGGGCTTGGCTCGGTGGTTGTTGACAGCTTCATCTTGGCTTCGTCGACACGAACTTGAGCCGCTTTTGCTTGTTCTCCTCTCCATTTCAAGATTCGGCTCTTCATTTTTTCTAAAAATTGTTGATTTGAATTAGGGTTTCAAGGAGAGGTGAATTTGAGACAAGTCAGCAAGCATTCTATTAGGGCTTGAAGAAAAGAGAAAATTTAGGGCTTTTCATGCGTAGCGACATTGTTTAAGGGCTTTTTCATTGAATTTTATCACGTCAGATTTCCGACATTCCAAATCGGAGTTGACACTTAAATAATTTTTTTTTTCAAAAAGTGACATTTAAGATATCCAACAAAACAATTTGGCACTAAAGTGAGTACCATACGAAAGTTATGATACTTCAAGCATAAGGATTTACAAGAAGGAGGGTAGTAAGTGAGATCTTCTCAGCTTCATTGAAGTAATTTACCTCATAAAGCCAATCGATCTTAGGCAAGACTAGCCTCCAAAATAAAATCATGTGTTTGAATGCTTTAACCATGCAAAGCTAATTCTCCCTTCCTTTCCTTAAATTTCTATCTGGTGTTAGAAATTTTAGAATGGTAAGATAACACTTGATCCTGGTAGTATGCTCTGCACTTGCCTCAATGAGAATCTTGTGCATCAGAAAATGAGGCAAGAAGGCCTTATGTTTGGAATAAGGATTTAGCTGGATGCTAAAAGTCGGTCCCGATAGGATAAAGCCTAAGAGAAGCGCTGCAAGAAGACTAAATACCTGCATTTGCTAAATTCTTGTTATGAACATGGACCCTGTCATCAAGAGTTACAGTCAACAAAGATAATTTTGCTAGTAATATCTCAAAATGGTCAAGTGCCTGAGCACTCTAAGTTTGTATCCCAAGAAGCCTTAGATGAGAAAGGATGAATAAATGCTAATAATCACAAACCCCCCACTGTCAAAAGAGAAGCTTTTTCCTATACTCTAGTTGCAAGTCTATTGTTGTGTTTTGGAATTCTTCTGGCCGCTTTCACTGATGCCGTTACATTAGCTTAGTTGCTTTATTATTTGCGATCGACGGGGTTGGATAAAACTAGCACGATTTAAAGTGGGACCTACACTATGAGCAAGTTGTGCGAATCTAATTAGATATATTTATTTAGAATATGTATATACATAGCCATGATTTCTCTTCCTTGATCCATCGAAGTACAAAAATTAGTACCTTGCAAAATTAAAAAATCCGAACTCTAAGAGAGAGAGAGAGGGAAGGGGAAGGGCCGGCTATAGGCAGCAGTGTCACCTAGCCCCCGGTTAGGGTCAAGCGACCCTCGCCGATGGCTAGGCACTGGCCAGCGGCTTGCGTCGACCACCGGACGCACATGGAGAGAGAGAGAGAGACTTCAATCACCCAAAAATGTTGGGAGAGAGAGATCTGCAAAATTGGTTTCTCCAGGTGAGGAACTAACCAAAATCCATTACTTGGTGATTTTCCAGTGCTGCAAATGATTGATTTGCTTTTCCCAGAAGACTTGAGAGAACAATGAAATCTTCATTCTTGTTGCCGATTCACCAGCGAAGTGGGTAGGATGGCAGAGAAGCACCTGGAATTAGCAGTTTGTAACTTCGCCATTTATGTTCAATTTCAAGCATGTAAGGACTCAAATAGCGAGAGAGGAGGGGTGGGGGGTCGCTGTTGGTAACCCAGCCACTGGCGAGGGTGTCGCCATTGGTAACCTAGCCGCTAGTGACTGTCGCTAGACCTTGGCCAGTGGCTAGGTGGCGACAATGGTCCCTCCCTCTCTCTCCAGAATTTGCAATTTTTTTTTGTATCTTCTAAATTTTCGATATCCGTTTAGGTGTAAATGGATGCAAGCCTCACACTAAACGAACCATAGTTATTATTTTCATCGGGTTTTTGGTAGAAGGATCAATATGAACAAACAGACATATAAAAAATGTATAAGGGACGACATTGCACAAATCGAAAAAACTCAGGGGCCACCCATATTATTATTCGAATGCATAATTATCTTTTGCTAGAGAAATCAAAAGAAACCGCCCATGTCTTTGATCAATAAGTGCTGGGCCCTAACCCTAAAAAACATACTATTAGTCACTTCCATGGAGGTGCTGTAAGAGATCCAAGATGTCCAAGTCACCTATCCATGTGACATTGACAAAACTTTGCCCTTTTGATCAGTGGAAATCTGAATAGATATCCCGTTCTCAACATTGACATGCAATAATTGCCTCGAACGGAACTATGGATGACTGGATGCTCTCGTGTTATTATTCACTTTCTTGCATACCATGATTAGCACTTAGAGAACAGTGTCTCTTTAACTTAGTTGTCAAATGGAACATGATGTGGGTGGTGCCTGTCTTCGTCCACGGATAGAGCACATCAATCTGCACTCGAGAGACAAAATCCTACAAAATCGAAAAACCTAGGTCGGCAGGCTCCGTTTATTTCACAAAGAATAAATAATTAGAAAATATTTTCCTAAAAACAATCACTTGTATCATTTATAAAAATAAATGAATGGAAAATTTTTTATTGTCCACAAAATTGTTAACATATAACTTGTCGTCGATAATAAAAAAAAAATTCATTTAGTTATTGTAAACGATACGAGCGATTTTTCCAAATCATTGATTTTTTGGAAAATATTTTTCAAATCATTAAGTTTTCATGAAACAAACAGAACCTGATGTAATAAGAAAACCATCAACAGATATATGTAATCATTTGATACACAATGATTCAAGTATAACACATTTCCTTTATAACTGTATGTTCTCTAAGCATATCTTGAGTCAAATAGCAACAATATGTCCTACACATTTCCTTAATATAAAATTTTTTGAAGTCGGTAATCAATTTTTTGTACATGTCATCCGTCCAGATTCAGTTGTGCAGATCAAATTTTATCCAAAATGTGCAATAAAAACCCTAAACAAAATTAGGTCTTAGTGAAAAAAAAAACAGGCAAAACTTCTATGAAGATAAACATTTGAGGTTTACATGATAAAATTCAGATCGGCCATGCAAAAGTATTTACTAATCTTCAATTAACAGTGACGAAGACATCCATGTCAAAGCAAAATAGCCGACAAACACACACAGTCCTTTGCATTACCCGGGCGCTGAGCCATCAGACTTAGCCTCTTCACCAGATGAAGAAAAACTCGAATATCTACAGCACATCAAAAGAAGACCACTTTGATCCAAAAACCATAGCTTAGCTTAGCCTTCAAAGCATTTGATTGGAATGGGATCTTGTCAACTGCTTTTTGTGGGTGAATCTTGAGTGAAGATCGATGAAGTGTCCGTGCTTCTTGTCCTCTGGAGCGACGGCACACGGTGGAGCCGGCACCGGAACGAACCAGGGTGGGTGGTCGGCGAGCACAGGCAGGTGCTCTTGGTGGCGCTCGGCTGCCTCGTGAGAACAGATGGGGCGGGGATCTCGTTCTCGCACGAAATCTCCACCTTCAAATCCTTATTCTTGGCAATCTCTTGATTCTCCATTCTATTTCCTAATTCCTGCAAGCATAATTCAATTGGGCTTGGATCAGTTGTCAGATTCGGCAGAGCCAAACATATATGTCTAGATAAGTGCAAGACATAAGTCAAGCAATGTGTAGCTATACGAATTGGTGCAAAACATCTGGACACGTGAGCTTTGGATGTGAGAAGAAGATACGACCTCAAGTACTAAACTGAAGTTGCATTTGGAATTTGAAGAGGGTGAAGATAAGGAAGGTAATGAGTCAAAAACTTGAACGATAATGAAAGCAATATATCCCAACTGCTCTCTCTCTCTCTCTCCCTCACGGGAGTGATGATCCAAAGTCCATCAACGTCCCACCTAATTTTGTCACTTTTGATAATTGCTTCAACCACTCAAAAAGAAGCCATCATAAACAGGGAAGCACATCTTGTATTTTCCCATCTCTCTAAAATGTAAAAGGTGAAGTAGCATATATCTCGTGAGAACCATATCAAGCAATCCTTTGTTGGGAGAATTGCCAAATCAGTCATAAATTAATTGTACGGATGTCAATATCGTCTTAAATATTTTAAATTTGTCAATACAGTCCTAAACTTTTGTATTAAATTCCAGTTTAATCCTTCCGGCCAATTGCTATTGAAAATCGCTGACATGACAATCTACGTAGGATGTCATTTTGATTAAAGTTATCCACGTCAGCATGCCACGTAGGATGACCGAAAATGACTGCATGCCAAATCATCAATTTCCGACGATAATTAGCCGGAAGGACCACATTAGAATTTCGAGCAAAGGTAATAAAATTGGAAAGTTTAAGACTAAATTAATAATCGTATAATAGGTTTAGGACTACTTGGCAATTATTCCATCCTTTCGTAGAAATATCAGAGATATGTGTGCTTCTAACTAGATATAGTGAAAACTTTAAAAACCATCTGCACTTTTCATTTCAATATCAATTTGCATCCGTGAATTCTGAATATCTACAATTTGTATCTCCAAACATAACTTTCACATCCAACAAGACCAACCTACCCTCGATCTTATCCACGCCCTAAAGTCTCTCTCCGCATCATGGTCTCCCACCACCGACCCCGACCTATGCCACACTGCCACCATGTCGCCGTCAACCTTGGCTAAGCTCTCTGTGCATTTCTTTCTCTCTGTCACTATGCTCTCTATGTCTCTCTCTTCTTAGCCATGGCCAAGCACAAGCAAGGGTTGAGCTCGGCCTACATTGAGCTCGACTCATATCTGGGTCAACATGTCAAGCAAATTTAACTCGAGCTCGATGCTAGCGAAACTCAACATATGTGAATGGAGCTCGATGCTAGCAATGTTCAACTGGCTGTGGCTCCACTACGGCGGCAGTTGGAGGCCAGTGGCAATGGCACGATGGGCGACAGTAGTTCCAGTTAGAGAGGGCCTAAATAGTGGGTGGGTTAGGGTTTTGGGCAAGTGAGTTTTCATTATAGGTGGATTTGAAATTGTGAGAAGAGCAAAATTGAAAAGAAAATGGAAAATTCATAAATAGGATTAGATGTTAGATGAAACTTGAGATGCTAACAATAGGTTATCAAAGCTCGAGATGCAAATTGATATGACGTTGAAATGCAAAGATGATTTTTTATATTTTTTGCAAAATAAAAATAGGGAAATATATAGATGTGTTGTAAAATATATATTGCGTTGCAAGTATATAATAGAGAGAATAGAAATTAAGTAGAGAATGCAAATAAACACCAAAGATATATATTTTCACTTTTCATTATGTTCTCATTTCTTATCCAATGACCAAAACTAAACTCCTATTTATAAGAAAACAAGAATGTACATATCATTAATGTCAATGTATTGAATACATACATTGAATAGGGAGATGAACATTCGTTGGAGATTGTATATAGAATGTAGGTTACAAATATACCATAATAAGTAAATATACATTCATGTATGTAGGTTACAAATGTACCATAATAGGTACATTGAATATAATGAATATTCATTCATGTATTTCATAACAAGATGGTCCCTCTTTAATTATTATGGCAGACATTCTCGTGGGCCTCATCAATTTCTCTCCCCGGTTCCAACGGCGGATCACATGCACTCATCTGTCATCATCCCAATGCCATACACATCATCAATAGGTTCTGTTGACTGCCAATATAATCATAAAAAACAGTCATTTCGAAGCTTTGGTGCTTCTTCCTTGAATTTGCCATATGGAATCTAGATTGAGGGCCAACCATCACCTTTTGCCCACTTGGAAATTGGCCAAACAAAACCAATAAGAGGTCCCTTATTTCAAAGCGATTTGAATACTAAGTAATTATTCTCATAAAACAATAAATCCGAATCAAATAAAGATGAAAAATCCTTGATATTTAAGTATTTTTAATCCCAACGAAAACAAACATTATTTTCTTCAATTTAATTAAGATTTCGGAATAAAGAAAGAATAATATATAAGTCATTCCGTTTGTATCTTTAAATGGACTAAAGACTAAACCCTCGATTTGTATACGTAATTTTTAAATACGATGGAACTTTCACAATGATCTTGCTCATGAACTTCTGATTGGACTTGAAATGCTAACGTGGTATATAGTCGATCAAATCAAGTGTCGTTATATCCACAAATTTTTCAAAAAGTCTAGCCGACAGCATGATCTACGTGATCTGCAAAATGTGACGTGGTCATTGGCACTACGAAACCTTATACTCATCCACAGTTAGAATAAGCAAAAGCAGATATAGATTTTGTTTTTTATCGGCCCAAAAAATAGTTATAGGTCAATGTGACTTCGACCAGTATGACCTACATGTACGTCCACAAGGAAGATATGGCTCAGAATTTGCTATGTGAAAACCCAGACTACAAAAGTGATGAGTTATCACCATATAACTACAAAGTAAGCTAGCGACCAAAAAAAAAAACTAAAAAGTAAGCCTAGAAAAAATCCCAATTATATTTATCCACGGAAAAAAATGCCACAAATTGTCACTCGCTCATTTTCTAAAAAATAATCACCACAAGTGCACAAATTTCAATACCGCATGGAATTCTCCGACACTTGAGTAATCGTTTGAAAAGTTATGACATTTGTGGTGTTGTCTTTTCTCTGTTCACGAACAGGACAAACTACTCTAACAACCAATATCCATAGGAAATAATTACACATTTGATCTCTAAACTTTGATCCAATGTACAATGTGGTCATTAAACTTTGACCTAATGAGCAATGTTGTCCCTATACTTTTAATTTGTTCAATATGGTCCATAAACTATTGGTAAATGTTCAATGTAATTCCTAGATTATATGAAAATGCTTAAAAGTGCAGGAACCACATTGAACATTATTAAATCAAAGTTCAAAGACCAAATTGAACAAATTAAACAATTATGGACGACATTGCATAATAAATCAAAGTTCAGAGACCACATTGAACAAATTAAAAGCTCAGGAATGACATTACATATTAAACCAAAATTTAGAAACTATTTGTATCATTTTCCCTATCCCTCAATCAATTCAAAAAAAATATATAGTGACAGGGAAGACCCAACATTTGTAGAGAATTGGGCTTTGCTGATCCCTACACACCACAAATCTTCTCAACTTGCTTGTATTTTGACGCTTTCTCCAACATGGCCAAAGTCAAGCTACCAACTCGGCCCAAGTCACTGGTTGGGCTTCGTGCCACCGTTAGACCCTCCAACTGTTGACCTTTCCAACCATTCAATGGAATTTATAAACGTTACATAAGCATTGCTGCTTGCGTGGTTCCTCCTTAAAAAAACAAAAATAAATCATGGGGAAGGCTTAGTCATAATGAAAGGGCACGTGTTGGGCACACATTGGGCGTATGTCACAAGCTCGATTCTCACACCACCAAGTGCAATGATTTTGTGTTTACTCCATCAACCCGAGTTTTGACTCGTCTCTTATCTGATCTATAAGGTTATCATAAAATTTCATAGACCCGGGATTCACATGCCTAAGATAGACTTCCTTGTTATTCCATTGGCAGCAATTGCAATAATTATAGCAACAACAACTATATTTTCTCTGTAAAATTTTGAAAACGGAAAAAAGTACTTTAAATCTCCAAGAATCATACGAAGTACAATCTGTAACTAGATATGCCAATATATTCTATAGTTTGAAAATGTTTCAAGTCATTTATGTTGAGTTAAATAAAAGTTCAATCGCAAACGTTACAAGAAAAGTACAATGTAAAAATAATATCAAATACCCACTAACGTCATACATGACTAAACAATCTCTCTCATTAAGATTCATTTCACTTATTTAGCACTAGCAAATTATATCTCTATTCTTTTTAATTTGGGAACATATTTTCTTTCATGGGTTGTTGGGGGCACTATGGAAAGAAACAGTTGGGATTGCTGCCTACTCAAGTGCAAGAAACATTTTTTTTTCTAAACATAAGTAAATGAAACTTAAGCTATACATTCTATTGATCTACTTATGAATTCCAAAGTAAGCTTTCTTTTCCTATTTTACTAAGCCAACTACGAAGCAGGATATCTATTAAAAGAAAAGATTTTCATAGTTACATAAACGAGTTACAATTTCTCTCTGCTAATTTTTCCATGGACTCCAACGGGAACTGACTTGCTTTCATCGAAATGTCCATGTCTAATCGACGGGACCACATTGAGGTATGTCAACAGCACAAGCAGATTTCATTTGAGCCGCAATTGGTCATCATGATCGGCTAAACATGATTTTCAATGTTTTTCCTTCTTCGGCCAAGACTACCTAGCCAAGCTTGAGTACCAAAAACCTTGTTATGCCAAGGCAAACTCCAGAAACTCCCGAACCTTCACATCGCAAATTCAGATAATTAAGACAAAATTGATGGTTCGAAGTGCTTAACATTGAATAGAAGCTATGTGACATTGACACATGTCGTAGAAACAAGTTTCTAGATCGAGTCGGAAATGTCACCTTGCAAGCAGTTTAAGGAAGAGAATCAAACATCTCCGGGTGCAAAAGCTTGCTGTCCTCTAGAGATTAATGCCGTGTTGACATCTTTTAATTAACTTTTTTAATCACGAATTTGGGAATCTGGAGGACCAAAAGCATGGTCCAGCATCTACCCACAAATAATAACTACTTCCGTGATTAAACTCTACTTTTATTATAAGAGGAAGGTTAGACTTTTCGATTAGGGTTTGGTTAATCAATGACCCCACTTCTGTAAAGTGGTAGTACCTCTAGGAGTCAGCTATTTATTATCAATTTCCTTTTGGTTCAACAATAATGGACTCTTAGGGGAGGCATTGCATAAACCCTTTTCTACAAAGTTTTAGATCAAGTGGTATTGCTACCAAGGTAAATTTTTTGGTTCGACAACAATAAATCAGATTTGATTTAATGCTTGAAGAGGGCTGTCAATTAGATTTGGATATTCTTAATGGCTTTGAGGAAAGAATGGCTGGTCCATGCTCTTGTGGATGTGTACAAGAGCTACAGATAGATGCACATGTGATTCCCGTTTAAGCTGTGAAATTTCTTGTCCACCTTGGAAAGGACTTATGGGACTTTAAACTGTAGTTTGGCAAATCAGTTAGAATGTCATTCTGTTCCATCGCATAGCCCCTTCCCAAAGTTCTAGAACGTCTACAACGTTTGCTTATTGATAATAATACGTGCGAACTTAAGATCGTCCACAGAGGTGGACTAGTCAAGGTGTGTGACAACCGATCCGGACACCATCTAACTGCTATAAAGAGAAAGAATAACCTAACTTCAAATGGACCTGAACCGATCTTTAGAATTTTCCGGATAAAAAATTGTTTGGGGGTGACTTTACTTTTCTTTTTTTTTTTGGTATTGTGACTTTACTTTTTAAGTTTTTCTAAATCTTGTTCTATTCATAATCTGACTTTTATTTAAAGGGAAATACTTAAAATGATTCAAAATAGTCAGATATTGATATATTGTTGTTTTTATCTTAAAGTAAACAATATTTTGTGTTTTGGCTAGAAAAGCAATAATCTACTATTTACTTAAAAGAAAAGGAATCTTACGTATAAATAAATCCAGTCATAAGTTCCATGAACATTAAGCTCTGGAGATTGTAAGGATGTGATCTCCATTATCTTCATTTGGTTAGCATACTAGTGTGAAGCATTGTCTTTTAAATAATGGAAAAAAGCCACCAAAAATCCCGAACTTTTTTTTTAACACCAAAAACTCCAAACTTTGCTATTTGTGATACATTTACCCCAATGTATTTAGTCCATGGGCATTTTTGTCTTTTTTTGCTTTTTCTTTTTTTTCCCTTTTTTTTCCTTTCCGGCGAGGGGGCCCTCGCCGGCGTCGGGCGAGGGCTGCCCTCGCCGGATCCAGCGAGGGGGGCCCTCACCGGCGTCGGGCGAGGGCGGCCCTCGTCGGATCCGACGAAGGCGGCCCTCGCCGGCGTCGGGCGAGGGTCGCCCTCGCTCGCCCAGGCGAGGGTGACCCTCGCCCGACGTCGGCGAGGGCCGCCCTCGCCTGGGCGAGTGAGGGCAGCCCTCGCCGACGTCGAGCGAGGGCAACCCTCGCTCGACGCCAGCAAGGGTCGCCTCGCTCGACGCCAGCAAGGGTCGCCTCGCCCGACGCCGGCGAGGGTCGCCCTCGCCGGATCGGGCGAGGGCCGCCCTCGCCTGGGCGAGCGAGGGCGGCCCTCGCTCGACACCGGCGAGGGCCCCCTCGCCGGAAAGGAAAAAAAAAGGGAAAAAAAAGAAAAAGTAAAAAGACGAAAATGCTCATGGACTAAATGTATTAGGGTAAATGTGCCACAAATAGCAAAGTTTGAGGTTTTTGGTGGCTTTTTCCCCAAATTAGGACAAGTGCCACCACATATATGGCACTTCACCTCACCACACCCAGGCGATATGGAAAAAAACCACCAAAAACTCCAAACTTTGTCACCTGTGACACATTTACCCCGAACTTTTTTTGGTGATACCAAAAACCCCAAACTTTGCTATTTGTGACACATTTACCCCAATGTATTTAGTCCATGGGCATTTTCGTCTTTTTTGCTTTTTTTTTCTCTTTTTTTTCCTTTCCGGCGAGGGGGCCCTCGCCGGCGTCGAGCGAGGGCGGCCCTCGCCTGGCGCAGCGAGGTCGCCCTCGCCGACTCGGGCGAGGGCGACCCTCGCCCGACGTCGAGCGAGGGTCGACCTCGCCGATCGGGCGAGGGTCGCCCTCGCTCGACGCCGGCGAGGGCCCCCCTCGCCGGAAAGGAAAAAAAAAGGAAAAAAAAAGTAAAAAGACGAAAATGCCCATGGACTAAATGCATTGGGGTAAATGTGTCACAAATAGCAAAGTTTGGGGTTTTTGGTGTCACAAAAAAAAGTTCAGGATAAATGTGTCACAGGTGGCAAAGTTTGGGGTTTTTGGTGGCTTTTTCCCTTACTTAGGGTCCGTTTTTTTGAAGAAAACTAATTTCAAGAAATTGATTTTCGACTTTTCTTTCTGGATGACGAAAACTAATCAATGGCTGAAAACGTTTTCCATAAATTGAAAACAACAAACTTAGATTGGGGAAAACGACTTCCTATTCCAGTAAGGATGAAATCACTTTCCCTAACTACCAATAAAATGAAAACTAACCATTATCTTTGAAAATGAATTTTTAGGAAAATATTTTCCTTTGTCGTGAAACTTTCAATGAAACAAACGGACCCTTAATTGAATTTTATTATTCCTTTTAGCTCCATTTGTTCTGTGAAAAAAAAATTATGAGAAAACATTTTCCTAGGTTTGGATCAAAGGAAACGAGTCAACAATAAATTTGTTCCTAATCAATGGAAAACCTATGGTTAAATTCAAGAAATTGATCTTCTCTTTCAAAAATTAGAAATTATTTTCCAAACTATGACTAGACATTGGTATATAAACCAAAGACTCGTCTCCATGGACATGGGCCCGGAGATGGTTTCTTGGGACCGGCTTCTCTAGACCCACGACTAGTGCATGTGCTCATGCCTCGGACCCCAATGCCCATGCTCGCGTCCTTGATGCCCGGGTTTGGGTCCATCTAGGTTGGGCCCGATACCCCGGTGGCCGCACCCACTAGCTACCCATATCCAAGTTACTAGCGTCCAAAGAGTGTATGTCTATTTAAGAAAATAAAAGCAGCTATTCCTTTCTAAACGACAAAAATTTATTTCAAATTCATTTTCAGATTTCAACCAAATATCGAAAAATTATTATCGTTTTCCTAGAAAAACAACTTCTTAAAAATCGTTTTCCGATATGTTAATTTATTTGCAAAATAAATGGAGCCTTAGAGTTATTTGTTTTTGCTATTGCCTAGATTGCTCATCAACATGGATTGACAAAAGTTTTATTAGTTTCAACATGATGAATTGCTAACGACTCTTGCATTTGACGATGACGAGCGTCTTCTCATCACTTTGCTTTGTCTTCGTTCTCTCTTCTTCCTCCTTTCGTGCTAACTGCTGTCTTCTCTTCCCTTTTCAAGAACCAATTTATGCTAAGGACCATGGACGGGTTCACGAGATATCCCACGCTTCTTCTCTCGACTGCCCATTGCAACGGATCTTAGCACGGCGTTGATGGTGGCGCCGAGTCCTTCGAGGATTGAGGATGAGGCTAAGGTCCAATGATCATGGAGGAGTCGTCAGGCTAGGCGGTGATGCAGCAAATGACACAGACACACACACAAGCTGAGGGACTCAAGGTCTCGCCGGCAAAGGTTAGCGGCGTGGGGATCGCAATGGCTTCTGGCACGGCGGCGATGATGCACAATGGCGATTGTGGCTAAAGTAGGGTGACAAGGGTGGGGATTTTTCTAGGGGGGTCTAGTTGGAGTTTTGGGGAATTTAGATTTATGATCGGGACAATATAGAAAAGAAAGTGGCAATTTTCAAAATGACTTGAGCTTGTTAATTGATGTGAAATGCAATTTGGTGTGCCACTCAAAAACTCAAAATACAAAATGGTTTTTCAAAAACAAATAGAGGATGGATACTGAAAATTCTAGATAAAAAGTTAAGGATGGTTTTTGGTACTTTTCCAACTATTTAAGTCCAAGACCAACTTGGCCATTTGTACCGTCGATAACCGCCGCTGAGGAGGATGCTTCCAACGTGGCTTCACAACCTCTTCGAAATTAGGTTGCACTTCTTTTCTGATTTGGATATAAATCAAGTTTTGGGGGTTTTACTCTTTCGAATTAGATCAACGTATAGATTTAGAAGCTCCTTATATATATATATTTGATTTGAGTTCTTTCAACATTTTGATGTCGATGTTTTTGTATGGCGGTAGTGATGAGGACATTGAACCTAGAAGTGCACATGGAGATCTCGACATGTGTTCATCACTAAATCTGATGATTAGCCGCCAATCGTTTACGATAGTAAATATTCTTGAGGGATGAAAGTGTGCTCCTAACTACAAGTTGTGCTTTTTTATTTACTTTCTAGCTTTTGCTTTGTTATGCACTTATCCTTCTATGTAGCACTTATCCTTCTATGTACCTCTCGAGTATGATATACGAATGATATCTTTCTTTCAACCAAAAAAAAAGTCCAAGTCATTAATTGAGTGATCAACTTAATTAATTAGCGTCTTCAAGTGACGAACTAAATAGGGCGGTGTATTTAATCAGTCAATGTCTAATTCACTTATCCATGCAATTCATTCAACCCCTAGATGTGTCAAAAGAACCTTAATTTCTCATTAACTTAGGGAAAATTGGACAAATTCATATTTCACGCAACATATTAAGAAAATTAGTTTGGCTTACCTCATTTTATTTTCGAAGTAAACTGGGTATATTTTAACTCTTCCTTTCATTGCTTCTCACAAAAACTTTAGAGTTTACCCAATTTTCTACAACCCTTCCATTTTCCCTCCCCACTCCTTCTCTCCCAAAAAAAAAAATTCACGAATACATGAAATGTAAATGTATCCCCCTTTTTTTTTGGTTAACTAAACATGTGATGAGAAGTAAGATAAAGGAAATAAATTGATTGTGTACATCACCAATAATAAGAGAAATGACAAATCCCAAAAATCATTTCTAGTTTCTCTTAATAAAAGCTTTGCACCTTCTAATTTGGAATCTTACGTCTTTACAATGTAAATCATTAAGAAGAGATTGAGAAGATTATGAAACATGGCCATGGGAGAAGTAAATTATAAATGAAATTTTCTTGAGGCACAGTATTGGGCGTGTTACAAGTAGAAATTACAAAGGGCAAGATTCATCATTTTCATAAAAATCTTATTAACAAATATAATAAGATGAACCACCAAATTATGTAAGAATGGCAACACAGTTTCTTTGAGAAATTTCCAAAATTGAAGAAGCAATTAGTTATTTCAGAAAAGGATTTACATTACCAAAGCGAATTTAATAAACTTAACAGGTACACCTAAAACTCATTTTAACATTATTCCCTTCCATAATTTTTTTTCCCAAACAATCAGTAGTTTTATTTTTCCAAAAAAGTTAAAAACCTTTCTTCCCCGGAGGATTTGTGTCGCCAAACCAAGGAATGCACAGACCACAGCTTTTTTCATTACCAAGGTCAACGCTCACCACCATGAACTCCAGAACAAACCTCGAGAATTAACTCAGTTGCAGACCACGCTCCGCCATTTTTTCGAGCCCCTCTCGTTCATCAATAACTCGCACACGCTCTGCAAATTATTAGCGCCCATCAACCCACCATTAACGACGCTTTCGAGCTTCCCCATCTTATGTTCAACCACGCACTTAGCAACCGACAGAAAAGTAATCATCGACATGACCCTGTTATCGATTCAACCATAGACAGAATCGGACAGAGAACAGAAAACCAAACAGTGGCACATATGTAGAGGATGACAAGGGGAAGCGAAGAAGAAGACGAAGAGAATTTGGAGAGGAGTACATGGCTACGACACCCGTCTTCTCAAAACCCTAGAAAAAAAACCAGCAAAGATGGAAGAAAAATGAAAAAGAAAAGCACAAACTCCTTGGACGTTCAATCTAGGTTCATAGTTTTCTTTTTCTCCGGAACTATATCGTCAATACACAGAAGCAACATATGAATATATAAAAATATATATATGTGAATATAGTGGAGATTCCCGAGTGATCGGCTTAAGCATCATGTACCCTAGCTGCGAAAGTGCCGAGAAATTCGGGATACTGGAGCACATCCACATCCACATCCAACAGCGACGGAGCCGCGGCGGGATCCCCGACGAGGTTGTCGCTGTCGCCGCCGCACGAGTAGGTCTGCAGGTGTAGGCTGGTGAGGCCGTTCAAGCTCTGCATGTGCTCGCGAGGCGAAGTGACGGCGCCCAGGCCGTGCGGGTCGTCGTTCCAAAACTGACCCTTCACTTGATCCGAGCTCTTCTTCTTCCTGGGGAAGAACCCTTGGATGACTTCCTCCAAGAGGCCCGACTCGGGAGATTCTTGAAGGAAGAAGCCGCACGAGCCGTCGTCCTCGTTCGGTTCGGCCGGAGCTTGTGGCTTCTGGTACTCATTTGGCACATGGAGACTCGGAGGCTGAGCATAAGAAGTTTGAGACGGTGGTTGTGGCGGCGGCGGTGGTGGTGGGTACAGAGGAGCAGTGTTGGGAGGGTTGAGAATGTCGCGAAGGAAAAACGAGAAGTCTAGAGAGGCAGCGTTCCTCGGCGGCGCCGCCACGGGAGTTGCGGCGAGGACTGTTCCCCTAGTGTTTATGTTGGTTAAGTCTCGAGAGTAGGGTTTTGGAGGGAAGGTGTTGAAGGGAGCTGCGTTATGGAGGAAGTGGTGGTGGTCAGAGAGAGGCGGCGGGTTGGTGGGGTAGACGAAGTTGGTGCGGGCCTTGATACCGCGCATGGCCCGGGCGGCGCAGTCGTAGGCGCAGGCCGCCTCCTCGGCCGTGTCGAAGGTGCCGAGCCACCGCCGCTCCTTCGACTGCGGGTCCCGTATCTCCGCCGCGTACCGCCCCCACGGGCGCCGCCTCACGCCCCGGTACCTCATCGTCACGCCCGACCCGCCTCCCCCGCCGCCGTCCCTCAGCGTCCTCTTACCGCTGTTGGCAAGGGTGGTGGGGGTGGGGGTAGTAGGGGTGGCTGGTTTCTTGTGGAGGGAATTGTAAGGTGGGTTGGGGGTGAGGGTGTTGAATTGGGTGTGCTCTTGATCCATGTCTGCGAGAGGATTGATGAGAGATTGGGGTGAATTGGGAGAGAGAGAGAGAGGGTTTTGGGACACCTGAGGATTGGATTGGAGTGGGAGGGTGTGTATTTATAGAGGGAATGGAACGGAACGGAACGAAACGAAACGCGAGACTTTTGAGATTGTTTTGGGCCTAGGAAATTGACTGATTTAGTGCCATTCGAGTTTCGTGTGCTTCCTAACCTCTTAAAAGCTTAATTCGAGTTTTGTGTGCGTTGTAAGCACAAGAGTAGGCACTTTTTGTACTTGCGTAATTTCGATATAATTTATTTAATTAATGTAGAAGCGTAAAAACTTGGATAGATAGAGGCTTATCGCTTTTAATATTAACAAAAAAAAATTACGAAGTGGTTACCTTTCTCAATTCAATGTATCCATTATTGATCGATGCGAGATTAAAAATGTAACTAGTCAGACGATCGTCACTTTTGTGTATTCGAAAAAAACAGATCATGAATCTAGAGTGCTTTTCTTGATTTGGTCTATTTTTGTAGTCAACATAACATAATTTCTAAAGGGAAATCGAATAATTTTTTCATTTTTTTAATATTGCGTTATGAAATTCAGATAATCATTTCCCTCAATTCTAAATAAAAAAAAGTTGGATTGATCATGTCACGTTAAAATGACGCAAATCTTTTAAGAATATCTCGACTCGATTGACTACATCACTTGTATCAATAATAAGTCCTTTCACGCTCACACGAGTAGAATGTAAAGTGAATGAACAACAAATTCTTAATGCACCAAGTGGGTTGAAGTCCCCCAAAGGACCTTCAAGCTACACCATATAGCTGAAAAACATGATCTCGTAATATGAATCAAATCCAAGAAACCCAAGACGTTATAAGGTAACAAGTGTTATTAGCGCAGCATGATAAAACCCAAGAAAAGATCCAAGATTGCAGTGGTCCAGATCTGATCCGACCCTTTGTGCCCTAAGTCCATTCTTTCTTATTGGTTTTTGTCAATGTCAAATACTGTAGATTTGATGGGTTTTGTTATGAATATTGAGTTTTAAGTTCATTCAGACGACACATCTTATTATATTATATTTCTTGAGGTCATGTCACGATCCACATGTAAATCTTGATGGGTTTACCATGTGCCCTATCGATCCTCTTAACTTGTGTGGCTCGGCACCGCCAGCTAAGGGGGCAATTATTCCGCCAGTAATTGTCTTCTTCTTCTACTATTTCCAAAGAGCCGTGACGTGAACCCGATTAATGGAGAACATCAATGGGAAGAGCACGGGGGCAGATTTCTTCCTCTTTCCTTTCCCTCTTTCCTTTTCTTCTTTCTTTTCCACTTTCTTGATAATGAAAAGCAACATTTTCTTTAAATAATAATAATCGCTTCGCCGGTAATAATGCCCTACTTTTGGACACCCTTTTGTCCCGCAGGGAAAAAGTCGAAAAGGGGTTATCTGCAACTGGTCTGCATCTTCACGTCCCCATCACACATGCAATGAAAAGAAGTCGGGATTTTCGGACAAGTAAAATGGAGCTGTTTCCTCCTCTTCCATGGCTTTTTCATCTTCCTCGCTCTGCTTTATTTTTTCATTCTGTTTGAATTTTCCAAGAGCTTTTCTCTGGGAAGTTGGACAGAGGGAGAGGGAGAGGCAGTGTGGTCAGAGAGGATTATCATTCAGAATGATTACACTGGCGGCGCTCAGAAGTTGTTCCTCCGTCTTTGGGTTTTGTCACTGTTCCACCTTTCCTCTTCGATTTCCTCTTGTTTGACTATTATCTTACTTGTATTTATTTCTCCCTCCTTCATTTATGCTGAAGCGCAAAAGTTAAAAAAGAAGAAGAAGATGAAGAAGAAGAATTACCCATGATTTCACTCCGGTTAAACCCATTAAATGCATCTTTATGAATATGCCGATATGATTCTTTATGCTGGTAAACTTTATTACATGCCAGAGGATATAATGCATGAAAAAGTTTCTGTATATTGGGTTTTCTACGACGAACACATGCTGTATAAGCCAGATAATAAATGTTTTTATCTTTCAGAGTTAATTGAAGCATCTTATATTTGCAATTCCGTTGAAAATTTGAACTACATTTTCTAACCTTCTAGATATGAATTTGTATTAGCGGTAGAATGATTCGGTGATGACAAATCTTTTTTCACATAGCCTAATTACATAGAACTAAACAATAGATGGAGCTATCATATAAACCATTGTGTTGATCGTATTTTGGCTCGTGTTTTTCATATGATTAATATCGTCGCTGCGACGTTTTCGTGCAGTTACTTAAGTGAATAATGACGATTAAGTTTTCAAGAACCATGGATTAAATGTCACATGGATTTGTCTCGTGTAGGGTTTTATATAGGTTGTAGGGTTTATATATATTAGGCTATGTTGGTGAGTTAATAGTCACATGGACTTGTCTCTCTAGGGTATATAGGTTGTGTGATTTGCGGGTTTATTAGGCTATGTTGGCTGGTTGTTAGTGTTCAGTAGTACAATCTTGCATTAGTGAAGAAGATAGGTAACTCCCACTTGCATATATAATTCCACTTAGCTTTCTCGTTGCCTCAACTATAATCATTCAGTTATAACGGGCAGTGAATAGGAGTTCTAGGGTTTCCTAAGAGGCTCACAAATTATTTTCGCACCTTTACTCTTTAACAAAAACTTATACGACTTAATATGTTTTCATCCATCTTCAGCAAAAACGAATTATACTGATTATAAAAAAAGATTTCTTATTTTCGCTTGAATCATAAAGAAACACGAAGATGTAGTACTCGAAAGATTGAGTTGGTGAAAATCATCCAACCTTCATATCGTCCTCTCATCGGGCATTTAAGTTCTATACCATTTTTCTGTTTTTGTTTAACATAGGCAAAGGACAGTGATAACCAGCTACTGAGGTTAACACTCGAGGCATTTCAATATAAATCATGCTTTATATATAGTTATAATGGCTAAACTCAATTCCAGATGGATTGGCATTGTTCAGATAATCAGTTCAAAAGGAATGATTTTTTTCAGGGTTCACTTCACCCCGCGCTGTATCACCAACCCACATGGTACACATTAGGGTTCAGTGCCTGTAGTTTCATCAGGGTCATTCAGCTGATCTGCAAATTATCAAAACTAATGATAATCAGAAGCAACATCACTAACTACATGGAATAACCTCTCGATCACTTTCTAGCAAAAAAAAAAAAACCTCTTGATCACTTCATGTTACACCTAGAAAAATACTACAACAGTTGCTAGGCAAAGCTCAGCATGTTAGTCGCATTCACAGCAGAGGAGGTGCAGTATTTTCCTCCATTACTTTGTCCAGGTTTTCACATTATGAGATGTGCTTTTTATCAGTGCTAGAGACGATTAGGCAAAGACCAGGACTCTCCATAAAAATTGATGAATTTATGAGAGAAGAGCTCTTAAATTTCCTGTCCTTTCTCCTGGGTTGCTGCAGACTGTACGCAAAGAACTACATTTGTATCTCAATTTATGTGTGTAGTTGTGTACTTCTTGTACCGCAAGCGAACTCCGTCACCATCGATCTGGATAGCTATGCTTTAGAATATAAAGAACTATCTAAATCGATCTGGGTTCAGCGGCTTTTGTTTAAGACCGCAAGGAAGTATTTCACTTGACTTCCCTGATCTATCACCCTCTTATAGTTCGTTCTTGATTAAATACAACATCTATGATAGATCCATTTGCGATTTACACAAAGGAGTTTTGTAAGGAATGCAAATCGTTGAAGAGAAGAAAATAGAGAAGAAGACACGAATTTACACGTGGAAAAACCTTTCAAAATCAGAAAGGAAAAAACCACAGAGCCACACCAGGACAACTTGAGAAACAAAGACAAGTGAAGACTATAAAATTTCTATTCATTTTTAAGGAATAAAGTGCATGATCAATTTACATAATTCTCCACTAGCGAAGAACCCTTGCGGCACGCAGAAAACATCTAGCTCCTCGAAAGTCCGATAAAATGATCTTTATTCGAATTTTAGAGAGAAATCCCGATAAACAAACCATAAAGTAGTTGTAATGTGTTAAATTATGTAAAATTCATTCATTACAATCACATTAGTAAAAAGAGAATGATATTTTGATTTCTAATTAGTTAAAAAATGATAGTTGGTTTTGAGCTTTCAAATCTTCCAGAGGATTATCGCTTCTTCTTGGAGGGCAATTCTATCATTTTGAGTAAGGGTGATCGATTTTAGGTGGATAAATTCTAGATATGGCACCTAAAACCTATCATGTTAGACCTGATTTTCAATTTTTTGAACCTAAAATCTACCATATTTGCTTTGGAACCGGTCCTAGAACTGAATAGAACCTACCTTGTTTTTCGATTCAATTCCATGGTCTACCAGAGAAACGATTTTTTTTTTTGGTTATTTTTTTTGTTTCATTTTTATAGCAAATTAATATAAGTAACAAAACGATTCAAAGTAAAAGATAAACGAGGGCAAACAAGCAATGGCAAGTCAAGAAGAGCGAGGGTTGCGAGACTCGAACAATTAAGGAGAAGGGTGAGTCGCAAGCAAGAGAGAGAATCATGAAGTGTTTAAATGAGATTGTAGAGAACAAAGAAAAATAGAGATAGAGAAGAGGGTGTTGAGAGATAAATTAGGGTTTTTAGGCTTTATAAAACCAATTACAAGTTCGGTTCGGTCGATCTGGTTCCCAAGTGATTCCTCACTCGAAACTAGGAACTCATGTTCCTAGCGCACACAACTATTTGTAGTTCTAGGAATTAAAGCCGACTAACGCCTTCCAAGTTCATCAACTCTTGCCTACATTGCTTGATGATTGGTTTCGCTCTCCAATTATAGATCAGGCATGCTCACATGGGGGGATTACAGTTGTTCTCCCTATGCAAGTCCAAGGTGTCGAGCCTATCTTCTAATAAAAAAAGGAGAAAATTATCTAATTGGTCTTAAACCTATTTTTTTAAATGTCAATTCAATTTTAAACTTTTCAATTTTGCTAATTCAGTCTTAAATATTTGCGTGAAATTTTCAATGTAATCCTCCCGACTAATTTTCGCCGGTCGTCCTATGTGATACATTGTCACGCCAGCAATTTCCGTCCTTTACGGGATGACAAGTTCACAATGCGTCACGAATGAACCTCTATTCAGCTCGTGCCTTTGGCAACCTCACGCGCCTACGAATGGACCAAGTAATTTTGGCCGAATCAAAACAATTCCATAGCAGAGATGTAAGGCCCTCGCGATGCGACAACATGTCTGTCTTTGAAACAGATTGCATGTACACAAGGACCTTTCGGGGGGCGATTCCGTTTGATGCGACCCAAGATGTGCACGAGGAGGACATTGAGGAGAAGGAGAGGACGCGAGCAGCGAATTGGCTCTGCAGTGTTCTGAGAGAAAAAAGATGAATTAAATGAAAAGGTGGTGGGGGGTGGTGGTGTTGTGTTGGCGGCTATCTCAGAGTTTGTTTCTCCAATCAATGGAGGTCCTGAGAGTCTTGTCCCCCCCACCCTGACCTCCATTGATATCTCCACCACCCCACCATCCTCCCTCCGCCACTCCATGCATCTCTGCAAATCCTCAGAACTCCTCTTTCTGAAACCTCGACAACCAAAAAGCTAAAGCCTACAACCTACGACCACCCCCATCTACTTCTCCGCCTTTTTCCTTTTACTGTTCTTTTTTCTAATGGAAAAATGGTTTTGATTTATGCAAAAAGATATATAATAAAAGTAATCGCATCTGGTTCGAGAGAAACTTCATGGTGTTTTCTGTACTCCTGGACGAGCCTACTTATGGCCCGAAGAAGATGAACAACGGAATGGGATGATGCGTGGTTTTCCAATCAAACAAGAAAATGGTGATGGCTGATCAACTTTGGTTTGATCTGTTCTCTGGAAAATTAGACAATAAAAGAACTTTAGACTCAAAAATAGATAATAAAAGGAATGTTAGTTTTCGGAATTTTCGACATGTTTTTCCTCATCTTCTGAAAACGTTGGGAAGGAAAGTGGGATTTCATAACGATTTTTCTATGTATATAGCCGATTAGAAATTGGATTTTTCAAGTATTCAAAAGAATCTAATCGAGTTAGAAATTGGATTTCCTATTTATGTTGCCAAATTTTCTAGACAATTTGGTTTAGATGGCAATGTTAGAGCTCTTCTCTTCCTCAAGATTAAGATTAATGAGCACATCCACGATTTTCTTTTTCTCTTCATTTGTAATTCATCATTTAACAGATATAATTTTGGTTTTTTATACAAGACTAAAATAGTGTAAGATAAAGAACAGTATTTATGACATTTCTGTAGAAAATATACACAAGATGAAATACCATCTAATGGTCATATATGGACTAGTCTCTTTGTTAAAAATGCCCGCAGCGATGTGAGGGCTAACACCTAGTACGTATATGAGTGAGTAATTGGATAGGTTTGACCCGGGAACCAGACTGAACACCCAAACGGCCAATTCCAAGGTCAAAGCGGTCTTATACAATGCAACCAAGGAGAATGGAACCGATGACCACCAGTTTGAAGTGGACACACAAGATCACTCAACTAACAAGATTTTACTAGTCCTAAGGTAAAACTCCTTTTGCAATATCAAATATGTGATCTTTATAAAACAAATCGAATTATCAGGTAGAATCGAGAATCGGCTTGTAACCCATTGGTTCTGATCGAGATTGGTTCTCGGTTTCAATTTTTCGAAAACCAGGGCCTATTGGGTAGGTTCCAAAATCTAGTCTTGGAAGCAACTCATCTTGGAACCCGACACCATCGGTACATTCATATAAAATCATTTTTTCCTCCATGCTTAAACGGTTTGAGGGTTCTAACAATTTTACAAAGTTTTGAGGATTTAATATATGTTAAAGAATTATTTGGTTCGCCCCAAATTACTCGGTCCATTTTTAGGTGCATGAGGTAGCAATTGCCAAAGTCATGAGCCGGATAGAGGCAGGTTCCAAAATTTGTTCTTGGTCACTTGTGTAAAATTTTGTATAGCATACAGTATAATTCTTCATTAAATCCTTATCCGAAGTTGAGAAAATGAAAAAGGACATAAATGGTCCATAAAACTTTGACCCAACATGCAATACCATACATGAACTTTTAATTTGGTTCAATATGACTCCCGAACTTTTGATACATATTTAATTTAGTTCATGGATTGTATGAAAATGTTCAATATTGTGTCTAAACTTTTTTCTATGGAATGATAATATTAGATATTTTCATTTAGTCTAGGGACCCAAATTGAATATTTATCAAAAGTTCGAGGATGACATTGCATATTTTACTAAAATTTAAGGACCAAACTCAATAAATTAATTCCTTACCCAAAAAAAAACTCAATAAATTAAAAATAAAAAAATGATATTACACATTAAGTAAAAATTTAAAGATCATTTGTTTAATTATCCTTTGAAAAAAATATCCCGGGCAAGGACCAATTGAACAGGGATCTACCCCGTGGATCTAAACCTAGTCCCTATCCAAAAGAAGTAAAGAATGGACAGAGGCCAAATTCGAAAACAGCTATTGCGGCCAAGAAAGGTAAGAGAATCAGAGGGCTGAAATAGTCAACATGCCGACATCCTAATGTCCAGCAAACATTTCCAGGACATCGACTGCACTATCCATCAGACAAACATTGTTATTATGCTAATTCCTTCTTAGTATCTTAATCCATGAGATTGGCTTGGTAATTGAGAGATCGACTTATGTTAATCGGCTCGGTACACGGCACTTTAGTTTGATTTCCCACGTTCTCTTATAAGTATAGACAATTCTATGTTTAAGCCCACCATTTAGGTTATGATTAGCGCCTAATTTGGGATATCCCTTGGGCTTAGGGCTTACCTACGTAACACGGGCTTTCATGTCATAAAAGAAATCGGGGTTTGACTGATCAGTAAAGCAACGGATGCATGTGGTAAATCAGATGCACAACCCAAGTTCAACTCCCATATTATCTAATGCACATTATATCGTGGGCTTTATTAACAAGTGCCTTAAGTGGACCCGTTAAACACCTAAATAAAAGAAAGATCGTCATTTTCAATGTAGTGTTTCTCTCGTGTTAGGTGCAATCGGTGCATTGGAAATAGCAGTTCCTTCTGTATTTAAGTATGGTTATCAAGACCCTAGGCTTATACATGGACCATTCTTATGGATTTTGAATGACGTCTTACATGATCTACGAAGTTGTTACGGAATTTAAAGAGTAGGATTTACCTACTTATTATTGCTATTGTGTCAGTAATAAAATTAACAGAATTCAAATATTTAAAAACACTTGTGTGTTCACCAAATCTAAATCTTTCATAAACTCCACACACGATCCTATGTCAAATCTTCCCTGAGAAGTAGCATGAGTATGCATGTCAATTTTCATCGCAACGAATTAAACAAGACACATCGAGATTGTGATGTAACTTGAGACGACGCCATGGCCAAGAAGGGTGAAAAGAACTTTAGAGAGATGATCTAATACAACGGTTTCTCGATCCGAATACTATCTTAAAGGTACAATATGAAGTGTTTGTACGATATATACATAGTCGTTGTTACGTTGTAATTGTGCGGTAAAGTATTGTAACTTACGACAAAGCTAGCTTTGTGACACATTTTAGTATTGGATGCATTATGAATATCGTGTAACTCAACAAGAGATCTCAAAAGAGTTCACTTTGACCCAGAAGAAAGTCATGCTTGGATCTAGGAGTCATTGGCTAATTCAAACTTGTGACTAATGAGCCCATCAGCATGCCCTCTGAATAGAGTTCAATTTCACAATCTAACAGTTGGATTACTACAAGGACTAAAACTTAGCTGCTGCTGCTCGCTAAAGGTCGCTCGTCTAATTGATGTTTTTAATCGCGCACTGCACTCAACCGCACAAAATAAATTCACAAATCATAGCAACAAAACCATCTCTCGCCCCACTCAACCCACAGAGTCGGTCCTACTCTGCCGCCAATGCCGCGGCCCCCATCTCACCTCGGCCACCCCCGATGAAACCTATTGCTAGCCGACCCCCATCATCAGCTCCTCCCTCGCTCAACACCTTTCCTTCTCTTTATCTTTGTTTGCCGAGGTCTTACGTCCATGCCCGAGGTCGGCGCTGGCTGTCAAGCTTGAGAAATCCACCAGAGGCCATCGCCGACCTCGCACCGATCGCCATCAAGGACGGCCCAAGCCCTAGATCTCGCATGCACAAGTGCACGATAAGAGCAAACAATGAACGAGCGTCACCTAACGAGCAGCAGCCACGGCAAGCGACCCCGACTTAGTCCATACTGAAAATAACAAAAGGAGCGAACGCCAAACAGATCCGTGAGAAATTTATGAAATCGGCGGATGTGCTCACATGGACCTAGACGAATTTGCTTTCGCAGGGATACACGGGGGTCAGGATGCTTGCCTCCCGCAATCCACGAGTAATCAAGTGCCGCCACGTGTGTTTGGTGTCTCCTCTGCGTATACACGCACAGCTTCACATTCCTTACAGGCTCAGTCGAGCCAGACTTGATCCTCATGCGTTACAGGGTAGGTTACACATGCCCCGTCGCTTTACGGGAAAATTACTAAAATAATTCTAAATTTATTGTAATTATTGTCAACTCGGTCCTAAATTCATTTTAATATTAGTTGAGTCTAAACCTTTTGTATATGTGTTAATTCAGTCCATCCGGCTAATTTTAGTCGACCGGCCATCCTACATGAAATGATCGGCACCGGCATGGATAATTTTTAATAATATTTTTAATTATTTATTTATTTTTTTTTCTTTCTCTTTCTTTTTTTTTCCTCTCTTCATCTTCAACCTTTAGCTGATCACCGGAACTCGACGACCTACAAGAGGCAAGGGCTAGCCTCCCCTGCCCCGACCTCTCTAGGGGCTGGCAAGGCTCGCCCTCGCCAACAGCAGGGCAGCCTTTGGCCGATCGTTGGTCGTCGACCAGCTAGAGATTGAAGATGAAGGGAGGAAAAAAAAGAAAGAAAAAAAAGGAAAAAAGAAAGGTTTAATTGTCAATTCAATCCATCTGGCCTGTCAAAATTAACCAAATGGATCGAATCAACACAAATGTAAAATGTTCAAAACTCAATTGGCACAAACAAGATTTAATGTTGAATCAACATAATTACAATAAGTTTAGGACCGTTTTGGCAATTCTCCCCCTTTTTTTATAAGAGCAGATGCAATGAATATTAAATGATCAGTGTAATTAACGATTCTAATGCCACTTACGAAGGATAATCCATCCCACTACTACGGAAATATAAGTCTTACATCATGACACGAAATCAACAACACAAGATGGATTTTCTCATCATAAAAAAGTTCGAAACTTTACCGTTATTTTGAAACCATAACTCTCTCTCTCTCTCTTTTATTGAGAGTGCACTTGCTAATAAAATTCAACATATATATACACTTACATATATTGATATATATATCTTTCAAAACTTAGAAAAAAATGAGGGATTGTGTTTAAGTTGAGTCCTAAGTAAGTAAAAAAAAAATTTTGCGGTTCATTTCTTAAGAAGAGAGGCAAAGGGCAAAGGGGGGCAATTGGGGGAACGAGGGACCGGAAAGGCTGGGTGCCGCCATATCAGAAAGTCAGCGTTTGGGGCGTGCGAACCCCGAAAATGACAAACCTTCCCTGCGTTTTTCTCGGCCATTCTGAAATCAATCTCTCTCTCTCCCCTTCCTTTTTGCGTTGTTCGAGGGGAAGAAGATCCGATTGTCGGCATTTAAATTCCCTCCCATCACGTCAATGCCTCCATTCTCCTCCTCCTTCCTCCTTTCCTTCCCCCCCAATCAAATCAAATCAACCCCCACCACCACTTTTTTATTCCCCCCCGCCCTTTTCACGCACACTTCGGATTTGAAACAAAATTGGAGTGAAACTTTTCTAGATTGATTTTTGCTACTTACTTTCCTTCCAATCGATTCAAATTTTTTTTTTGATTTTTTTCCTCTTTTAGTTCCCAGTTTCCGCAATTTCACAATACAGAGATATCCGACACTTTCTTTTCGAAACTTGGATAATTTTAAGTTTCGGGAGAACGCTGCTTGTGCCTTCTACTTAACGCCATAAAAAAGAAATAAGAATAGTGGTCGAGTACTTTAAAGAGAATATCTTGTATCTTTAGAAGTGTTAAGTATTGATAAAGCAAGAAAAATATAAAATAAATCCACTTGATGTAGAAACTTCATTGGCTGCTTGAGTAGAATTTGTTAACTAAGAAAGTGATGATATCACAAAAAAAACTCCAAATTATATCCATTGTAATACAGATATTCAAAAAAAATTGTGTCACTAAAAATCCTAAACATGTCTACTGTGATCCAGATACCTCTTTGCGTCACGAAAAAATTCAAACTTATACATTTGTGACATATATACCTTTTATTTCAATTCCATCCAATGTATATTTTGTCATACTGGTATTTGTATCACAATAGGCAAGTTTAGAGTTTTTAGTGACACAAAAAAAGTTTAAGTTGTTTGTGTCATGGTAGGTATAATTTGGAGTTTTTCCGGTTTAATCCGCTGAAAAAACAATGAAACGTTCAATTCTTTATCGAGTAAAGTTAATAAATGCCTCAAAGCAATTGTTAACAATAAAAAAAACAAGCACCTTATTCTAAGTTGCTTCAACAAAAATTCATATTTAATTTATCTAGTGAATTCAAATGGTTTCCCCATCATCAAAAGGACTATAAAAATTCATATTTGGTTTGACAAGTACCCACCATAATTTTTTTGGGTTAATATCACAAAAAACCCTAAACTGGTACACTTATGACACATTTACCTTAAACTATTTTTTTTACCATAAAAAACTTCAAACTAGTATACTTGAGACAAATTTATCCCGAACATACCACAAAAAATCCAAAACTGGTACACATGTGATAATTTTACCCCGAACTAATTTTTAAATTTATTTTTTAAAAATTTTTTATTTTTTATTTTTCTTCATCTTCAACCTCTGGCTGGTTGCTGGACCGGCGATCAGCCAGAGGTGGAAGCCGGCAAGGGCCGCACTCTCTGACGTCGGGCGAGGGCTGCACTCTCTGAGGTCGGGCAAGGGCGCCCTCGCCGGACGCCAGCGAGGGTCGCCCTCGCCGGACGCCGGCGAGGGTCGCCCTCGCCCGGCGTCGGGCGAGGACAGCCCTCGCTCGACTCGGGCGAGGGTTGCTCTCGCTGGCCCAGGCAAGGGCTGTTTCGCCTGACAGTAGCCCTCGCTCGACCAAGCAAGGGTTGTCTCGCCCGACGCCGGCAAGGGCAACCCTTGCTTGAGTTGAGCAAAGACAGCCCTCGCCCAACGCCAGCAAGGGCGGCCCTTGCCGGCTTCCGCCTCTGACCAATCGCCGGTTCGGCGATCGGGCAAAGGTTGAAGATGAAGAAAAAAAAGAAAAGAAAATAATAATAAAATTTCAAAAAAATTAAAAATAATATTAAAATTATAATTCAAAGTAAAATTGTCGCATATGTACCAGTTTGGGGTTTTTTGTGGTAAGTTCAGGATAAAATTATCACGGGTGTACCAGTTTGGGGTTTTTAGTGGTAAAAAAATAGTTCGGGGTAAAATTATCACAGGTGTACCAGTTTGGGATTTTTTGTGGTCAAAAAAATAGTTTGGGGTAAATATATTATAAGTGTATCAGTTTAGAATTTTTCGTGATATTAATCCTTTATTTTTTGTGTTTTTCACTAGAACCCACATTTTTTTGAAAGGTAAAAAGTGCGATACTTAAAATTTTTTGAAATTGGGGGTAAAATTAGACCACAACCACCATGTGAGGTAACTAATTGTACGGACAAGAAATCCACAGCAAAGAACCAGGAAGGACTGCGTGGGTGATCGTGACGATAAGACAATGTTCCCATAAAAGAAGCCTTATTCCCCCCCCTCCGATCGCCTCGAGAAACGAAGGGGTCCTCCGTAGATCCTTTGCTCTGAGCCTTGGATTTGGATTTTGCTTTTTTGTCTTTAGGGCGGTACAAATACAAACATGGCCATGAATATTTCTCAGTTTCTTTATAGAGGAAAAGGCTGACCTCTTTTTTTATGGTCTTTCTATTATGCTGCCAAGCACCCCCTTTTCTTCTTAATTTTTTTTCTCTTTTTCAGTAATTGTATAAACCTAACTTAAAAAAAAGTAGTGTCCATATGTGAGGTATCCAATGTACCATCGACATATAATATTATCTCGATGAGCAAGGATGAGGTGAATGTGTAATTTGACGAGCGAGGCGGAGGGAACGTTTTTTTTCCTCGGCCGCAACGTGCACCGCTATGGTTGAATATGAAGAGAAATTGGAGAAAGTGACGGAGCGACACCTATTTTATTTTATTTTTTTGGGTCGAAAAATTAATTTCCATTCCATTAAGTACGGGCCCAATTATATGATGAAAGGGGCTCCGCAGCAAATGAGCTCCCAAAGAAGGGGAGGGAGATTTGAAACACCAGTTTTGCGAAAGGGCTTTATTTTTATGGGGCTTAACATCCTAGTATGCAAGCATATTTCTTTCTCTAGGACATTGGGCTAGTTTCAGATGTGGATATTGGGCTAGAAGTGTCCCGTGGTCGGCGATGAGCGCGCGGACATCCCGGAGGCAGAGCGAGTTGCCTGTGAGAGAATCTATCGGACTTTAGATTGTTTTAGTCGAGTTCTATCCTATTTCTATTTCTATTTTAGAAGCCACTATGTGTGTATCTGCTATGCGCAGGTTTCGAAACCCTGCTCCTTTACTCGCGCTAAAAAAGTTCAGTTCATGTTTTGTCGAGAAGTCCTTGAGGGTTTGAAGACATGCAATGGTTTCGACTCGCAAGCGCTGAAGAAACCTTCGCTGTCTCCGAGGACCCATCAATCAATCTCCCCTCAAAATTGCGGCAAACGCAAGTTACGGAGCCCTTGGATGATCGATCCTTCATGGAAAGATCCGTCGATGTTTAGCTTCACTGCTCCTTTGTTCGGACGTTTCAGGCTCCTTTTGGCAAACAGGGCATGTCGGCGTAGGTACTATCTTCATTATGAATGGATTTTCTCTAGTAGGCAGGGCACTTTGGCACACGCTAGTCTGATTTTCGATAGAGTTTTTAGATTCCAAATCGTTTTCCAGAGAGCTGTGGGGGGTTTGCGTGGAAGATGAGGCCTGATTTACGTTGTGCTTTGTCTAGCATCTCCGAGCTTGTTACAGCCACTTTTGACTCGGTAGCATCTTGATTGATTGCTTGTCTAGACTAGCTTATCTGCTGCTGATGTTGTTGAGAGAGGAATAGCTACGGACGGACACTGGAATTTTAAAAATTGACATTACATATTGTGGGAAAGCCTACAAAATGACTTTAATTATAATTTCCTTTCCCGCCTTGGAAATAAACTTTTCTTTCCGGCCTTCAAGCTCCATGTTCGCTCTTGACATGCCCCAAGTGAACATTTGCTTTTTAGATTGGCCACAGTTTGATGAAATACCCAAGTATTTCCTTGCTTTATCAATTTCTGAGACTCTCATTTCCTAAGCCATGTTCCTTCCTAAAAGTTGTGGACATCCAGCACTAAAGTAGATTCGTAACTTGATCAAATCAATGGCCTGACTCGTGGTAAAACGGTATTGATTAGGATAGCAGTTCATTTATGACATTCCCTAATCTTTCTGTCAAGAAAAAGGATAGAGTCATTTGCAAACAATGAATAGGCTAATGTAGGCGATGACTATTTAATTTGACACCTTTAAAGCTACCATCTTTTTTTGCATAAGGAATGAGAGTACATTCGCCACAATTATGAACAAGTTTGGGGATAATGGGTAACCCTGACAAAGTCCTATTGAAGGTTTGAAGTTGAAGTAGGGAAGAGGTTCCCCATTGAATTTAACACTAGAGATTCCGAGGTGACACATTGCATGACGTATGAAACCCATCTCTCGCTGAATTGCATTTTTAAAATAAAAATTTTCAAGAAATCTTATTCCACTCTGTCATGGGCCTTTTTCATATCCAGTTTCAGAATAGCCTGAAATTTCTTTTTTCTATTCCTGACTTTGAGTTGGTGTAGTACCTCTGGAAAATCTCAAGAAAAAGTTATAGATGTGAGCTTGGCAATTAACTATCCACCAAAAAACAAAAACTATTCGGATTTTTCCATAAAAATAAATGTGTCACCCGGAACACGCAGTTTTTTACTCTAGTTCTTTTTTTTTTAACTAGGGGCTACTTATTAACTTTCTCATTAAAATCTGAAATTTATTTTGAACGTACAATAATTATATAAAATTTTGTAAATGATTATGTATGACAATGTACGTATACTTTGAAAATCATTTCAAGCTGAACAAAAGTCCATCTGTGAGAATTGTAAGATTTTATAAAGTATTTCAAATGAAAACTAGAAATCACTTAAAAATAACATTTAATGCATTCGAATGCTGGCCAAAAATAAAAGCAAGATTCAAATAAGTGCTAGCAAGTTCACACAATTCTCTTCTTTTCCGCTGTCCTCAGAGGAGTTTCTACACTACAATGCGCATATCACTCGATCAGCACAGCTTGTGCAGATGAGATGTCCTGCACAAAACAACCTGTGCCTTTAATTCAAGTCTCACAATCCACACCAAGAATCCACTCAACAGGACCGATAGAGAAGATGCTGGACATAGGCTCAAGCCCCCACATCCAGGAGAAGAATGCCATTTCATTCCAAGCTTCAGAGCTCTCCATCCCAAAGCTCTTCCACAGATTTGAATGGCCCTTTGGCCGAGACAAACTCTTCCTTGAGCATCATTTTCTTCTGTGGGATCTGCTCGATCTTTTCGTGGTCACCCTCCGTCAGTTCCCAGTCGAAGATGCTGAGGTTCTCCTTCAACCTCTCCTTGTTGAAGCTCTTCATCACAAAAGTGACTCCTTGCTCATATAGCCATCTCAGACATACCTGCCAAGGGCAATCCCAGATTGCTGCTGTTATACTTACACATAATAATTCATTTTAAAATGCAAATTTATGTCAATCTCCATCAAAATTTAGCGGCCTAATCTCTTTTTTTACTATTGTAACTTTGAATGCTTGGATTTACTGATAATTGGGTGTCTTCTATGGCCGATTTATTTCTAATACGATTCGCATATGTACAAAAAATAGGAGTCAGATCAGTTTATCTGAAAACTATAACATCTACGATGTTGAAGAGATTAACAATCAACTTGATAGCGAAACCTGGGCAATACTCTTTCCCCGAGCCTTTGCAATTTCCTTCAGAGATTCATTCTCCATGACTTCATTCGTTCCCCAATTCGTTCCTCGAGCTCCTAAGGGAGAGAATGCGGTGATGATGATGTTATTTGCTTCGCAGAACTCTCTCAGCTTCTTCTGCTGCCAGAGAGGGTTCATTTCCACCTGCGAGACAAACATCATCCAAACAGTTAGCAGGTCATTTACAATGCGGACACTTGCATACCGCCATGTCGACTAGTTTTCAACTTCCTTTAATTTCTTGAACCAGAATTGTATGAATGAAAAAAATAGGCTCACCTGATTTACTGTTGGAGGAATCTGGGCGAAGCTGAGGATGTTTCCGAGTTTCTTGCAAGAGAAGTTGCTGACTCCGATGGACTTTGTGAGACCTAACCTCTGGCATTCTTCCATGGCTACCCAGACTGCCTCGAAATCCATTGGCATGAGGTCAGATTCGTCCACAGGGTACGTGTACGACCCTGGCTTACAGCTGATTGGCCAGTGGATGAGATAGAGGTCAAGATAATCCAGTTGAAGATTGCTGCACATATAAAACAGTCATTGAAGTTCGGCTCGCCAAATATGGGAAAAAATGATTTTTACAAGAATCAAAATACTGACACTGTTTGTTTTTCCTTACCCAAAAAAAAAAAAATACTGACACTGATGCTAATGATGAAGTTAACATGGCCTTCAACATACATGGCTTCGGTTCAGAAACCGTATAACACGATGACTGGAAAAGCCAATCATGAGTGTCCGATAAATTCAGCAACAATATCATTCTCTTCTTCCATGACCTATTAACTGAAGGAAAGGAGGCTCACTCACAGTCATAGCCAGTAGACAACTCGATAATCGCATAGGACAGTACACCTAACATAAACAAATTTCATTCTACAAGTGCAACTGATGCAGAGAAAAACACTCTTTAGTCCATCATAGTGCAAATTGTTTGAGCCACAACTGATGTGAATACGAGTTTATTCGTTCTTTCACATGAATTCGTTCTTTCAAGTTTTAATTACAGCTATAGATGTTCCTTACCCCAAGAATCCAAGAGGGCTCCAACTTAGAAAAACGGAGTGGCATCGCTACAAAATTTGGTGTTAGAAGCTGCCCAGCTCAAGTCTAAGGAACATCCATGAAACAAGCTAAACAGCAAGCATGATCATCTTTCTTAGGAAGACCGCTAATTTCTGTTGGTGCCTCAACAGCTGATCGGACAAACAAGAGCTATGAAGGATAACCAGCCGACAAGGTACTCTGTTGTCACTAGTCAGTATGTTTTAACTCATCCTTTTGAAATCATTAACCAACAATAATTAGTCCAACTAGATATGTTGATAGCCGGATCGAAGTACAACGGTCTACTGATTCCAGAACGAAGACAGGCCCAGATAGCAGGATTCTGCAGAAAACGGTTTGCAAGCAACAACACCAAAAATGATCGAAACAATCAACCTCAATTTTATGCAAAAATCACGCACAACATAGCGACCATACAATTCATAGTTGAGCTAAGGCCCAATCGATAATGATTACCTCAGCGACTTCCTGAGTGCAGGCACAACGCGATCAGCATGAGCATCGCTGCTCCAGAGCTTCGAGGTGATGAAGAGCTCAGCTCTCGAGCCGACGAGCCCGAGCCCAAGCGCTTTGGCCAGGACTTCCCCGAGCGGCTCCTCCGATCCATACATGGAAGCCGTGTCGAAGTGCCTGTAGCCGAGCTTGATCGCCTCCAGCACCGCCGACCTCATCGCGACCGCGTCAAGGGGGTCCGCCGCCGTGCCCAGGCCGATCACTGGCATCGGGCGGCTCCCAGTGGCGGCAGAGCTAAGCCGCACCTCCGGGACCCCGATCGACGGTCCTGAAGCGCTCTCCATTGCTGCTCGAACTTCAACTGCTTGCGAAGACAGTGTGCAGAAGAATTGAGAATGGTTTCGGGGGCTTTCGGCACGCGAAGTGGAGCGAGCAGGTCAGGCGTCACGAGTCAAAAAGGTTGCAGGTTGAGAGCGTAACCGACAGTCCTAGCCGCCATCAAGCTTTCAACGTAATTTTTAGCGCTCCCGTGATCACAAGTTCAGCTCCAACTTGGCGACCACGGTGGACCCTCGCCGTGCAGCGTCCACGCCTCTCGTATCCCGTCCGACATTGTTCGTGCGTGGCACGGACGGAGGGAGCCTTGAAGAAGCTTTCAGGATCGGCGAAGGTGGTCTTGTCTTCTTCGAAATTGGACTGTTGACCTTGAGGTTGCGGGCTGAGACAAGGCCAAGTACGTTGTGATATTTCCTAGACTTTACGTGTGATGCTCCAGTTTTCTCTCTTTTGCCACTTCTGACCTTCCCCCACCGCACGGGCACGACCACAACTTGCCAACCACTCGGCAGAGTCGCCTTCAACCGCGCCGTGGTTGCTACCGCTACTCCACGGCCTCTCTCTCTCTCTCGCTCGACCCTTCTCACGCGTCCTCTTCTCTCGTTTGTCCCTCACTGCTGCGACGGCCAAACGTCGTACTTGTGCTGGATTGACAGATTAATAGAATTTGGTTTCCTCCATTGCTGACCTGCGAACCGTAGAGAAAGAAGCCTATTGGGAATCTATTCGGAGGGAACCTCAACTGCTTACAATGAGTAAGGTGGGAAGTTGAAAGATTATGGAGAAGGGTTAGGGAAATTGACCATTACATTTGGGGATACTTGTTATGATCGTGGTGTTTTTGAGTATTTGTACTAACCATTGAACACCCTTTTATAGTAGAGGTGGAAATAAAAATCCAAAAATCTGAAACCTCCCCGTCTCGCTCGACCGGAAATTCCTTAATTCGAATAACCCGAGGCAAGGTTTTCACACTAATTTGATTTTACCTCTCAGGTAGGGCCGAGCTGTCAAGCTACATACCATGCGACACGTTTATATTTAGGATAATGACATAAATAATCCATGAACTTTGCCCCAATGTGTAGTATGATCACAAATTTTTAATTTTTTCAATATGATTCCGAAATTACCCAACGTGCAATATGGTCTTTGAACTTTTAATTTAGTCAATGTGGTTATTGAATTATATGAAAATATTTGATGTGGATCACGTAGTCCAGAAATTAAATAGAACGTGTACATGAAGTCCAAGGACCACATAGTATAATTTTAAAATTTAGGGATGACATTGCACATTGGGTTAAAGTTAAAGAACTACATTGAACAAATTAAAAGTTCAGGGGTCATATTGCACACTAAGCTAAAAGTCAGAGATCACTTGTGTCATTTTTCCTTAATATTTCATATATATATATATATATATATATATATATATATATATATATATATATATAAAGAGTGAAGGGCTGTTATTTAAAAATATTTGAAACTTGGTTGATGGGCTCTTGAAGTATAAAGCCTGGGCACTCGTGTCAAATGATTACCCTTTAGCCCATTAGAAATTCCACGAAATTCAAGTTGGAAAGGACAACAACTCGGCATTCCAAACCAAGGGAAAATTGTCCAAAAAATTTTAAATCTATTGAAATTTTGTTAATTAAGTACAAAACCTTTTAATTATATCAATTGAGTACTAAATTTTTCATGTTTAGAAAAAAAAAAGTAAAGGAAGAAGAGAAGAAAATAAAAAAAAAAGAAAAAAAAATTCGAAAAAATATTAAAAATTATTCGCATTAGCACCGACTGTCCTATGTCGACCGAACAGGCCCCAAAACGTTGCCCAAATCACGACCATCTCTCAATTAGCATAATTCCTTAAAAAATCCCTAACTTTAGGTCTAGTCCAAATTTGTCCGGAATTTTTTTTTGTTAACAAAAATCACAAACTTTTAATATAGTCTCAAATTTGCCCCAGTTAATCTTTCGTCCAAAAATCGCCATTAATTGTTTGACATGGCATTTTCATGTTAGCAATAAATCCACATCAACAAGGTGATGTGGAAAATTTTCTCCAAAACAAATCCGTTCCTTGATATTACAATTAGAAAAATTAGGGACAAGTAACGGCGATTTTTAGACTAAGGGCCGACGGAAGCAAATTTGAAACTAGAGTTAAAGTTGGTGATTTTTTTTTAGACAAAAAAAAGTTGTGGATTTTTTTTAGACAAAAAAAATTCAGGACATATTTCGATTGGACCTAAAATGGTTTGAGGTAAAATTGGTACTTTTTAGGAAATTAGGGCTGCGAATGATAACCATTCAGTTTCTATTTTCTGTTCCAAAAATAAGTTTGGAACAGAAACCCGTTTGGTATCGCAATTTCATTTTTCAATTTTTGGAACAAATTTTGATTTTAGAATTAGGTTTGGAATAGAAATAAGAAGAAAAAAATTTTCTACTTTTCTATTTCTGGAACAAAAATGAGAAATCTTCTTATCGCTTACCCTTGCTTCTAGCCGGTCACTCATCCATCACCCATTGCCGCCCACTTGCCGGCCGTTGCCTCTCGCCGTTGGTCGTCTCTCGCCGACGGCCGCCATCCTCCGGCCACTGTCTCCCATCGTTAGCCGCCTTCCTCCCGCCGCCGATCGTTGCCCACCACTTGCCCCTACTCGACGCCGGCCGCCTCCAACCAGCCGTTCCTCGCACTGGCCATGTCACGGTCCACCACTGCCTCCCCCCCATCATTCGCCGCCCACCATTTACTGCCATTGTTTGCCCTCCTCCCGTTGCCCGCCTCCCACCGCTACCCGATGCCAGCTGCCTCCAGCCACTGTCCTTCGCACTGGCCATGTAGCCGTTCGCCGCCACGTCCCCCCACCGTCCGCCATCCATCTTCACTGCCACCGTTCGCCTTCCTTCCGCTGTTGCCCCCCTCCCGCCGCCAGCCATTGCCCGCCTCCCGCCGCTGCCCAACGCTAGCCGCCTTTAGCTACCATCCTCCGCACTAACCGCGTTGAGGTTCACTGCCACCATCCGCCGCTCGCTGTTCACCACCGCGATCCGCCCACCGTCCACTCGCCGATCACTCGAGAAGAAGAAATTTTGTGCTGTTATCAAACAAATTTTTGTTTCGGAAATATAAATTTTATGTCGTTATCAAACATGTTTTTTTGCTCAGAAACTCGTCTAGGAACAGAAATAGAAAAGTCTATTTCTTGCCAGAAATTAATATCTGAAATAGAATGATTTTGATTCGCAGTCTAGGCCTTTCTCGATTTATTTTTATTTTTGAGTAATTTTTTTTGGTCTAATGTATTTTTTAGTTTGAATTGAAGTCAATAATAAGACTTTTGGAAGAGCCAACAAGCACCACTCATTTGGAGGGAGTAGAGCAACAAGCAGCCAAATCCACTCCATACCAAACTCCCTCCGTCTTTCCACCAGAAAAATTCTTCTATTGAAAAAAAACGAAAAAAAATCAATGAAATCTCTTCCATCTTCTTCGTCTCCATCTCCACCTTCATCTCCCTCCCATTTCTCCCTCCCCCTCCCATGGCCGCCGCCGCCGCCGTTGCCAGTACTCCTACCTAACAGCGATCCGGCAGCCACCATCCCCATTACTCTCTCGCCACCTCTTCCCCCTCCACATACAGCCAACTCATGACTTCTTACTTCTTATCCTCCACCAAACAGTACACCACACCTGAACCCCTCCTCCTCCACCACCGCCACCTCCGCCGCCACCACCTCCCAAGACACCGAGTCCTTTCCCTACTATCCTCCGCCGTTGGCGAAGCTCACTTCCCGCAGAAACCATCCGCCTTCTCTCTCCAACTGCTCCGACCCTCCGCCCGCTTCAGGAAGCCTTCCTTTGCCACCACCATCTCATCCTCCTTCGAGGGCGAAGAAGGAGGAGAACAGCGACGGGATGAGGTGCCGGGAGGCATGGCGGAGGCGTTCCACATCTCGTCGAGCACCGCGATGGCGATCTCGGTCCTCATAGCCGTCGCCGTCCTGTCCTTCCCGCTGCTGATGAAGTCGCAGCTCGGGGTGGGGGCGCCGCTGAAGAGCCGGGCGCTGGCGTACGTGACGCTGCTGTTCGGGTTCTACATGGCGTGGAACATCGGGGCGAATGACGTGGCGAACGCGATGGGGACGTCGGTGGGCTCGGGGGCGCTGACGCTGCCGCAGGCGGTGGTGACGGCAGCGGTGCTGGAGTTCTCCGGGGCGCTGCTGATGGGGACGCACGTGACCAGCACGATGCAGAAAGGCATCCTGGTGGCCGGCGTCTTCCAGGGCAAGGACACCCTCCTTTTCGCCGGCCTCCTCTCCTCCCTCGCCGCCGCCGGCACTTGGCTCCAGGTACCATGTTTGCTACTTTATTTCGGGATCAACTCTTGTTGTCGTGCGGTATTTGGTGTTGTTTTATGAACTGTTTTGTCCGTTTAGTATGATTCTATGAAAGTTCATAGATATATAGTGGCGGAATCGAGCAATGTCTCATTGGAAATCATGTCATTTGGATTCATAAGGGTATAAAAATTACGTACTTTATCTAGATACTTATACAAAAAAAAATGCAAAAAGAAAAGAAAAGGAGTAAAGAAATAGGGAAAAATTCAAGAAAAATAAAAGGCAGACACATGTCGCGATAGCATTGACAACTTATAACTTTTTTAGTAATTATGCATGACTATTAGGTGTAGATACTAGACATGAGAAATATGATTAATGAGATAGATGTGGCGCAGCCCATGCGATGGTAAAACGAGGTCCGTGCGACCCTCGCTAGCCCTCAAGAGCTAAGGTAAAGGGATCGGTAGACCTTTTACCTAGGCTAGGCAAGCGCAGCCTAGCTCTCAATAGAGCTCGCAAGGGTTGCACCTCCCCTCACCTCGGCCGAGGCAAGGGTCATCATGCTTCCCTCGTCCATGGCTCGAGAAAGTTGGCGGTCAGGGTAGACCGCACGGCCAGCCCTTGTAAGGGCATGAGGATTTTCGTGTGACCCTCATCGGCCCTAGCCTAGGTAAGGTCATGTGCACCCCTTGCCTAAGCCCTTGAGGGCCGAGAAAGGTGGTCGTGGTCGGGCTAGGCCACGGCCACTGCAGGCCACCCGGTCCCTCTCTCCCCTGATTTTCTTTTGATCAATGTGCTCTTCACACGTTTTTTGTTTTTTGGATAATGACACAAATGGTTCCTAAACTTTGTGATCCAATATAATGTGGTCCTTAAATTTTTAATTTGTTCAATGCAGTCCATAAACTTTAGCCTAACGTGCAATGTGATCTCCGAACTTTTAATTTGTTCAATGTGATCCCTGGACTTTTGGTGCATATTCAATATAGTCCCTAAACTTGAATTAATGGAAGAACAACATTGAACATTTTCATATAATTCAATGACTAAATTGAACATGTACCAAAAGCTCAATGACAAAATTGAACAAATTAAAAGTTCATGAACTGTTTGTGTCAATTTCCCTTTTTTTTAGTGATATAATAAAACTTTACATGGTAGCAGTTTACATATGAAACGATGTTTCGGTATCTATGCAAGGCATTGCCAAAATTTCCAAGAGGGATTTATTTAAATCTTAAAGCTTCATGTTCCTCGTGCATCATTTCACATGGATTTTCTATGGTTTGAAAACTGATCCATTGCCCTATAAATATCTGGCCATAGTATATTTTCTCGTATGCCTTACGAACCAAATTGGCTAGCGCACAAACACTTACAAAAATATTTTAACGAATGATCAAGATTTAATACTTTTGTGATCAAATGGTTATCAAATTTCAAGTATAAGATCCTTGGGGATAGCCATTGTATTTTATGGTCATTACTCGTTAGAATTGCTAAAATCTTATCTCGGTCACTGTAAGGGCACGATCCCCTGTGAGCCAAACCCCTAAAACAATGCTTCTCTAACTCAAAAGCCCTTGCCATGATTGGAAAATTATAGCTTCTTCCCCCAACTTCAATCCAACAGAAGTTGATAGCCATGGTGTAAAAGCCACACAAGAAGGAGCTCATAAGCTCATCAACACTCACTCGGTTCTAAGATGCATAGAGAAGTCAGGTTGCTCTAGCTTCTTGATCTGCATCAGTGGTGTCTGCAGTGTGTAGTCCATGCCAATGCTTGTAAGGGTCGAAGGACAGGGCAGCGAAAAAGGGGCACGCCGGAGTTGTTAACAGCTTGCCAGCAAAGCCGTTGTTGGGGTTAGTAAGTTAATGTTGGGTTATTGTTTTGATCAGGTTGCGTCCTACTATGGTTGGCCCGTCTCCACCACTCACTGCATCGTAGGATCAATGGTTGGGTTCGGCCTCGTGTACGGAGGACCGGGCGCTGTTTTCTGGAAGTCGCTGGCGAGGGTGACGTCGTCGTGGGTTATTTCGCCTCTGATGGGCGCTCTCGTCTCGTTCCTCGTCTACAAATGCATCCGCCGGGTATGTTCAGACATCTGAATAGATTAGTCTGCTTCGACTTCGTAACGTCCAAAGCGCAGATGTCTAAGATATGCTTCCTTTGTTTGTGACCTAACCTTGGTCTTAGCTCTGCTTCTAAATGACCTTTGCTATCTCCAGTTTGTGTACAGTGCTCCAAATCCAGGACGGGCTGCTGCCACGGCTGCACCGGTCGCAGTGTTTGTCGGCGTAACCGCAATCTCCTTCGTGGCTTTCCCGCTCAGCAAGAGCTTTCCTCTGGCTCTGGCCCAGGCTTTAGCTTGTGGCACGGCTGGAGCGGTCTTGGTTTACCGAATCATCCGGAAACAGCTCGGTCATCTCCTCGACAAAGCCAACTCATCAGGGACGGAGCCAAAAGAAGCAACTGTGCTCAATCAAAACATCGGATTCCTGACCGAAATCGCCGGCCCGAAAGGCACCCAACTGGAGATAGTGTACGGGGTGTTTGGGTACATGCAAGTCCTGTCAGCCTGCTTCATGTCGTTTGCTCACGGGGGGAACGACGTATCGAATGCCATCGGCCCATTGGCCGCTGCACTGTCCATTCTTCAAGGCGGGGTGAGCGGGGCCGAGATTGTGATCCCGACCGACGTTCTTGCTTGGGGAGGATTCGGGATCGTCGCGGGTCTTACGATGTGGGGGTACAGAGTGATTGCTACGATCGGGAAGAAGATAACGGAGCTCACACCGACCAGAGGCTTCGCCGCCGAGTTTGCAGCAGCCACCGTGGTTCTCTTCGCGTCAAAGCTGGGCCTGCCGATCTCAGCCACTCATACGCTGGTCGGCGCTGTCATGGGAGTCGGGTTCGCGAGAGGACTGAACAGCCTGAGAGCGGAGACCGTCAGGGAGATTGTGGCCTCCTGGGCAGTGACAATCCCTGTTGGTGCGTTCTTTGCGGTCGTCTACACATGGATATTGACGAAGCTCTTGTCATACATATCGTGAGCAAATGATTCGCTAGTTCAATGCCTCTGTTGTTGTGATTCAGCCTTGCTCTCTTCCCTGATGATTCCGGGGGATGATTTTGGTTTTCTGAGCTTTTATAAGGCGATTCCCATCGAGCCGAAGCCTGTGTCCTATCTCGAACGAGAGCTTCCCATCCAATTTGCTTCTCCTGCTTGTGTTTGTTTCAGAGCTTGAAACCTCTTTCTTATCCCCCGAGTCGTTCCTGAATGTGTTATATGCCTTATCCTAGATGAGCAGATTCTACCTATGAGGTCTTAGAATAGCATTTATTTATAAGGCTCACATGAGCAGAATGAACTTCGTTACTTCTCTGTTGGCCTGACCAGACCACCAGTTTTCGCACTTCCGGTAATCACCGGTGCAAGCAAACACTTGCTCCAGAGATCGAACGGAGAGAAAACTGTCGCATTTTAACAAATACAATAACTTTTCTTCGTGGTGATTCATATTAGTACAGAGCAAAAACTATAACTACAAAGCCCAGCAACAGTAAAAGGATCTTGAAGTTCTGTCATGTAGCCATCCCTAACTTGATCTGGCACCGAAAAACTCGAACACATTCCAATACCCACTTTGGCAAAGCTTGTCAGCATGCTTTGCCTCTCTCAAAACATATCTAGCACGCTAGGAGAAACTACAGAACTTGACTTTTAATAAACTTTTCCTGGAACAATGGGTACCGCCAGACAGCAGCTTCCACTAGATTTCTGGATTCGAGGATCTCATCATGCTCGATTTTCCATTCTATTGTCAACATTAACAGTGCATTACTGGAACCATCATCTTTGATGACGAAGCGAACAAATTAGAAGATCATAGCAGACAAGCACCAAAAGTCAGCATCTACACGAATGAGGATTCTAATTTCTCTCATTTTGACTGTAAATTACAGATGGGAAAATAAAACAGATTTGCTAGGAGATGACAGAGAGGAGATGGATCATCTCGCAGCCAGCAGGGCACTCTTTTGATCACTGTAGAATCCATGCCTTTTCTTTTCCCTGTGCCCAAGATGTATGAAGACCCACCCAGAATAAAACACGATGATGCTCAGGCATAGTAAGGGGGTAAAGGAATCATCAGCAACCACGGTGACTAGAGCACTCGTTTCAAACTTAAAATCAATCTTCTCGTCGTCTTGGCCTTCTGATGGGTGATTTAGACCTGGACCTTCTCCTTCCCCTGCAAGGAAAGAGAAGAAAAAAACCAACTCTTATTGAAGATCCAGATATACATATAGAAACTGATGTCTTCACCTGAAATTCTATTGTTGTAAAGAGTGTCATGTCTTGAAAACATCAACAGAGTCAATTGTCAAAGGCTTATGGAAACGTACCTAGTATTCCCAAGAGAAGAGTAGGGAGAATGCCTGCGCTGAGAATGCTTGCTATGTGGGGACCTCGATGGTCTAAAAATGAGACATCCATCACACTAATTTGGTGAGTTCAAACGTGCAAATCCAAGAGAAAGATGCTCAGCCTTTTAAAACATCAATTATCCTCCACTTTTTAACAATCACTAAAATGAGAACACACTAAAAACCGAAGCACCATTGTTTACCAACCAAAGGAGGAAAAAAAAAAACGCCAAATAGTTCACTGTGATGATCATTAAGACACCCTATATCATAAAACTACATGAAGGATGCTAATCTATAAACCGCACAGCATGAGTTCCCACACTACGATATGTGTGCAACCACAGCTGCCAACAGCTGCTAAGCTGACTGGGTAGAGTTGGCGGGGGGCGGGAATGGGAATCTATCGAAATGATGGCACCTGCACGCCTTATCTCTCTCAATAAAAAAATTATCGACTCAAGAGAAAGATGTTCACTGTTTAACAGTCGGAGGAAAAAAAACAGGTTACTTCTGGGCAAAACATAAACATTCTGTTGCTCCTATAGTTAATATTTGTTGCTGTCAAAGCAACAAAATATTTGTGGAGAAGGAAGGGAAAGGTGTTGCCGCATAATTTGACAAACTTATAGAACAGAGAAGCAACAAGCAAATCACCATTAGAAAGCAAATTAATATTGCTGACCATCTGTACAAGAAAACAAAGCAAAGGGAGAACTTATTCAGATCCTTCAATTGGAAGTTTAATACCAGCTAAAGCCAACTTCCACAAACTTCACAATAACTTGTTTAAAGAGCCAAAAGCGCAAGTCGCTTGCAGCTAGCTGTAAGATCAGCCCAAAGAAAGAACAGCAAAACCACCATATCTAACGATATGATGTTACAAATAAGCGTGGATATTATATATTCATTTTCTTTCTTCTACTAATTTAATTTTTGGCTCAACATCTTATGTCCTAAATGTAAGTTATTGCATTGCCAGAGATAACAGCATTAAGGAAATTACAAACATTAGCTCCACTAGACTTAAGAGTTCGTATTTCATCCTTCACTGCCAAGTAAGCCCTCCTCCTCTAAATCCAGCCTTGATAAAACCTTGCCTAACTAGAGGTGATACAGAAAAACAATACACAAAAAACAAATAACTGAGTAGAGCAGAAGACAAATCATCCACAATTTAAACAGTACTGTCTGGCCAGGAATATTCTTCTCTCATCACAAGTCCATGACAAATGGTCAAAATCAGATAAACCACAGTCCAGAAGCATCGCAAATAATGAGATGAAGATGCTATCCCAATCATTAAGAGGAAAATCATTAATTTTAAATACAACTCGGAAGATATCACATATTCTTCCAGTCAACCTTAGGCTCAGCAACCACCACATCAAGAAAAAGGAACAGCACATTCCAAAAGGATTTGGATGACTTCCAAAATGAAAAATATCTAACCATCATTATTATTTTTATGACATTCATTCATGCAGATGGCACAATATTATGGACTTGTTTGAGCTATGATCTTCTATCCACTTAGCAGTCTTATCAGTCATCTGCTTAATCCAGGGTATCACTCTTAAATGCTCAAATTCTCACAATCAGTCAAGATGCTCGATGACATGACAATATGCTAAAATCTAAAGCAATGTCATTTGGTTGAACAAGTACCTTCTTCTTGACCTAACAGGAGAAGGTGAGAGGTCTCGTTTCCGGGAACGTGACTTCCTGCCAGTCAGAAAAGAAGGCAGTTGAATCCCAAAAATGTCTCTCCTTAATATTTATGGTACCAGCAAGCAAAATTTTAGCTCAAATTTGAGGACCATCAAGGAACAGGCAGAAAATTCTCTACCAGTAAATAAATAAAGGCAGATAAACCACAACAGAAAGTAGACATCAAACTAATGACAAACCTTCTAGAATCGTCAGAAGCTTCGTCACTTGAACTTTTTGCATGTGAATTTTCCTTACTATTTCTACCTCTGCTACCAGTTGAAGAGGAACGTCTTCTCTTATGCCTTCTCGAATCATTTGAATGCTCATTCCCCAACCTGTCCTCCTCCTTATGCTTTGACCTTTCATTTCTTTTGTCACCTTCTTTGGCACTAGACCTATAGGGTCGCTCTGCCTCCTTTCTATCCTCCCCGCCATCAACATCATTTGTTCTGCTCCTTGAATGGGATTCCTTCACTCTATCCTCAGATTTATGTAGCTCCGGCGTCTCTTTGGAATCCAACCTTTCTGTCCTCTCCTTCCTTAGACCCCTTTCATCTGTTCTCTGCTTCTCATCCATCTTCAAATCCACTTTAACTTTACCATCTGAATCACCTCCGCTTGATCTGAATCTGGTCTCTTTATCTTGAGAATTATCTGGCTTGAGTTTTGATACAACATTCTCACTATGATGTTTTGACTTCGTTGAGACATCATCTTTCATGGGATCCCCTGACCCAGAAGTATTGACATCTTCATACACCTTTTTACGATTAAAATCCATCCCGTCAACTGCGCCTCCAGAAGCTAACTGAACCGTCACATTTGCCTTATTGACACTTGAGCCAATACCATCAGTGCTGTTTTTCCTTTTGGAAGCATTGACATTGGTGGAACCACTCTCCATTTCCACCTGAACCCTATTACCGTCTTCAATTTTAATTGGTGGCAGGCCATTCTCAAGGGCCTTATTGACACCATTTCGATCCGTTTCACCACCTGGGATCGTCGGAGCAACACCTTTTGCAAGAGTTGGTGCACTGGAGCTGTGCATTTTTTTGTCCCTGACATCATCGTCGTCATCAGAGGCATAAGTTGCCAGACCCAAGATATTCCCTGGGGAGCTGGAACTAGACTTTTCACTAACATCTTCAGACTCTGATTCCTTATTGTCAAGTGAAACTGAAAGCTTTGCAGGTGATTTTGGAATAGGGCCAGAACGGGCAGATGGTGAGACCCTACGGTCTGAAAGATTTACATTGTAATCAGATGCAGAAAATTAAAAACACCCATAGCGAAGAAGCCATAAGGAGGATAGATGCTATTTCAATTATGCAAGAAACACCAAATGATTGACAAATGGAGAGCTGTGAGGTCATCATAAAATTACCATCAGTTACCGGATCATCTTCATTAAGAACCTTTGTCGCTATTTCATCAAAAAGCTCATCAGTCACCTGTCCAAAAAATTAGAAATTTATACTTTATGTATACTGATGTATATGTTCCTGAAGAGAAGTAATCCAAACAGCTATTAACCTTCAAAAGAACTTCAGTTAGAACACGCTTGATTTCTTGGTTAATGGCCACAGTTCTGGCAGCTTCTGCATAATCCTACAACAAAAGGGAAAGCTGTATTATTAGGTAGAAAAACACGCAATAATGCAACTGAACAATATGTGCAAAGTCATATTGAAATACGTGCTCAGTACACCCCTCTCCCCACCCCTAGAAATAAAAATAAAAAAATAAAATAAAAAAACAGAAAGGATGGGTAAACCTCATCATCATCATCTTCTTCAGTTGACCTAGACGTGTCAATGCTTTTGTCTTCTCCTTGGTCGCCAATTTGGAATGACTTATCTGCTTCTTCATCCTCTAGGGATTGAGATTCCACTTTAGCATGCCCCAGAGATGTGCTTGAAATGGAAGCTTTTGTCTTAATTATCTCTTCTCTAAGCCAATTAGGCACTGGAGCCTGGAAATATGTCAAGCCAGAAGTCAGCACCGATCAAGTCATGTTCGATGGGTCCATTCAAAGATTAAATCTAATACCTTTTTGGGACGCTCGGATATATTAGAAACACCATAAGCATCGCCAGCAAAGGATGCAGCAGGAGGTAATGCTGTTCCTGCACCCAGACTGAAAGGGCCACCAGGAGATGGAACTGTAGGCTGAAAGCTTGTTCCAGAAAATCTCGCAAAAGGTGTTGCTCCATGTCCAGAGAGAGGAGATGGTATGGAGGGATCGAGCTGCAAGGAAAGGTTCTTGGCATGTGTGCAAAGGCAGAAAAAAGACAAAACGGGAGAGAGAGGAAGATCCAAACCTGAGGCCCTGGTGGATTAACTGAAGGAACTGGAGGGTAAACCACATCAGGAACCACAGACGAGGTCCAAGTATTCACAGAAGCTGAAGCTGCAGGGTTAAGGTGATGAGCATAACCAGGCTGCTGAAGTGAATCTTGATCCCGAGTAAATCTGGGAGTAAATTGCAATGGCTGATCAGCAAGATCAGTCACAGGCTCAGCTAGTTGATTGCCATATGGAAAGGGCTGTCCAGATGGAACTGATCCAGTAATAGCAGGCCTTGATGGTTGCAGGTGGTGCATATTTTCCTGACCTGCAGAAACATGCCAATGCAATGATTTCAGCCTTTGATCTGCCCTGTCTTCTTGACCTAAAATTCAATTGAGTAGTCAAACAGCTGACAAAGGGGAAACTAGAGGATACCTTACATGGACATTCATGAGAGATAGTAATCAGAGTTTTACACCAAGTATCATAAATCAAAAAACTTTCAGGCACTTTGTAAGTTCACAATCCATGTGCAAATCCGTAACCTTGACATAAACATAGCCTACTATTTCAACCATCTTCATATCCAATATACCTCCTAATTTGTCTACACGAACTGGATTCTTTCAGAAATAGGAATAAAGAAATTAAGGCCTTGTCTGTTTGAAAGTTCACTTTCCTAAAAACACATATAATGTAATATTACTTGGTAAAAATCATTTAAAAAAGAAAAAGCATTGCCTAACTTTAAATGACTTTTATGTCAATAATTGTATACATGCAGAGATTCGACGGTGAATTAAATGAGTCAAATCTCAAACATAAGAGCAAATAACCAAAAAGATCAAAACAAAATTCATTCTGAACACAACCCCTGAGGAAGTCCCCACCATACAAGAATTAACTCCACAAAAAAATAATAACAATAGTCAAAAGAAAGCTAACGCGATTACATGGAAGTGAAATGGATAATACAGCGCCTCTTTCACATCTAGTCACATCTAGTCACATCTTTAAACATGTGGTCCTTACCTTTTCCTAAGGCAGAGAGAAGAAAAGAGTGAAAATACAGTATGTACACAACCAGCCTCGCTGTATTCTCTTGGAAGCTTTTTTTTGTCAGTGGCTTGCAATCTTAAGGGCATATTTGGAAACCAAAAGACTCTAGTTAAAAGTAATTACTTCGATGAATGAATTTCCCTCCAAGATTAGAAAAAGGACAAAGCTTAACTATTGTCTAAGTTACAACATCACACAAGCCAACAATAGATTTTCTATTAGAAAGTTCCATGGAAACTGCTCATCAGCTCTAGTTTCACATGCAAACTATATGTTAAGTGAATATTACCTGAAACAGAAGAATAACTAGAAGGTACCTCCTGCTGATGAACAGATACGTTGGTCGGCAAAGATTCTTGTTGGTGTAGCACCGAGTTTGCATGTCCAGTTACTCCATCTCTAGCTGGGAAGGGCGAACTTCCATCCGGAAGGTAAGCTGATGGCCCAGAACTGACAGATGTAATCTCCTGCGTATACAATGGTTGCCCTTGTGGGGGTGCAGTTGAAAGAGAATGTTGCTGATGGCCTTGTCCAGACAGTGGCTGCTGATGATTTTCCGTATAGTGAGAGTCCAGTGCAGATGGATATGGGATGTGATAATGGTTCTGCTCATCCATCCTGCCTGGTGGTGCATATTGCGACTGAGCGTGTTGGTTTTCCGTGGCAGCTTTGGCATCTGCCCAAGCTTTAGCCCTGGCAGCCCAATCATCGGCATTGCTATGTGCTGCCGAGGGTAATGAAAACAATTCACAATGAGATACATAAGAGCATTCGAAGGAGGAAAAAACACAACCGAAGATATAGTATACAAAGAAAATTCATCCAACTAGTTATATGGTTTATGAACATTAGTTACAGAATTACGGGTAAGAAATAATGACATACTATCAATGATGAGGAGCCATGAGCAAAGCGACAAAGAGCATGTACCTGGCTTTTGCCAACTCATATAGTGACATTAACTACAACAGGAACTAACATGATCATATACATTCCACAGACCACTCCTACAGGACCTTCGTAACAACTTAAGTTTTTATTTTGACGCACAGAATGAGAGAAACAAAAGAAGACTAATATCTATAAGAACTCACATCTGGTCGACTCTTGTTGCTTCCATAAAGGAAGATGGCTATGTTCTCCATCATTTTCTCGGGCCAAACTTATATAAACGGATTGCAAGAAAATACTTTTCATTATTGATATACATATACTTTAGACAAGAAGTTTAGTCTTACGAACTTTAAGCTCCAGAACATAAGCGGCAGGCATAATACAGAAGGATAAATAATCGGTAACAGCAAACCAGTCGCACCTACACTCAATGATATCAACGGTTTACATAAAATTGAAAGAATCTGCCAGACCAGATTATTGATAACCAAGAACTATAAAATACAAGAACAGATAATTCTTTAAAAAAACCTGCTGGATGGTTCCAATTTTGCTGGTAAGCCCAGTTCGGATTGCCCCATTCCTGCAAACATTACCGGATTAGAAATCAGGGACTGCACAAAACCATTCTACCCAAGAAACAAAGCAAACAAGGCAAAACCAAAACTCACTGAAACAAAAACAGGCAAAGCAACCCCCCCCCCCCGGGGAATCTCTCAAATCAAACACACCCTAGCACACAATTGTACCTAACCTAGCTTCAGAGTTTAGCCTAAAGGAAATACAAGGACAATAGAATCGATCATTTCACACTCGAATGAAAGCAGCAAACCAAAACACCTCCTAAAAAAACAAAAGCAGCAAGTCCAGGAATTAACTGACCTGCGGAGGATACGAATTAGGGTACGCCGCATGAGGAGGAAGAGGAGGAATAGGAGGAGGCGGGGGGAGGTGAGGCCGAGGGGCGAACTGGCCGTGGTGAGGGGGATAAGGCACCGATCCCGGAGGAGGCGGAGGCGGTGGCTGAGGCCACTGCTGCGACTGCGGAGGCGGAGGCGGCGGCGGTGGAGACGGAGACCGGTAGTGGAATTGATTGGGGTACCACGGGCCTTGATGAGGCGGCGGCGGCGGCGGGGGCTGCTGCTGCTGCTGGTACTGGTGGTAGGGATCCGCCGTCGACGGCGGCGGTGGCGGAGGAGGTGGCGGCTGCGGCGGCCTCATGTAGCGGTGGTACGCGTCCATCGCCGGCGGAAGGTGGGGGCCGGCTGTGGCGCGAGCACAGAGAGATGGGAGGCGGGAGGTGTTCGTGTCTATGCGCTGCTGTGTATATCATAGAGAAAGGGTTGTTATCAGCGTTTATGCAACTGGTGCGATCACGAGATGGAGAAGGTGGAGAGCACGCGCGGCCTGCGTGAGGACCAGTGTAGGGGATCCTAACACCCCCCCCATCGGGTCGGGTCGGTTCATATTGTCCAAAGATAGGCCCAATTTACTTGTCACGAAAGAGTTCGAACCTCTGCTTCCTGCTTGGACCCCGGTCCGTACGGACCGGATCAATCGCAACCATACGAGGCTCGATCAACGACAATCTTTTTGCTGCACCGACCAAACATAAACTCAAGCCAGCAGTCGAAATCTTAACATTACCCCGCCGACAACTCGCCATTGATCTGAGATTATCACTCACTGGACAGTTTTCTTGTTTAAATGCAAAATTTCACTCCATTACTCTATATATCGGCGTTCAAATTTGTACGGAAAAATTTTCAAATCATTCCTTTGGAATATTTTTCATTTCCAATTAATTTATATAATATGTAAAGTAATAACTTCTTTGGCACAACAAAAATTCTCAACAGTTCTCCCAGCTCCTGAAATTAACCGAGGCTTGGCTAACATGTGACATTACCGGAGAGAGAGAGAGAGGGCGATGGGACATTACTGTTCTTTAGCTCTCAAGGTTTACCGTATGAAAAGAAATTTGTCAACAAGTGCCATTAACAAGTACTCCAATGACACTTGTTAAGTAATCAATTCAGCAAATTTTGCATTTCTAAAATAGGCTAATTATTTTTCTTTTTATTTGCAACCACATCATTGGAAATTGCAGTATCTATAATTAAGTATGCTTAGCAAGCATCCCGGATCACTCTTTAACACGACCCGAGGGAAAAATACAAAAAATATGAGATTGGCACCTTTTGGTTACAAAAGAGTTATCGGCACCCGATGCTCGCCGAAACACTATCCTCGCATTGTAACTAAATGGCCAAAAAACCCATGCGTCCCCACCTGCGAGAGAGTGAGAATCAAAGGGTAGCATAACCTGGCGAATCTGCGGGAAGCTGCTGCCTTCAGCAACTCACCAAAGCGTGACCTGTGTATGCACCCTTCCTGTTGAATGATCCTCGTATAGAGTCAGCAGTCAGGAATGAAATCTTCTATGCTGCATCCAATGAAGTTACCAACACACTCCATCGAAAGAATGAGAAATTGCCCGCATTTCGCCTCTGCAAAATCACGCTACGGCGTCCGCCTGCCTTCTGGTGAGCCGTGCATACAGCCCATCTCTGAGGACGAGCTCGCTGTGGTTGCCCGTCTAATAGAGACAGAGCGAGAGAGAAAAATTAATTGATGGCGCAAGGAGATAAAATGACGGAAGTATACTTCTGCAATCTTTATAACTATCATGCGGTCTTCATGCTAACTTCTATATGATGTAGCAGAAAAGTGCAGCCGTGTCAGGACATAGAAGAAAGCCCAAGATGTCGAAGCTCGAGATCTGGGATAAAAAACACTGCAAAGTCCCTCCATCCACCTCAGAGGCTATTATATGCTCATGAGCAATTAAGCACTAAGTAGCCAGGTATTATGTTCTTAAATCTTGTTGGAGCATCATGTAGAGAGAAGCGACGGAGAAATTGACAAACAATCAGATTAGAAATAAATCTGCTCAAGGCAAATCCACCGCTCTATTGGCAAGACGAGATGAAAGTTCACAATAAAAGTGGTAAGAATACGAACCTCAACAATTTGGCCACTGTCCATTACCACTATCCTATCAGCAGCTTGTATTGTAGAAAGCCTGGAGAAATGAAGAATAAAACATCAGCACAGAAAGTGAAATGCTCAAAAAGGGCTGAATAATTATCTCACCTATGGGCAATGACTAGAATAGTTCTCTTTGTGGTCAAGGTACTTCTCTCAGCACGAAGAACACCCTGGATAAAAAATGAAGAGAAAGAAAAAGGATGTGAGCTTATGACATCGAACCTGCAAAACCCAATCTCTTCCTTTTTCTTCCCTAGGTTTTCTGTTGTTGCTAAATGCACCAACCCACCTTGATATTGTGCTCACTCTCTGCATCAAGTGCGCTCGTCGCTTCATCAAGAATTAAAATGATTGGATCTCTAAGAATTGCTCGAGCAATAGCAATTCGTTGCTTTTGACCTCCGCTGAGTAGATCATCATCAACAAGAGTTTGGTAACCATTGGGCAGTGATAAAATGAATTCATGAGCATATGCCTGCTTGGCTGCCCATTCCACATCCTCCTGTTTAACATCGCGTGTACATCCATATCTTATGTTTGAAGAAATATCCATGCGGAAAAGTCGCGGTTCCTGCTAAAGCTATTGTGTCAACAATCAAAACATAAAAAACAAAATTCCAATGCTAACAAGAGGCTAATTAGGTGCCAAGACAAAAAAAAAAAGAGGCTAATTAGGCGTAACCTGTCCCACGTATCCAACTTTTTCCCTGAACCACTTCACATCCAACTCTTGAACGGGGAAGCCATCTACCAAGATCTGAAATAGAAAAAAACCAAAGTAGCATCATATGACTGAGCAGAAAGGCCTTGAAATATAATCACTGGATGTAGCCTAGTTTTAAATGTCCGGACAATGGAGGCGTCCAATGGCAGAACGATGGCACAATAAAGTTCAATCGTTGAATACAAGAATTTAACATCCTATAGGAAAGAAAATCTAATCGGCTAATGTTTACTCGAGAGCATTATAACCACCAAGCACTTTCTTTCCAACAGAAATGTTCACAAGTGAATCTTTAGCCTACAGAGAACCTCTAATTGATATTCAGGTTGAGATAGCATATTTCTTGAGCTTCATACAATTCAAATCTAGTCCACAGAGGTTAAAGATACATCACCTGACCGTTAGTTGGCTCGTAAAGGCGGAGCAACAGATTCACTAGTGTACTTTTACCACTCCCGCTAAGACCAACCTACACAATATAAAAAGATGAGGCAAAGGGTTCCTAAAGTGTAGCCTACAAAGTAAAAGAAATCGATTATAGAAAACTTGTCCGTACAATTGCAACAACTTCACCAGGTTGCACAGTAAGGTTTACGTGTCTGAGAACTGGCACCTGTTCAAAGTACTCATTGAGTTTTATATATGCATATATAGAGGAAAGAAATAGAAAGAGTTGTTACTGTAACCATTGAACAATTACTAAGTAAAACATGAGAATGCAAATCAGACAAGCCCAAAGAAAGCAAACATAATATAATATTACAGCCTCATCTGTAACCATGGAATTTACGGTGCTTGTTGGTTCTAGCAGAGGAACATGAGTAAAAATAAAAGCAATTGAAACATAAAGAAATAATCCAGTGACAGACGAAACATGGTAAAGAAAAACAACGCCAGCAGCTAGGGAACAGATGATGATAGAACGTCTCTCAGAATCGCATTCAGAAGAAGCGTGTATTCATAAGGGAAAATATATAGTTGGGTCAACAAAGAACAAAAAACTTACTGTAGGCCTAGAGGAATAATAAAACGAGACATTATGAAACTCAACGCATCCATGAAGCCTTTCCAGCTTTGAATCTGAGAGGTGAGAGGGAAACATTAGAAAAGGTGATCCATCCCCTACAATTTTTATCACAAGGTGTGGAAAATGTGCACAGATTATTTGAGTCCAAAAATCACATAACCATGTAAGCTAACTTCAACTTATTCATCTTGTCCATTTGAGAGAACACAGGAAGATTTTAAAGTAAAAAACGTGTTAAGGTTTCTGATCTCCACCTTTTTTATATGATATTCATATTGCAATTACAGAATGCCACTGAACAAGTATACTGCATATTATGATATAATGTTATTCTATCAATTACCAAAACACATTATGCTTGTATTTGTAAAGTTGAAAATTCTCCAACAATTCTATGTAAATACTGCTCCATGCCTCTATCTATAACTTAGAAAAGCTTTACTATTAAGGGGGAGATAACTAGCACTAATTCAGAGAGGACTCGGGAAGAAGAGACAACTAGCACTAATTCAGGTTAGTCTCCTTTAAGCAAACTAAGCCACTTGCCTTTTGATATGAATTGGTCACTTGCTGGAAGATCCATCAGTTGGAAGACTTTTTCGCTAGCCCCAACAGATTGCATCAATGATGATAAATTGTCCCCAATCCACCATGTCGAGTAAATTAGCCACTCACTGTACAATAAAAACTTCGTGAGTTGCTCTGCAGTTGTCTGACCAGCCAGAATGGACATTCCTCCTATCAGCACAGCAATAACCTACAAAATACAATCTACGTGTCAACATACACGACGTTGTCAACTTAATCTTTCATCTGAAGAAGAATCTTCAATTAAATCTCAAGTGAAGACTTGTTCCTTGTACTTAATACCATACGAGCCAAAGCACTAACTCACAGAAAACTTCATAGATATATACGATAAACAGGGTGCCCTGAGAAATAATGCTAGAAGCAACTGAAAGTTTGATTAAGAAAATAAAATAAAAGCACCTTCTTCTTAATTCTCGATAAGAATTATCATTTGATCTCTCCTCAGCCTATTGTCTAGGGCAAAGAAGAAACAAATATTTTAGCTCTCATAAATCACGCACCAGTGAACATCAGAGAAGGTATAGCAGACCTGTGTACTGTGATAAAGGGTATTGAAACTCCAATTCCAAAATCCATATGCAGCACTCTGCCTCAAGCTAATGCCAGCCAGTTTTTCAAGCCATTTTGTGTACCTTTGAAAGGTAGAGATATATAGCTGTGTCAGTTAAGCCATCATCTAAGAGGTTTCATTTGTTGCAAATGCAACTCATACATCAAATATGAAAGTGCATACAAAGAGGGCATCCTTTTAACTGTGAAATACTAATAATCACCTCTTGAGTTCTTGCTTTTCCGTTCCGTAAACACGTACAGTTCTCATAAGAGAGAATGTCTCTTGGGCCACCTATCAAAAATGCCATTTACAAAAAAAAAAAAAAAGAAAAGGAATTACACAAAATTAAAGCAAGGAAAGGAGCTTTTAACTGATAACTCATTCTGATAAAAAAGAAACTTCAGAAAACATGAAGGCAGTTCCTACTTCATTAGCAGAAGCAGTGTACTCCTGGATTAGCTTTGCAGACTTCTTCTGATACCTGTATGAAATATTATAGTCACGTGAGAAATGCTACATGATGTGGCAGGAGAACAGAAGCGTAAGAACATTGTCCGCATGTATAATGCAAAGTCCTCAATGTTCCAAAACATATATGTAGAAATATCTTCTGTGATTCCATACTCTTAACAGTACTCCAGAGAATCAGCAACAAAGCCAAAAGAATCTTACTGGCCATAAATAAGCATAATTGCTGACAAAGTAGAGCATATAGCCAGTGTGCATAGACCAAGTGGCCATGACAGGATTAGCAAGTAGATCAATGAACCTGCACCCTGCAGGGTTTAAGGCATAAGACTACAAAGTTGTTGATAAATTATAAGCAAAACACGCGGCCCCTTAAGTGCGAAATCAACCTGTAGGGCATTGCGCAATATCAGGTTAAGATCATTGCCAATTACACGTGACACTTGCTGACAATCAGCACCAAGCCTGCTAGTCAGATCACCCACTGTTTCCCCATCAAAGAAGGAGATATCCTACAGCATTGGCAGTATGAAAAGGACATTAAATGAAGTATCTTAACAAACATGGGCAACCAGCTTGCCAAAAGAGTGTTGATATATCTCCTCTACCTGTGAAAGGAGAGACTGGTACAGCGTTTCTCTCATTCGCTTGACCTACAAAAGAGTAAACCCAGTTAGCTTCGATATCCCTCTGATTAGATAAATCTTCCATATAACAGCTACTTGCCATAGATAAGCCCCGGATATTGTAGTTATCCTGAGGTATTCTTAAAAAAAAATTAATACTCTTGCTTCTATTTTTTTATGATATACTATCCCAATTATGAATTTCTAACCATATCAAGAAATCCTCTTCCTTCTGTCCTAAACAAGCAGCAAATATTTGTAGCTTTTTTTGGTTCATGTAATATCTACATTTAAAGGTGATGTGTTTTGCCTCAACTATCAGAGAACAACAACCAACTCCAAGCACTGTCTCACTAATTAAGTTGTTTACATGATTGTGTTATGCTCTGTGCCATAGATCTGTTCAGCACCATATCTGCAGTTTATACAATAAATTCAGCTAAAAGATAGAAAGAAAGTGAAAATTAAGGATTAAAAAATTGAGAAATCCACCTTTTTAGATATTTCAAAGACCAATTATCAAAACCAGCGGTCTGGATGCAATACTATTAAGAAACTTTTTCCATCTCTAATAACCGAGTCCATGCATGTAGATGTATCAGTTGGGTGCTTCAACAGCTCCAAAGAGATTGAGAAGAAAATGAAATAATTCAAATTATTTAACAGGTAACTATGCTAGGTAAAAACATTCAATGCATCATGAGTATCTGCTACATCCAGTGGAGAGCTGCATGAATCTAGCTTTATCAATTGTTTTTCCATGAAAGCCTGACAATGTCCAAAGGTATAGCAACGTGTAACTATCAATGAACAATTATTTTTATCAAGGAATTATGCTAGGCTAAACGTTCCGTGTATCATGAGCATCTGCTACATCCAGTGGAGAGCTACATGAATCTAGCTTTATCTAATATTTTTCCATGAAAACCTCACAATGTCCAAAGGTATAGCAATGCGTAACTATCAATGAACATATACAGCCTTGGAAGCACCTCAATTTTGGCAACTTGTCATTTTTATAACGACAAAATAAAATGGAAACTCACAAGGATCATATTTGCAATGCCGAAACAGCAACCGCGTACACCACTGTTCATCAAATTAACAGACCATGAGGTCAAAGATCTCCCTCAGAATCTGGGTATTCGAGATACTTCAAATCAAAAAATTCACCAGAAATTAAGCAATTTGTTCATTGGTAATTCAAATCAAATGCAAAACATAAAAACTGCACTAAGAAATGCCCTCAGCTAAACAGCCTATCGAAAAGACAATGTGTCGACATATATAGTCAATCAGAGAAAAATACATATGGTGTAGTATTACGGAAACTACAACTTGGACATTAGGAAAAGACTATCAAAGGAGTGGAGAAAAAGAGTTCTACAGTTAGCAACTTAGAGGAGAAGGGAGTTTTGACCATACAAGATTTCAACCTGCATATTCCTGCACCGATGCACAGAAGAACCAAGAGACACACATTCCGATGAAACACTGCGATGTTCCCACTCTGTGCCGAGAATATTGATGCCGTCAAGTAATGTGGTATAGAGATCTCTGAAAGCTGGAAAGAGGAAAAGCAACATCATTAAAATGGACCAAAATAAATAAAACCAAGAATGAATTTGTTTTATATCTGTGGTATCCATGACAAACTGAAGGGTATAGTGCACCAAAACCAGATTACTAATAAATTCAGTGACGGTAGCCACCAATTAAATCCCAAAGACTGAAGTGCGCTTAGTGGTCCAACATTCCTTGCAATGAAGGGGCTGGAACTATCACCCAACCCCTCCAAAGGAAAAGCAAGAAAGCACTGTTGGCCATTCTCTTGTCTGTTTCCTTAACGCATGTTTTTATTTCTTTTGGTCCTTTTGTGACCGGCTATTAGATAGGCCAAGTTTTTCCTATTATTCTCATTAATAGTGGGACATCATGAATAGCTCAAATAAGCGCCCAAAATCCGTAATAAGTCAGAATTATCTACGTTAAGTGCAATATTAAGCTAGAAGTAGGTTTTAGGTGCATCTCAAGAAAAGGAAACCAATTACATGAAGGAGATTCAAAGATTCTAATGAGGCACCTCGATTTTCCTATCTTTGCAGTCACCGAGTCCATTAATAGTATGCAATTAGAAGTTCCTGCCCACTATACCATTCAAAATTGCACTGAGCTCCACAGTGTATTAAGCTATCCATTGATGCACTTCCGTAAAATAAAGACAAGTAATATTCCGTACAATCATCTTCTCTCCTTGCTAACGACAAGTTGATGCGCTTCCATAAACTAAAGACGGCCTCATCCAAGAATGGCCATCATACATGGCTAACGCCGAATTCAAACACTAATCAATTGATGCCCCAATGCTTATAGTGTCCCAAGCATAATGTAATAGATAACCGCACAGCAATCATGTATCTGAACTTATGAGCTTGACATGGAAGTCATCCCTATCATGCTGCCATAGAAATGCAGCGACAGCATCACGTAAAAACAAGATGGAACAAATCACACTCAACAGCAAACGAACGAACCAATAGCACAAGAGTCCCAACACAACCTAGCGATAGAGAATTCAAAGGACTAAAGCGGGAATCCTAGCGAAAGAACGCCCCAAAACAAATCACGAACCGCGGCGACAATGAGGGTGGAGAAGGCGGCGAAGATGATCCACCGGTCCCGGGCGACCAATTGCCACATCCTGATCAGCGCGCGCCACACCGTGACCGGCTTCGCCAGCATCTTGAACTCCACGTCCTCCGACAGGTCCCACCACCTCCCGCCGGGCAGCACCGACCGGACGGACTCCATCCACCTCCGGAGCCTCTCGAACGCCCCGGCAGCATCGTTCCTCCCTCCGCTGGCCCCGAGCAACGGCTCCGGGTGCTCCTGCGCGACGGCGCCGTTGATCGACGAGGATTGCGGCGGGGAGGAGGGGCGGGGACGCCGGGGGGCGCCGCGGCGTGGGGAGGAGCCGCCGATGCGGAGGCTCGCGCGGGGGAGAGGGGGCCGGGCGGCGGCGGCGAGGGGGCGGCCGGCGCCGCGGGGGAGGGAGGCGGAGGGGGGGAGGAGGAGGAGGAGGCAGGGAGGCGGCTGCGCGTGGGAGAGGAGGCGACGCACGGTCATGGCGGTGCAAATGGCGTGGAGGATGGAACGAGAGAGATGGAGACCGCGAAGAGGAGGGGGAGGGTGGCTTTTGGTGTTTCGGAGGAGAGAGAGAGCGCCTCGCGACCATTCGGTGGCCGCGTGGGAAGGATCGGGCTCGCCGCTCGCGTAATGCCACGAGCCAAGATGAGCGACTGGCGGTCGGGCCCCGTTGATTTTCCACGTCTTTTGTGCAACTCGACACCAAACTATATAAAAAAACAACGACGAGCACGGCGACGACGAACTACAGGCGCAGATAATTTGTTCAAAATGCTCGTAAGCACTGCTTAAATTTGGACTGCGTTACGCATTGGGTTAAAGTTTAAGGATTATTTATGTCATTTTCCCTTGATAGATTACTAAGTAATGCAAATTAATAGTAAATCTTAAAATTCATTTTTATTCTATATATGTATATAATATTTTTATTTATACTAAGTAAATCTTAATATTTGTTTTCACTTTATTTTTATTCTTATTCTATATACTAAGTAACGCACCTCCCCGATGGTGGCGAGGTGTGACTTTTGCCCCTAGATGCAAAGGCTCACGGAGGCAATGCTCGCCTCTTACCCGAGCATAAGGAGGTTCGCGGGACCTTGGGTCGAGCACAAGCGAAGGCTGGCAACCCACGCCAATGGTCGAGCAGTGGCCCAATAGTTCCTACTCTCCATTTCTCTCCTCCTTTCTAAGGGATTTTCTTTTATGAGCAGTTTTGTTGCGCATAAGCATTTTAGGTCGAATCGACGGGCTATCCCATTAGCGCGTAAACACATAGAAATCTACAATCGATGGGAACAAAGAACGCGATTAAAAGACTCAATTGGCCAAAATATAATTTAGCAACCTGATAGAATAAACAGCAAATAAATAGACGAAAATAAAAAGAAATTCGCAAAATTAATTGAAAATCCTTTCTTGTCCTTAAACTTGACCTGTACAAAAACATAAAAATAAAACGGCACATGCCCCGTCCTTTGCGGCGGCTCGGAAGTCGAAATCTCGTCGGCGCTCCTTTCGTCACGATCGATTTTGCCGATCGCTTTGTCGCCGTCTTCCACGTACCGGTTGTGATTGGACTCCACCGGCACGAAAATAGCAGAAGCAAGAACCTGAAGAGAAATCGCCAGGGAGACGAGTTCATCCCGAATTCTGAAATTGAAAGGAGCCGCGACATCTGATGAATAATGAATATTTCCAGAATTCGAGAGGGACGAAACCATGGTGAAGGCCATGGAGAAGAACAACACGCACTGATTCTCTAGGAGGTGACAAATGCAGAAATTGGTAGGATGACCGAGGGTTCTGTCCACCTTGGACAACAGCAACGATGGTAACAATTACTGAGAAAAATTTTAAAAACAGAAAATGACAAGCGAAAAGTAGAATGAGGAAGAAGAGGAGGGGGAGAAATCAGAGAATAGAGAGAGAGAGGAAGTAAGGAATGCATAAGGGAGAATCACACAAAAAAGTTTTCGAACTCTGATTTAATATGTAATATGACTTATGAACTTTTAATTTATTCAATATATTCCCCAAACTTTATCATAATGTTCAATATGGTCCCTGAATTTTTAATTTGTTCAATGCGGTATTTTGGGCTTTCAGTGCATGTTCAATTTAGTCTCTAAATTATATGAAAATATTCAGTGCGGTCTCTGAATTTTTGGTACATGTTCAATTAGCAGGCGTCAAATTGGTGTCGAAGCGAGGTTCAATAAATGGTCGTCATTGACGTGCACCGAATGTCGAGTCTTCTACGGCTCGAGAAAGAGACCTACGGGACTTGCAGGTAGATGATTTTAGGAGCCAAGTGCAGCAACGCCGGGAGTCTTTGCTATGCTTTGAACTTCAACAAATGAAAATGGTCCTCACTTTCCTAGAAAAACGACCGAGGAGTGGCAAAAGATGTTCGACTAACCCGTCGACTAAAGGTGTGTACTCCTTCGACAGTACTTCTTTTCATCAAGCCAAGAATTTCTCAAAACAAGAGAAAGAAAAATGAGAAGGCCCCCTGAGCTCATTAAAGAGCTCAAAAAAGAATGAAACGGTGAAGATAGTGAGTACTTCAAGTGCTACGGATATTTTGACCCGAAAAAAAAAAAAAGTGCTACGGCTATGACCATCTACAAGTGGAATGTCCTAACCATTAGGTTATCGCCATTCAGGCAAATGCCGAAGTTATAAATGAAGAAGGAATGATTATAGCAGCTCGAGACGTTACCTGCCACTTTCATTTCATGTGCCCTAAAGCGCTCTCTCTCAAAGTGTTCATCGATTGTCAAATATATGTTTGATATATTTTCATCTTGTCAACATGCCATTAAGATATTTGTTAGTATGAAGCTAATGTATTATCTAGTTCGTTGGAGAGGCAGTCCGAGAAATTTGTTGGAATCAAGGTCATTTGCTAAGGTTCGGCAAAGCTCGATATCACGGATCTTTCTCCCTACCATGAAGATGAAGACAAAGTAAAACTCGTGTGCAAGTTTACACACCGCAAAAGCGTCTGATGCCAAATCATTCATTGGAGGCCATTAATTCAGCTACTTTGAAACTAGTAAAATTTGGAGACCTACGACCAACTACATTTACAGTAAATTTCGTTTAGCTTCCAGAGTCATTAATTGTAGTTGTTTTCTAGTAAAACTAGTTTTGTCTTTCGAATGAATCTTAGCAATTACCCGTGCTGGAGGCTTGTTCCATGCTCAATTATTTAAGCATACCATGATGAATGATGACATGAAAAATATAGATAAAGGCAAGTCAAATATTTCGTTATCAAAATTATCTAAGCGATCATTTGTTCAAAAGGCATGATATTTAAATGATGACATGAAAAATATAAAAGATTAATATCATGAAAAACCTTAAGTTGATATATACAAGACAATTTTATCTCAAACTAATTTTTTGATCACCAAAAAGCTCAAACCGGTAGACCTATGATAAATTTACCTAAAACTAATTTTTTGATCACAGAAAATCACAAATCGGTACATTTGCAATAAATTTTATCCTCCATTAAATTGAATTAATACAACAAAAAACTATATATTGATAAATCTGTGTAAAACACCCGTTTCTTTTTCCTCTCCCTCAACACTACAACCTAGACGACCAGTAATTGGAGGGATACCCTTCTCATCCACTGATGGAAGAGTTGCTTAACCATGTCACGTAGTTCCAACAACAACAAAAGCTGCAAAGAGGACAGCAGTGATACTACTAGCCTGGATAAGACTTTTTCTACCCCTTTCGTCTTTCTAATTGACATAAAACCAAGTCATCAATTAAAATGGGGATAATGTGTAAGGAATGGTCAGGATAGCTCAGCTAGTAGAGCAGTGGACTGAAAATCCTCGTGTCATTAGAATAAAAAGGAAAAAGGTGTCCGTTGTCTAATGGATAGGACAGAGGTCTTCTAAATCTTCGGTACAAGTTCAAATCCTATTGGACACAATTTTTTCCATCCTTGCTACCGTGAGCTTTACGTAATCGATGTGTTAAGCATGCCGTCAGCATTTATCCCGAGTCAGGATCGAACGTGTCATCAAACTCAATAATTCGATAGTAAAATTGAACGAAAATTAATACATGGTAAATTTATCACAAATTTACTGATTGAAAATTTTTTATGAAATTTATCATAAATATATTAATTTTAATTTTTTTGAGGCATTATCCGAAATATAAATATCAAAACGAGAGTCCAACCCCACGGAAACTTCGAGAACAAGTTAGAGAATATCCGTTCTGTACCAATTTTTATTTTTATTTTTATTTTTTGGGGTTTCGTACACCGTATGAGTGGGAGGAGGCAAAATAAATATATTTTTAAATTGGTGAGTTAGATAGAAAAAACAAATTGGGGATTAAACAGCTGCAGACGAAAAGAAAAAAAATACACGAAGAAAAAAACTCGCCAGCCACGCGCGTCCCCGCAGGCGCGTGCGCGCCAAATTCCTCCCCCCTTCGTCGTCCTCAAAATTGACAGAACTCGAAGCGCCCTCTCGAGTAACGTAAACCAGAAGTTTCCGCTTCTTCGCGGGAGCGTCCATGGAAATTACAGGCGAAGGTTGACTAAGTCAACCGGAAGTTCTCTCTCTCTGTGTCTCTCTCTCTATCTACACCACGCGCTTCGACGAGGAGGAGGAGGAGGAGGCGAAGGAGACGACGACGACGACGGCAGTGGCGGCGATTCTCTCACTGGGAGCGACGTGCAGACGACATGCCCGTCACGCTCTAACGCCTTCCCCAGAAGCTGCCTTCGTCTCGGCGCTCTCGCGTCCGTGTCCGTGTCCGAGTCCGACCAAACCTCGGCCTCATTCGACGAATTCGAAAGCCTCCTCCCGATCGTCGTTTCGTTGCTTCCGGATGAATCTCCAGCCGCCGAGGAGGATCGCCGAGCCGCCCGCGGCGAAGGCGGCGGCGGATGGGGCGGCGGCGGCGGGGGAGGGCCGCGTGGAGGACGCGCTGTCGCACCCGATAGTCCTGGCGGAGCGGGTCCGCGCGGCGGTCAAGGAGTCCGAGTCGTTCAAGCTCGAGTGCGCCGAGATTGGGAGGCAGGTGGAGAGGCTGTCGCATATGCTCCGGGCCCTGGCCCGGCTCGCGTCCTCGCTGCCGCCGCCGCCGCTCTACGACCGCCCCGTCCGGCGCGTCGCCGCGGAGGTCGCCAGGAGCCTCGAGCGGGCCCTGAGCCTCGCGCGCAAGTGCAGGCGCCAGAACCTGATCCGCCGTCTGGTCAGGATCACTAGCGTCACGGATTTCAGGAAAGTGCTGAGCCTGCTGGACGCCTCCGTTGGGGATATGGAGTGGTTGTTGAGTGTTCTTGGCCCCGACGAGCCTGGCGGCGGCGGCGGGATTGTGCTCTCCTTGCCGCCGATCGCGAGTAACGATCCGATTCTGGCGTGGGTCTGGTCCTTCATTGCTTCCATCTGCGCGGGAGAATCGTCGGACCGAGTCGAGGCTGCCAATGAATTGGCTTCGCTCGCGAAGGACAACGACCGGAACAAGAAGATTATTGTGGAGGAAGGTGGGGTTCCTCCTCTGTTGAAGCTATTGAAGGAGGCTGCGGCCCCCGAGGCGCAAATTGCCGCCGCGGTCGCGCTCTTCAACCTGGCCAATGATCAAGAGAGAGTCAGGGTCGTCGTGAGCGAACTCGGGGTTCCTCTCATTGTGAAGGTCCTCAGGGACGCGCCCATGCGGGTGCAGATACATGTGGCGCGGTTGGTGGCGAGGATGGCAGAGCTCGACCCCGTCGCTCAGGATGATTTCGCAAGGGAGAACGCCATTAGCCCTCTGGTATCGATGTTGTCATTCGAGACGTTTATGGAGGATGATATGAAAGTTCATTTGGGTAAGCAGAGTATACATTCGATCATTCAATTGAACAAGGAAAAGGGTAAATTCGCATTGGTGAAATCTAACAGCCATCTCCCTCAATCGAGCACTCATTCACGCTCGTTATCTGATGGGGTTAATAGATTGGGGGGTCACAGGAAGGAAAGAGAGGGTGAGACGCCTGAGATTAAGCTTAAACTGAAGTGTAGTGCTGCGGAGGCTTTGTGGATGCTTGCAAAGGGGAATGTTCCCAATAGTAGGAGGATAACTGAGACAAAAGGATTGCTTTGTTTGGCAAAGTTGGTCGAGAAAGAGCACGACAAGTTGCAGTACAATTGTTTGATGACATTGATGGAGATAACCGCAGCTGCTGAACTGAACAGTGATCTTAGGCGAGCGGCTTTTAAGACGAGTTCGCCGGCTGCTAAGGCCGTTGTGGATCAGCTTTTGAGGATTGTCAAGGAAATAGACCGCCCATTATTGCAAATTCCTGCCATAAGGTCCATTGGTTCATTGGCCAGGACATTTTCAGCAAGAGAAACCAGAGTAATTCAGCCGCTAGTAACCCAACTGAGCCACAGAGATGAAGATGTGGCCACTGAAGCTGCCATTTCTCTGGTGAAGTTCACTTGTCCCGATAATTATCTCTGCACAACACATTCGAAGGCAATAGTTGAGTTCAATGGAGTCCCTCCTCTCATGAGACTTTTGAGGAGCAATGAACGAGCTCAGTTGAATGCGCTGATCCTCCTCTGCTACCTTGCGATACATGCCGGAGATAATGAGCGTCTGGAAAGAGCTAGGGTCTTGACTGCACTTGAGGGAGTGGATCGTTCCATAACTGGGCAGAATCTTGAATTGAGGGATTTGATTTCCAAGGCCGTGTACCAAATCAAGATGTATCATGCTGATGTCCATTCTCATCGCATACATTCATACTCGCGCTGAACTTCAAGAACTGCTGCGTTCTATAATTTTTCATTTGTTGGTCACCTGGAAATATATACTTTGGTTTTATAAGCACAGATAGGTTAGGGGCCTTAGGTCCAAAATTGTAAAATCAATCATCAAATACACATTTGCAGTACAGTGGATTGAAATTTGAGAGGCAGTTTTCATGCCTTTGTGGCTGCTTTTGTCTGATGGAACTTGATGTTTGCATGAGCAAACTGATGTCTTGTGGCCTCAATTGTTCTCCTCTCCAACTGGAATCCCAAGTGGGTGAGTTCTATTTTGTGCAGGTAAGTGAAATTCGAAACATGAATATGTGTCAATTCATACAGTGAGCTGTTTTCATTTGCCTGTACTGGATTTTGCTCGACTTTGACATTTGTCATTGGCAAGCTTGAACGGTGTGGTGATGTATGCTCTGTCTTCTGGTACTTTTGGTTCTTCATTTTGGTTGCACCAATCGCTATTGGGGCAGAGACCAGACCATAGCGTATTCTAGTTCCAACCAATAATGCCAGTTAGTTCTTTACCAAATCGGACCAATTCCTTGTTTCCTCCTGCCAGTTGTTGGCAATTGACATTTGATTATGGCCATGGACTGATCTGTCGAACCCATACAAAAAGCAAGCATCTGTGCGTGTGTGGCGGTTCTGGGCGTGACAATTGCAAATTAGGCGGGGTCGGCCGCCTCCCTTGCTTTGTTCAGAATTAGGTGGGTGTCGCCTCCATTTGTAGTGTGTAGAGAAAAAGGGGGTACACCAAAAGGTTCTACTTGGCTTTGCTTTGCTTTGCTCGAGGTCTATCGGATCATGTTGCCCGTCTAAGGAATCGGTCTTACATGACTTACGCATCCATCGCTGTGCGAAAACGGCGGGTAGATTTTGTTCGACGGAGTTATTTTTAGTGGTTAAGAAGTAGGATTCTGGATCAGGTGAAACTCATGAACTGTAATTGATTATATTATCGTCTGTTGTTGGTAAAAACCGATGCAAAGAGAAGTCCTTTCATATTTGAAATACAAACACGGTTCCACATCGAAAGGCTCTCATTCTTCCCACGATAATTCCTCTCGCGGGATTACAAGTTAGCCGAATGTCCGTGGAAGTTCTTGTCCGGCCTTCGAAAAGCAGGTGCCATGGTGCGTCAAGAGATCATTTCAGTAATTACTCCTACTTGCAATCGGTTGTAAAAGAGCAAACCTTCAGATCTCAAGAGGCACTCCTCCCCCTGCTGGTTGGTTTAAATCCAATACGGATGACTCGGCTTCAATGAATCCGTTCCACGGGGGTGCCAGAGGTGTTCTTCGCGGTCACTAGGGCCGATGGGTTTGCGGCTTTTGCACGAAGAATCGGTTCTACCTCACCTTATCCTGGCTGAATTGTGGGCGCTTGGCTGATCATCGCGCTCGACGCCAGGGTCGTGCTGCAGCTAATGGAAAAGAAATCTATCGATAATGCTGTTCTTGTGGGTATTGTTGGTGAACGCAGGCTGTTCCGGACCTGTGTTCCGGAGTGCTATCTTCACCATAGTCAGAACATGTCTTGAAAGTTGAAAGGCGGGTATATGACCGCAGCAAAATTTTTGCGTTGTGAAAAGGACTGAAAAGGAAGAAACAAAGAACTCTTTCACCGTATGAACATGGGCCCAATTCCCTTTAAAAAGCACCCACTTTGACTTTATACTCAAATTTGGCCCAAACTTTTTTTTTTTTATGTCTCGTAAAAACATCATAAATTTTCGCTTCATACTAAAGCTGGCTCTGTTAGCTCTGTTATTTATCCGTCTAACATTGCCCTTAAAGTTTGAATTTCTCTCTTTCTCCACGTGGAATTTCGGCTCTATTAAATAATTTATTTAAAAAAACCTTATTTTCTACTATTTTCTTAGGATGCGTTTGGTAACATTTCTGTTTTTGGGAACAATTTTTTTTTCAGAAATAGTTTTTTTTATTTTTATTCCCTAGATAAGTTTTTGAGCAAAAGAGCATGTCTGATAACTGCACAAAATTTCTATTCATGGAATAAAAAAAGAACACAAAAGCATTTGGTACGACCCTAAATTTTGTTTGCAACGTGAGATATGTATATTTTAATAATTTTCTGAGATTTTTTAAATTTAAATTTAGTTTCTTTTTTTCCTCTACTCTTTTTCCTACTCTAGCCGATCGTCAGGCCTTAGCGAAGGCCGGCAAGGTTGACCTCGCGGTGGCTAGGCAAGGTCGGCCTCACCATGGACTTGTCCAAATCTAGCAAGGTTGAGCTTTGCCCAGCCATTGCTCGCCCAAGGTTTTGGCGATGGCTGACGATTGGCTAGGAGAGGAAAAAGAAGGAAGGAAAAAAAGAAAAGAGAAAAAGAAAATGACTTGTTTCAGAAATTGTTCCCGAAACAAAGAAATATGTTTTTTTTTATTTCTTATTTCTATTTCAAATCTATTCTCCACCACTTTTCTATTATGGAGAATAGAAAAATTAGCTAGGTTGCCAAACAAATTTATTATGTTCTTTTATTTTCCGGAAACAAAAGAATAGAAAATAGAGAAACACGATGGTTACTAAGGGCGCGAATGATAAAATTTCTCTTCCCCAGCCCTATTTTTTCCCAAAAAATATAAAAATATATTTTTTTCCCAAACGAGTTTCTGAGCAAAAAGTAACTTTTGATAAATACACAAAATTTTTGTTTTTGGAATAAAAAATTATTTTATAGGTTATTTTTAAATTTCTACTCCCGGCCAGCGACGGTAAATAGAGGAGGACGGTCGGCAAGCGGGGAACGACCGGCAAGCGGCAAATTACCGGCAAGCCGTGGACGGCGAATGGCCATTGGGCAACGATGGACAACTAGAGGGTGGCAAATGGGTGGCCGGCGAGCGGCCGTGGCAGCGTACAGCCGGCAAGCGATGGGCGAACGGCGGGTAGCGGACGATCGACGGTGGACAGCAAGCAGCGGCTGATAGCGAGCGGGTGGGTGGCAACAAGCAATGAGGACAAGAAATAAAAGATAGTTGTTATTTGTATTTTCGTTGCAAAATTAGAAAAGTAAAAAATTTTAACTTCTTCCAAATCTATTTCTGGGTTTTAAATTTGTCGCGGAAATTGAAAAATGAAATTATTTTACCAAACAGATTCATGTTCCAAATCTATTTCAACAAATAAAAAGAATATAAAAACAGGGAAACTGAATAGTTATCGTTCGGCTCCAATTGATTATTATTTTCGTTTTTCTTCTTCTGTCTTTCCTTGCAACCTCCATGCTTGAGCTCAAAACAAAAGCAGCCCATAATACCCATACCTATATTCAATTCATCAAATAATCAATGCAAACAATGTCATATCAATCGAAGTAGCTTGACCAATAAAAAAGCCTTCGATGCAACCAGTTACGAAACAAGAGCTCCGAGCTCCTCCTTGTCACTGTTCATCATCCTCTTCGCAAGGACTCACTAGGGCAAAGCTTATCAGCGCTCATCCAAAGCGTAGAAACACTCGGAATGAAACAAGCAAGTAATCTTCTCCCAAGCTCACGGCAGCACCCATGTAGTTCATTATATGTTCATCAAGTTGATTTTAACATCACAACGTTAAAAGTCGGAAGAAAACACCCCCGTGTACAAACGGCTTCACTCAGATTACATCGTCAAATGACCTCATCAAGGAAGTATCTCAAACGGTGGATGATGTATTAAAAAGTTGGAATTCGAATGAATGAAAGGGAATGAATGAAAAGGAAACTAGACGATTTGAATTGGTTCTCTAGGATTAACGTAATTGTTTTCTCATTCTTGTGTGTAGAGAAGTCGCAAGTTGGTTGTCAATGTCCTGCGGGAAGGTCGGATGATTTCGCAAAGGAAATTGCCATTAGCCCTCTGATGTTGTTCGAGAAAGTATGGATTGAAAAAGCTAAGCTCGCTCACCTGGATCGTAGAAAGAGAAGGTAAAAAAAAATGCTTTCTATTGAAGGCACCCCTCTTTATACAAGAGTCCCTCTCATTACAACTGTTGATTGCTTTTTGATCTAACGGTGGAGACTGTATCTGCCTATCAACCAATTATTGCCATTTACGATGGAATGCTCTAGAGCATTATATATTTACCACATTGTCCGTCTCTAGATATATTCTAGAGGTGTCCGGAAACCTAGGAGGCTGATACGGTTTTCTTGGATCGTACGCAGTTCTTTTTGCATGGGAAATCTTGGGACTGTGACATTCTCCCCACCCATTAGAGCGACGTCCTCAATGCTCTTGGCTCGGTAATGGGGCTTGCCTGATCGCTTGGACGTTGGCAATTCTTCCGTTTTCTGATGCTACTTCGTCTTTAGCTTCTTGGCTTGTCGGCTACACGACTCTTGAATCACAACTTGTTCCGCGAGGAACTCCTTAATCTCCATGATGTCAGGCAAGTACTCTACTTCCGGAAAGAGCACATGGATCGGCATGTCAAGGAACTCCTTAATCTCCATGATGTCAGGCAAGTTCTCTACTTCCGGAAAGAGCACATGGATCGGCATGTCGTGTTGAGTTGGTGTTGAATGATCCAACTCCATCTGGGGTTTTTTCAAAATGTTATGTGTGTGTGCTTGCACAGTTCCGAGCCCAAACATACCACCTATCGTTGCAAATCCCTGCCATAAGGTCCATTGGCTCGTTGGTCAGTACATTTCCAGCAAAAGAAACCAGAGTAATTATGGGACCAGTTGCTTTGGGAACCTCTTTAGACATGGATTAAATCTAATGCTGCACAGAAAACATCTGCAACAGCATTAAACCCCACCTTCCCTCGAATTTGTCGTTTCCATTTGTTATCTGGAATATCTGAAAAAGCTGAAACAGGGAAGTGAGGTCGGTGATGACACAACCGAGTTTAATGTTACGAAACCTCAAGGGGAAGCTGCCGAGCTTTGGAGTTGTTCTACTTATGGTTGCGATCGGTGGAAAAAGAGCAGACCTTCAAATCTCAAGAGGTCCCCACACCCTGCTGGTTGGTTTAAATTAACTACGGACGACTCGGTTCTCATGGAAGGGATTGCTGGAGGTGTTCTTCGTGATCACGAGGGGTCGATGGGTTCGTGCATTAGATGAAGCATTGGTTCTATCTGGTCTATCCTCACTGAATTATGGACTCTCCCAAATGGCGCAAGAGAAAGAGAGAGAGTCAATAAGCAACCATTTGCAGCGGGCAAAGCTAATTGCAGCAAAGGAATCGTAAAGGGTCCCTCCATTTCTTGATATGTGATTGGATTTTAGAATGAGTTTAGACCATAACTTAGTGAAGTGGGTGTTATTGATGAACAGTTTCATCTGAATACTTACTCTGCTCATTGCCGGAGGATGCATATGTTTTGTTCATTGTTGGTTGCATTGACCTGATCCAAGGCTCATATTCTACACTGAGCCTAAGCCGATATGGAGTGGCCCGTAGTGCATGGTGAATAAGCAAAGTTTGTGTTTCTCCCTTGTTGGACTACCTGCAACATTAGTATACTCTCTGATTAAACTCAGTCTACCATTTCATCTTCGGTACATGCCATTGTTACTTATCTAAGTTGAATTCCACACAATGGACACTAACGCAGTTTTCTGAAAACGGTTGAATGTGGTCAGCAAAGTAATTTTTGGGACAAACAAACTCCAAATTATGAATGTCGGAAAATTTCGGACTTGGGCTTTTAAGGTGCCAACACCTATACCCATGCCCGGTGATACTGTCTGTTCTCTAACAAAACCTTTAAATTTAGTACTGCGAGCAAAACAGGACTAACAAGACAAAGAGCACTGCAAAGATGAACTATGGCTTGTGCTATTGCTTCCCCTGTTTCGTCAAGGCCAATTCTCACCATAAGTTAGTGGCTCTTGAAATTTTGGTGATCTGTCTCTGACTCAGTCTACCCTGTCCACACCTCACCTACCCGCCGGGTTTGATGTTCTTCAAACCGCCAAAGAGACCCTTCCCTGTGAAGGCGAACAGAAACTTGAAGCATCCGAGTATCAAATTAGCAATTTAGGAGTCTTATTATTGCTAAATTCATCTCTAAACAAATCTATCTCCAACACCGTATTTTGGCGAAGGGCTATAAATTTGGTGCGATGGTACTCTATGCAGTTTTAGCGTTTCAATAGCCTTGGGAGTTTAGATAGCTTTGGTGTATTGATGCAAGCTAACATTTTTAGTGTGCTATGATCTGTGTAGATCCATGTCTAAGAGTGATGCCAAATCTAGATGAAAATTTACAAAGACTAGGCCATGAAGATACTCAAAAATCATGTCCATTTAATGTGAACAGCAACACCTGATACTGATGATATGCACTCGCAGGACATACAAGAATGAGCATCGATTGTCTAAAGAGTCGATCACCACTACAAGCATGGTTTCTTAACAGCCAACAAACATTTATTTATACACAAAAGCATCCATAGACATAAAGCAAGCAACATAATAAAGGATAAAAGTGAAGCATTTTGTCCTAGATCCACATTCAGTACTTTCAGTTTTAAATACGGAGAGAACCAGAAGTGCCCTCGACGAGTTGAGCTTTGCCCTTGTAAGTTCTGAGGGTCGCCTCCTCATCAAGTTGAGCTTTGCCCTTGTAAGTTCCGAGAGTCGCCTCTGAGTTTGCCTTGCATCTCCTGAGATATGTGGCCTGTGCCTTAGGAATGTTCTCTTCCATTCCGGCCCAGGCCTTCAAGATGCTTTGCTGTGGGGCCTGACCGAAGGAGAAGGAGAGGGTCCATGGCTTCTTGCGAAGGAGCTTGCTTGTGGCATGGAGATTGGGGCTCTTCCTTGGCTTCTTGCCCTTGAGCTTGTTCATGGCATTGAGGTTGAGGACGGCCTCTCCCTCGCTCTGCCCACCAGACAAGAACACGATGGCTGGCACAACAGCAGGCACGGTTCGCAGCATGGCACGGACAGTGTACTCAGCAATGACGTCCGGAGCAACCTTGGGGGCTTCCAATCCAGGGGTGACCATGTTAGGCTTCAACAAGGTTCCCTCGACGAGCACATGGTGGTCGTTTAGGGCCTTGTAGCAAGCGATGAGGACACGCTCGGTCACCTCGGCACACTTGTCAATGCTGTGGCTACCATCAACCAAGATCTCGGGCTCCACAATGGGGACTAGGCCGTTCTCCTGGCAGATAATGGCAAACCTCGCCAGTCCATTTGCATTCTCATTGATGGCAAGCAGAGATGGCTCACTTGGGCCGATCTTGAACACAGCATGCCATACGGCAAAGAAAGCACCGGCTGCACGGTATTGTTGGCATCGCTGAGCAAGGCCATCGTGACCCTGAGTGGTGGTCTCGCCATTTGTGCCAGCGATCTCTACTGTGCCCTTGTCAACCTTAATGCCAGGAAGTACCCCAGCTTCCTTCAGGATATCTACGAAGGGCTTACCTGCATAAATACAATCATTCAGTGAATGAGAAAATTACATAAAACTGTAATCCTAGACTCGAAATGAACGTGCCTGCAGATGACTCGCAAGCCAAAACATCATGATGAGCTTCTCATCTACTCATTTCGAGACAACTGAATTTTGCGTGCTTAATAATTGGATCCGAGGGCAATAACGGCTAAAGATCAGCTAAGAAAATGCTATTGAGAACACTGACCATCAGCGGTCTTCTGGTAGAGAGTTTCCTCGGACAGAATTGCTCCACTAAGGTACGCGAGAGCTTCAGGAGTGGTCATGAGGAGTTCAAGGAGGTTATGCGTGGGGGACTGGACAGCTTCAACATTGATGTCAAACAACTGCTTGCTGATGGTGCCAGTCGAATCATCAGCGACAAGAATACCCTTTCCAGGGGTACCGAGGTGGTCAGCATTGGCCATGAGCTCACCTACATAAATCCCATGAAGTCCTCACGCATTAAAACTCTATAACATTTCAACCAAAAAAAAAAACTCTATAACATTGTCCATCACCACCGTGTCTTAAATATATACATGGAAAGAATAATCACATCAAAAAGATAGACTTCAAACACCGGGAAAGATACGACACATTGTCGACGAAACTAAATTGAATTGGGCGAAAGCTAGGGTTATATTATATTACATCTAGGCCTGTCAAACGGGTGGGTGGGGCCGGGTTTGGGTCGGGTCATAGATGGTCCGACCCGAATTGACCAATTTAACCCGTTTTGACCATTCATTTGCAATGCAAATTTCTCGACTCATGCCCGACCCGTCTCGAGATTCATTTTTAACATTTTTCCAGTATAACAGTATTTAACGGGGCATTAGTAGGTCTTAAATCTGGAACAAGATTGCAGAAAATCACAGTATTTCGAAACATTTAACAACATGCCCTGGACTTTTGAATGAGCAACACAAGCATGCCTAAAGCAAATCACACGAACAGACTTTCCAATAATCACCAAAGTTAACTTTATCTAGTCAAAACCCAGAAAAAAGACGAGTGAAATACGCACTCTAATTCAGAGTAAAAGAAAGCTTTCACTCAAACAGCTTGTCAAGAATCTCAGTGAGCTACCATTCACATTATATTTGCTGGAAACCACTCTCAACCTCAGAGCTCAACTTGGCAACCAAGCAAACATTGCAACTTATTGACTCGATTCCTTGCTATCCAAGGAATATAAACAGGAACGTGCAGCAAGTTCCATGGACTTTGGTTGAAGATCTGATCATTGTAGACAAACACTAAAGAAGACAACACTGATAAAACTTAAGGATGGCCAAACATAGTACAAAAACTTCATATTGTCGATGAAACCAAATCAAGTTGGGCAAAAGCTAGGGTTAAATTATATTACATCTAGGAAGAACAGGATCACGATTCATGAGTAGTCAAGGTAAAGCCCTGCACGGAAAAAGAGTAGTAAACAGATTGTTATGATTGGCTAGATCGACAACATCTTCCTCCGACTACAGACACATAGAACTTGAATCCATAGCACGCAGACGTACAACTACCAGTAAAAGCCGCTACAAATAAATTCAGCATCCAGAGAACAGATAAGAAGGCCAAACTAGAGCAGATCAAACCAGGCACCACTTTTACTACAAATAAAACTAGAATTCGAACTATGGCATGAGTAAAGGAGATCAACCTTCTGCAATCAGGTGTCGTGCTACTACCTCCAAATCCGATTTACTAGAAATAAATTTAGCATAAAGAAAACGAAAACAAAGAGAAACTTCAGAACCGGTTCAACCATGTAACAGAAGATCAATCGAACAAGGGACAGATTAAGCAGAGCAAAGCGAGACTGATCAAACTCACTGTGACAGAAACCAAGGTAGGAAAAAACAGAAATGTCGACAAACTGGAATTCTCTGTAGACCAAACTCACTCGATATTCCACAGGAAGCAAAGCACAGAGAGTTTGATCAAGCAGAGCAACACAAACACCACTTTTACTACAGATAAGAAGGCCAAACTAGAGCAGATTAAACCAGACACCACTTTTACAACAGACGAATTAGAATCGAACTTTGGCACGAGTAAACAATAAGTAAACGAAAACAAACAGAAACTTCAGATTCAACCATGTAACAGAGAAGATCAATCGAACAAGCGACGGATCAAGCAGAGCAACACGAGACAGATCAAACTCAATGTCACAGAAATCCAGCTACGAAAAAACAGAGCTGTCGACAAACTGGGATACTATGTAGAACAAACTCGATATTCCAAAGGAAGCAAAGAGCGCGCGCACAGAGAGAGAGAGAGAGAGAGAGAGAAGGAGTACGGTGGTATTTGCCCTCGAAGCACGACATGTTCTCTCTGTTGATTGAGAGAAGACGAGAGCAGCAGTGTTCGACAGAGAACGAGAAAACGGTTGTGTTGGCCTTTTATAGTTGCACACGAAGTGTTGGAGGCACTGTAGAAGGCGGACAAAAGAGAGATCGATGCACAGTTTCAAAAAAATTATAATAATAAAAATTAAGAGAAGGCACGAGTCAAAGATAGGAGTATAGGACCAACCACCCATCTGACGTCGAAGATGTCGAAGCTGTCGAAGATGTCGAAGCTGTCGATGTCGAAGATGTCGCTCTCGCCGCTGGAGAAAAGCGCGTGCGCAGAGAGAGAGAGAGGAGTACAGTGGCATTCGCCCTCGAAGCCCGGCATGTCCTCTTCGTTTCGGGCCTGCCCTTTTCTCCTTTGACTCGTGCGGGTTTCTTCACGTGGGTGGGAGTACGAATTGTCGCTGATTGGAACGGGTCGTAAAGGAAGTACGCACCTTCCTCAACCCCACCCCAAGAAGAAAGAAGAGAGAGTTGGAAAGAGCGGGCACGCTCATGAGTGGAGTACGGAAGAGGAACGGAGACATCTGACCAGTTACTAAAATGGATTTTTAGTAGGGGAAAATTCTGATTTTGACGAGTAGAGCTCTAGTTGTGCACGTAGGAGATTCAATTCGAAACGCGATTTTGCTTTGGTTTAGGTGCATGTGTGTCGTTGTCATGGAAATGCTGTTTTCCTTTCCCCACCGGGTATACAAAATCAACGATTGGATTTCGAATGCAATCAATTCGTGGAAGCAAGTTAGGACTTTTCGATGCTTCATGTCATCTTCCCTCGTGCAATCTAAATTATGTTGTGTGACGCAAGAGGTTGCTATATATTCTCCAAGTCTTTGCGCTAGAACTAAACATTGTTGGTGCCTCGATCAATCCCGACCGTTGAGAACAAGCTCGTTTCCATATGTCAATGATTACAACACTCGCGTCGAATCTTTTGGGAGAAACTATTGGGTACCACCGGGGATTTCACCGTGAAGAAATAACAAGTCTGAAATGACGACACGTGTCCACGGGGATCCACATATCAGGAAGGCTTCACGGTGAAATAACTTCCACGGCACAGAGCTAAGCCGAGCCGAGCCGAGCTGAGAGCAGCTGAGAGAAACAATAACACCCGATCTTGCCCAACTGCAAAAAAGTGCAAACGGTAGCCGCACATGATCCAAAAGGACGTGGGACCAAAAGCGAAATCGATGAAAATGATTTCGGACAGAAGAAAGTAGCGAACTTGGGTTGGGTTAACATAAATAGAAAAGAAGAGGAGGAGGAGGAAGATAAGGCATGGTTAACATAAAAAGAGTTTAATGTGGGGGGGTTTTGACCAAGAAAGTAGTGAACTTGGGTTGGGTTGAAGCGGCATCTTTTCCAGAGAGAGAGAGGGAGAGGGAGAGAAAGGCTCCTTGAAAGTTGGATCCCAAGGAGGGTTGAATTTGGAATGTGTGATAAACACAAAAAAAAAAAAAATTGAGCGAAGGAGATATTCTCTCGGACAGACCACAGCCTAACGGCATCCCCACCTGTTCATGGATATTTTCTTTCGACAGGTCGCTCGGAAGATATCTAGAAGGATCAAGAACCGCCGGTATTTTAGGGAAATCACCGTTGCGGAAGCAAGGGATCGAACGGGAAAACGGAATCGGATTGCTGAATTTACGTGATTCGATCGGGGTGACTCGCGTCCATAGAAAGAGCATAAAAAAAATTGCACTGTAGATCCAACGATACGACAGTAATTACAACTATATTCGAACCACTTAAATACTCTTAGCGTTTCTCAATCACCAACCACATCCAAAACCAACAAGTATTTAGCTCTTACAATTCTTCACGAAGTAACCTCACAAGCTCGATGCATCAACAACTATGGGGAGCAAGAGAGAGAGAGAGATTTCAGGGGCACGGCGGAGATGCTGTGACGTAGCTTGGAGCTGCAACGCCGGCATCGGTGGTTGGGGATGGGCGGAAGCTCCGAGCCGCGCAAGAAAAATTCACCCGGCCTGGGCGGAGGATCGCGAGGCGGGTGCAGGTTGGTTCCACGTAAGCAGTTCCAGGGAACGAGAGATGAGACCGGTTGTACTAGATCGCTGTCCGTGCCGAGCGGTCCGTCGTTATCTTCCACGGAAAGATACACGGCCAGGAGGGGGGACCTCTTAAGCGTTAAGCTTCGTGAGGACAGCGACGCTCACGTTGACGTAGGGATTGCACCCGCGAACAAATTCTGTTGAATTTATGTCTCGAGTTTGAATCGTTTACGAAACGTGACTCACTTTACTTGGATAAATTTCATATTTATTGTGAAGATATTTTTTTAGAGAAAATATTCAAAATTGCCTATAAAAGAAATCCTTCTGATGAGACGTAAAGTGAAGGACGTCTTCAACAGAGAAGGAAAACTGGTGGGCCTAATCAAAGTTATTCTTTGTTGACTCTTGAAATCAAAAAATAAAATAAAAGAGAAAGAAGGGGCACACAAGGTAGGGTATCTTCTGCGAGGGTTTGAAGCCGCGCACGCACAGAACCGCACAAGCCGAGAACGCCCACGAAGCTCTCAGGGAAGGACGCCGCGCAAGAACAAATAGAAAGTGTGGAAAATACTCTAGCGTTTGAGCGATTTATAATTCTAATTCTCTAATTATAGTAGATTATTTGTTGCTGACTCTCCCCGTGGATGTAAGTACTGATATTCGGATCGAATCACGTAAATCTCTGGTGTCCTTTATCGTTCATCGTTTATTTCTCTAGTATTTTCGCATTGACCTAATTTGCAAGATCCTATCGTTTCCGCATTATATTTCCAACAGATTCCGCGGAGGAAATTTGCCCAATCAATTCTAAACTTGTTATAGGGGGGACGACGGACTCTTACATTTTTGTGATAAATTTTTGTGCGAAATTTCAATACGGACCTTCCGGTCAATTTTCATCAGGAATTACTAACATTGGAATGCATCACGCAGGACGATGGCTGGACTGTCACGTCAGCAATTTTCAGGCCACGGAACCCGAACGAAGTGTTTTGACTGGGGAGATGGACCGATTGCAAAATAAGATCAAACACGCTAATCAGAAACATTGCAATCTCAAGATGCTTGCTGATACTAGCTCTTGGTCTTTGACAGGGCATAATAAGATCAAGAAAGGTTGGGTCGGTGAACCTGATCGCTGATCGTAGAATCGAGAGATCTGTCGCGAAGCTCAACGCTATGGATTTTCGGATTCTCTAGACTTGTATCGAGAGAACTGCCGTGAATCAAGAGAGGGCGTTAGGCGGGGTACCCAAAATGTCTCTTCATCTCTTTTCTTTCCCCATTATCTCTTGTCTCCGCTAAAAATCAATTCATGCAAATTCAGGGAGAACTCGTAATACCAAAAATATTTTTATTATCCAAAAAAATATTTATATTTAAATTATTATCAATAATGAAAATATTTATTAATCGTTGATTAATTGATTATTCATAGGAAAACATTTTCCGTATCATTCATTTTTTTGTACAATACTCGAGCTACTCAAACGCTTTTAGTGTTTCCCAACCCCCTAATTACATCCGAAATTCCCAAGCATTTAGCCCTCACAACTCCTTACAAAGTAACCACGCAATCTCACAATGGAAATAACAAATCTTATCACAAAAATTTCCACGGCAAGAGCACTAACGTTATGGATATAATTCCCAAAACTGGTACACATGTGATAAATTTACCATTAACTAATTTTTTACCACGAAAAATCACAAATTGGTACACCCGTGATAATTGTATCCCGAACTAATTTTTTGAACATGAAAAACTTCAAACTGGCAGTCTGGTACACTTGTGACAATTTTACCTTTAGCTAATTTTTTTACCATAGAAAATCTCAAACTAGTACATTTGTGACAAATTTACCTTCCGTTAAATTAGATTAATATCATGAAAAACCATAGATTCATAAACTTGTGACAAACATAGGGGTAAAACCCTAGAACTACCACGTGTCATCAAACTCAGAAATTTGACGGTAAAATTTAACGGAAATTAACATATCGTAAATTTTTTACAGATGTACCACTTTAGGATTTTTTGTGGTTAAAAAATTAGTTCGAGATAAATTTATCACATGTGTACCAGTTTAAGATTTTTCGTAATCAAAAAATTAGTTTGGGGTACAATTGTCTCGAGTGTACTAATTTGAGGTTTTTTGTAATCAAAATATTAATTTTGAGTAAATTTATCATAAATATATAAGTTCGGGATTTTTAGTAGTATTAGCTCTTTAATTTTAGGTGCCTTGAAACTTTCTTAATGTACGAAATGTTGATGGATATTTTACTTATGATTTTCCTCATAATCGGTCGTGAATCATGTCGATATTCTCCATGAGTTGGCGATGGGAAAGCCATGTGGAAAACCCTAGCTCTTGACCTTTCTTTATATAGTGTGAATGGAATGGCCATGCCAATCCCCTTCTCTTTACCCAGTCTCCTTGAGAAAACGGCTTGGAATGGATCAGGTTAACCGGTCTATTTGACTCCCGAGTTGAACCGATCCGAATGCTCGCTCCATTTTAAGCCTCTGAGAGGTCAATGTATCAGGGCTCTCGCCGAGACAGGGGCTTTCTTTTTTTCCCAAAAAGAAATGTCTCGTCACTAGAATAGAATTAAGTCCGCTCGAGGCAAGCGGAATTACAATGCTCAACTGAGCTGAGGCGCTTGTTTCGGAGTGGATCTTTCTGTTGTCTTGACTAATTCATAAAAAATGATAACCACTCAAAATTCTTTATTTCACTTATCTACTTGTTCAAATGATGATAGCCATCCATAATTTTTTGCATGTAGATATCGTTGCCAACTTTAATGATAACTTTCTACAAACTTTCAACTTTAGTTTACGGTGTGAAAAGTTGCATGGTTCCCACATGCTAAATTTGATTATTGAGATCAGATATTGATATTGACTACTAAATGTTTTGTCGTACAAAAAGGGCACGAAAACAGCCACGCTATTCATTTACAAGGTATTCGATGCAAAATTAACATATGAATTGGGGCGTGTTTATATCTTATGAGCCAATTAATATATATATTAACTATTTCACGTCATGTTAATTTTTAGATACGGTACTTTTCAGACACAATTCACGCTTGCGTGTTCGGCAAGGACAACGGTGCAAACGTATGGGGGACGGTGGAGGGGGCATAGGCTGAGTCGATTTCTTTTTTTTTTCTTTTTTTTCAAAAAATACATAAATAGTAGACAGATAATGGAAGAGAGGTGGAGGGCGACCGCAGAAACGGGAATCCATTTGTTGGAGGACAACCTTGGTCAAAGGAAGGGGGCGGTCCTGATTCCGTGACAATTACGAGCAATATCCGATGCCAGGGCTGAGGTAAAGGACAAAAAGTCTCCATGACGTTCCCTTCCCTTTTTCTCTGTTCATTCTCCTTCTTTGTATTTTCTCCGCTAAAAGTCAAACCATGCAAATTCTGAAACAACACGTGATACACGAAAAAAATGTTACAAAGAAATCATTCCCTCTTTATCTTTCAGAACATGTTACGAAGTTGAATCAATCTTCGAAGAGTAATTTCTCTCGTGACAATGCGACGCTATCGCCTCCGGCCAATCGATATCTTCTCTCAATGGGTCACTCGAAGAATATCTCGGATCGAGGATCGCCGGTTTCGCGGGGGAATCACGTCTCCCCGATCGTGGGACGCAACGACGAAAACGGTCCAATATTTCACAAAGTATTGTTTCTCCCCCTTGCGACTAACATACATAACAGTCTCTTTGGAGACATCCGATAAACTTGAAACGATACAGACAAGATTAGCATGCCCCTGCGCAAGGATGACATGCACAAATCGAGAAAAGACTAACATACATAACAAAAAGATTTTAAATATTTTTGGAGTCAGTATTACTTCTGCCACTTTGCTTTTTATAAATCTTGAGATGCCCGCATTTTTACTTGGCTTTTAATTTTGAGTTAATACCACCAAAAATTTCAAATTGGTACACATGTGATAAATTTACCATGAACTAATTTTTACCACGAAAAATCACAAGCTGGTACACCCATGACAATTGTACCCCGAACTAATTTTTTGAACATGAAAAATTTCAAACTGGCAGTCTGTACACTTATGATAATTTTACCCATAACTAATTTTTTTACCATAGAAAATCTCAAACTAGTACATTTGTGACAAATTTACCTTCCGTTAAATTAGATTAATATCATGAAAAACCGTAGATTCATAAACTTGTGACAAACATAGGGGTAAAACCCTAGAACTACCACGTGTCATCAAACTCAGAAATTTGACGGTAAAATTTAACGGAAATTAACATATCGTAAATTTTTCACAGATGTACCACTTTAGGATTTTTTGTGGTTAAAAAATTAGTTCGAGGTAAATTTATCACATGTGTACCAATTTAAGATTTTTCGTAATAAAAAAATTAGTTTGGGATACAATTGTCTCGAGTGTACTGATTTGAGGTTTTTTGTAATCAAAATATTAATTTTGAGTAAATTTATCATAAATATATAAGTTCGGGATTTTTAGTAGTATTAGCTCTTTAATTTTAGGTACCTTGAAACTTTCTTAATGTACGAAATGTTGATGGATATTTTACGTATGATTTTCCTCATAATCGGTCGTGAATCATGTCGATATTCTCCATGGGAGGTGAAGGGAAAGCCACGTGGAAAACCCTAGTTCTTTACCTTTCTTTATATAGTGTGAATGGAATGGCCATGCCAATCCCCTTCTCTTTTTTTTCTGGAAAAACACGTAGCCATCAAGGTTGACCCCCCGGTCGCAACTCGTTAAGGCCATGCACCGATTTAGGTTGTTATCTTCGGCGTAACTAGCCGGAAAGAACGACGTTTCCATAGAGCCTGGCTTTCAGGAAATTATGAAAGAATACTATATAATTTCACATGTTATTCGTACGGCTTTCTAGCCCGACCTCACGACAATGGTATCCAAGTAGTTTGCGGTATAAAATTGGAAACCGAACCGGTAAAAGCCCATTTTTGAATTTATTAACAGGGAACCTAACGGCTTGGAACGGATCGGGTTAGCCGTTCTATTCGGCTCTCGAGTTGAACCGGTCCAAATGCTCGCCCCAATTCAAGTGAGTACATGAAAGGTCAATGGCTCACCCCTTTGGATTGCCTACTTTTCTTTCCTCGAGGGCCCCCCTCCCTCGATCTTCTGTTCTCTGTCCTTTCAGCCAATCAATGGTGACGCTGATTTAAAAAAAAAATCCTGCGCTCCATAACGGCAAACGGAAACCGCACATGAACGAATGTATCAATTTGAAATTTTTTATGATTAAAAAATTAGTACTTTCATTTATAAAGTATTCAGTTTCTTCTTGTTATGAAAGTAGGCATTTAATTATTCGAGAGCAGGTGGTTCTGGGCTCGCCCTCCTCACGTGAGAGTGCTCCATTGGATTTCAACTATCAGGTGAGACGGGAGAGGACAAAGCACGTTTCCAGAGTCGGTGCCTGCTTATTGGTCGATGGTTTTTCTAATCGATAAAAGGGGAAATGAAAATGGGCTATGGCGAATATCAGCTGCTAGTTCATATAGCTCGTACATAGCAAAAATCTGAGAAGATTGTGCTCGCATCAAAATAATTTAGGGTTACCAGGTAGCTTGCGAACTTGTTAGGAGATTAACGTAACAGGTGAGATTGCTGAGCAGTTAATTGATCTATGGAACACGAAAAATTCTCTCGAGAAAAACAGGCACACGCTACGTTCAGCACCCATCGGCCACTTGCTTATCCTATGCGCTGTTTGTGGCCAGCTGGGTTTTTCTCTCTTTGCCTCCTCCAACTCGAAGAGGGTGCGCAGATGTTCCGTACCGTGTAGTGGGTCGGGCCGGAATCCTCTTTTTGTCGATTCCTCACGAGTATATTCTCTTCCAATTTTCCACGTTAGCGTTACTCCGTATTTCGTTTTCTCCCCTGGGAAAGGAAAGCGTATCCGATGACAGGAGGCGGTAAAATTATCGTAAGTATACTAGTTTGAGGTTTTTCGTGATTAAAAAATTAGTTCGGAGTAAAATTATCACGGATGTACTAGTTTGAGATTTTTCGTGATCAAAAAATTAATTCGGAGTAAATTTATCACATGTATATTAGTTCGGGGATTTTTGATGATATTAGCCCTTTAATTTTAGGTACCTTGAAACTTCATTAATGTACGAAATGTTGATAGATACTTTATGTACGAATTTCCTCATAATCGATCGCGAATCATGTGGAGAGAATACTCTCCAAATTAATTTCGGGGCATCTCGCTATTAGGGAAAAAGGCGAATACTTTTGAGGGTCTGTTTGTAGAGAAATTGGCCACGGAACTTCAGGTATCTCGTGGTCGAAATAATTGTCATATAGAGATATGATTTAATTAAATGTAGGATTATCTCTCTCGTCTAAAATCTAATATCCACAAAAGCATTTCCCCTGCTGATTCGTTTTGCGATAGAGTTGGTGACTAACGTTACTCCATTTCAAGAGCTAAAGTTCTATCAGATGTGTTCTTGTTCCTCCCTATGCTGCTGTTCAAGGGCTCTTTCGCTATTTAAAATGAAAGAAAAGGGAGCTTGAGCTTTTGAGCAAAATACTTTCTATCTTTTAGAAGGAATTTTTTTATAAAAAAAAAAATCTCATGACAGCGTTATCATCTATTCCTATCACACCTCACAATTCTTTCTAAGGAATTGTCTAACTGGGTCATCTTCATTTTAAATACATATTGTCAGATAAACTAGTATATCACGTATTCAGCAACTAAATCCTTATCGTATAAGGAAGCAAGATTATAGATATAGGTCACGAACAACCGTGTTGAACAAAGATAAGTAACCTGGAGACTCAATCTGGACCAATGCTGGGTAGTATACAAGGTAATACTCGGTAATGAGTTTGTCTAGCAGCGAGACAATATCCCGCCGACGAATAACCATTGGTCACTCAAATCGAAAAGACGGAATTACAAGTGGTCACTCAAAAGCAGGACAGAGCATGACATAAATCAAATTTCTCCGGTGACTTTTGCCGTACGAAATAGGATTAACATGTACTCTAATACTCCATTTGAGCGGACAACATTTTTCCCACGACCACATGAGCAATTAGTAGACTATTCACGCTATGACTAGATCTCACTGACAAACGTCAACATCCCTCCACGTTTGCATCTGGCAACTTTCGTTTCCCTCCGCGAAATATCAATCGATCGATCGATCGATCGATCGAGGAATAGTTTAACTCAATTGGAAGACTCCTATGTGTAGCCGGATCGAACATTCGGATGGAGGACCGGATTTGCTAGTTTCAAGCTTCAACAATCGTCATTCACAAAAATTCCTGTGACCATTTATGACTTTACAAAGTTGGCAAAACTTATCTTACAACCTGCAATAGGGTTTCACGTGGAGCTCAACCCTCGTGACATCAAACCGTACGTCCGCTTACGATAAAGCACGCTTTGGAAACCACTAGCAAAAGATCAGCTTCATCACAGTGCAGTAAGGGAGCACAAGCAGGAAAGCCATCAACCAGCAGCTAGATCCATCATAACAGTCCCTTTTGCCCTCAGAAACTTGAATGCCCACGACCTTAATCCTAGAGAGCCGGACACATATGGAGCATCAGAAATGAGAACCGAAGAAAGTGCTACAGGAAAACGAGTTAATAATACATTCTAAAGACAGCTTGAAGAGCAATTGACTGTCGCCTCTACATTTTTTGTCAACAGAAAAGCCTATTGCATGCAATTAACCTTATCTGCAATTTTCTTCGAATCAGTAACTACCATATACTTGTATCCTGATTTTTTGCAACCTATGCATTCTGAGTGAATTGCTCAGCCATCTTCAGTACATGCCATTATCGATCCCACGTGAAAAAAGATGACCCAAAAGCAACGCACTCTGTGTTTGGGTTTACCACATTCAACTAGCTAAGTTAACTATGGCGAAATCCATCAAAATGCTACTAGAAGAAAAATAGCTGAGCTCCCCATATATTGCCAGTAGACGGTAATGTATGGACTTAAGTTCATAAATACCTACCTCAGCGAGATGAAGGCAAAGCACGCCAATTGTCAGCAAGAAGCATCACACGATCACGTGATGGTGCTGACAGCTGTTGGAGAATTACATTCTTCAGGTGAGCTGCTGCTCTTTCGCCGGCCCGAGTAGCAAGTTCCAAGTATACAACAGCTTTCAGCATCTCACCCGCCTGCAGAGGGTGAGAAAGTCCCCATCAGTCTCTGTATTCCCTTAAGAGAGCAAAGTCCAAGTAAGCAAAAACTTATAATACAGTTATCAAATGTCCATTCTCAGACATCATTCATCCTATTAAAATGGCAAAATGAAACATCCGGACGAAATTGGGTAGCTTAATCACAGTGTCTGACGAAAAAAAAATTTCCTGTGATTGCTACATACTGAAAAAAGGCTCAGCCCATGCTCAAATTGAGCTTTGCTGTGACCACGATCAGCTGCTCGCTTCATCCAGCTTCTAGCTTGTCTCCGATTTCGGTGTAAACCCTCCCCAAATGAGTAGCAAAGTGCAACATTGTACATAGCACGCACATAACCACCTTCAGCAGCTTTCAGATACCATCTAGCCTATGACAAAAGAACCTGATAATTAAAAGCGACGAAATGATAAAAGAAAGAAAAAAGAAAGCAGTGGATCTGTCACAGACACATGCAAACTCTTCTTTGATCATGGACGCTTGCGAACTATTTGCAGACAGTCTTGCAAGATAAAAGGGCTGCGAGACACATTTACTGCTTCATTATTAGCCTAAACTTCAACTTAAATTCACCAAGGTTTCTTCTTTAACTTGTACTTTATGATGCTCAAATACAATGAAAGAATAGGACAAAAGGCAGCCTATTACAAGCACTGAACTCTCCAGCCCTCAACTGCATTAATCCATGTATACATCTGACTCTTCAGTATGCTCAAACGCTACCATTGTTAAATTCACCAAGTTTTCAGACAAACGAAGCACAGACTCGAAATTAGGATTTTGAAAGCAACCAGCAAAAAAACCTATGTACAGTCATTAGACAAAAAAATTGTGCCCCGAGCAGGGGAAGGGGAAAGGAGGAAAGGATGGCTATACATTATGTCAGACGCTCATAAGCACAAGAAATTTTCTTGAATTTTAATCAGCCACACAGCCTTCCAAAAAATAAGCCCAAAAGACAGAAAAGCAGCATACCGCTTCCACTAAATTACCATCCAGGCCACAGCCTCGATGCAGGCAAAGTGCCAATTGGTACTGAGCGCGGACATGGCCAGCTGTTGAAGCTAGTTGTAACCATTTAATAGCTTCCTCAGGTTTTGAAGGTTCAACTGCAAGCATGCAGAGTAATCATAAGAACATGCATAACAGACTTCGGCAACCGAACCACAAGAGGGAGTCATAATTTAAAGCGACAAAAGAAGAACCATGAGCAAAGTGACCCCCAGAAAGAAGGGAATTTCGCAACATATTAGAGTTCACAAACACATTGAGAATTGAAGCAACAAGCCATTTGCCATATCATAAACTTGAGCTGTCAAATCAGCTCGGTATACATTAAAAAACACCTCCTTCATGGAAATGGAGAAAATTGCTCTCGACAGCAAACCGATTCATCGATGTTCCATTCACAATCCTTCAGGCCTCCGCTCTCAGCAAGAGTATGATATCAATTTCGAAAACCAGGAAAATCAACAGACACCAAGCTCTTCTAGTTGGACGTTTACCATCATTCCTGAGGGATAATGCTTTGCTAAATGGTTGGGAAACAAAAGTTGCACCAATCTCATCACATCACAAGTCCCCAGATGCAATCTTAACAAAAAGAAACAAAAGAAACAATCACGAGGCACGAACACTAATGAAGTCTAGTCCCTTCATCTTCTTTAGCTCAAAGAAGCAATATTTGGTTAGTGCGACTACCAAATTACTCAACCCTAACCTTGCAAGCAAGCAATCCCCAAATTGCACTGCCCCGCCGGATCACCGAGCGACGCGGCTTTTCTGTACAAGTCGACGGCGGCCTCCTTCTTCCCCATCTCCCAGTACATCAGGCCAGCATCGACCATGGCCAGCGCGGACCCGCGCGCGGCCCCCTTCAGGAACGACTCGAGGGCCTTCTCCGGGTTCGCCCGCGCCCCGCCCCGGCCGTGCTTGAACTGCTTCCCCCAGTGGAGCAGCAGCATCGCCTCCCTCAGCGGCCGGAGCGCCTCGCTCCACGACCTGCACACCAGCGACGCCGCCCGGAGGTTCGACTGCGAGAACGAGGCGGCGATCCTGGAGAGCACGTCGTACGGCAGCGCCGCGAAGTCCCGGGACGGCGCGGGCTTCGGCGATCCCGACGGCGGGGCCAGAGCCCGGCGCGAGGCGGGGCTCCTGAGCCCGGACGGCGGCGGCGGCTTCGAGGCGTGCCGGCTGGAGGAGGCGCGGTCGTTCCGGTGGTGGCGGACAAGCTTGGCGGCGAGGTTGTCGGCGCCGGAGCCGTCGAAGGGGAGGGCGGAGAAGCGGGGGTTGTCCGAGCGGTGCGGCCATGTTCGCTGCTTCATCGCCGCCGCGTACGGCCGATGTCGGGATGAAGATTTCTTTCGGGAGAAAGGAGAAATCGGCGTGCGGAGCATTTTCCTCGAGTCGCGCAAAAACAGTAGAGACGCGATCTTGTCATGCCACGTCGTTTAGCTTTTAAATTTGGAATAATAACGCAAACGACCCTGAACTTTCGCTTAATAAGAAAATGCGATTTCTGAACTTTTAATTTGCTCGATATGATTTTTAAATTTTTTTTAGATATGTTCAATTTAATACCTCATTACCCTTTCGCTAATTCAAGTTTATGAATAATATTGAATATTTTTGCGTAGCTCAAAGACTAAAGTGAACATAGGCCAAAAGTTCAAGGATCACATACGGACTATATTCCATATTGGGTCAAAGTTTAGGGATTATTTGTGTTAATTTCCCATTAAATGTTGCCGTCAATATTTTTCCATATAATCGTAGACACAAAAAATCTAGGAATGCATCATATCACAAACAATGAATAACTTGAAAATTAGTTTTCTAAATATAATTGTTTGTATTTTTTACAAAAATAAATAAATAGAAGAAAAATTTTACTATTCACGAGATTTTTTAGAAATTAATTATTGTGGATAATAATAATATTTTTTATTGACTAATTATTTCAAAAGATCATTTTTTGAGAAAATATTTTTCAAATTATTCATTTTTCGCGAAACATATGAAGCCTTAATCCTTCTGAATCATTTCTCTTATTTTCTCTCAAAATTATTCCAATCATTTTTTTTTCCTATCTAATCAGCCTACCAAACACAGTGAAGTTAATAGACCCAAAAATGAGATATATAGTTCAGGAATTCACTCCTTTATCCTATTGGTATTTAGGCACATATTATTGAAATGTACTTTTCAATTTCATTAAATAAGTGAATACGCATTAATATCTTTTCAAGCATATATCTCATTGCTCCGATATCTTTTTCTGGGCAATCTTTTTTAATTCTACATAAGTTTTTGAATGGAATAAACCCGGAATTACTAGAATATAGGAGCAATCAAGTAATTAGAGCTCGTCTCAAATTATTTGTCGCATTGCAAGAAATTTTAGATGGCAAAACTTCACGAGATATATATATATATATATATATATATATATATATATCTCATCGTTCCCACAGCTTTTTTAAGCGACATTATTATTATTATTATTATTATTATTATTATTATTATGCATGACCTAATATGATAATTCGAGTAACATGATGCACTCCCAGGGAATTGATGAGTTTAGAAATTAGACCGGACAATATTTTACCCTCTAAGGCAAAGTTCAGAGCCTTCCCACATCTTTGAATATGTAAACAAACTTCAAAGGGACTAAATCAGCATGATTTCATAATTAACCGAGTTAAAACCAAGTTGTGATCAGTAAGGTTTCAGAGAACCCCGAGCCAAGTATGAGCGCCACCTCGTGAGAGTAATCGCCCGCGCTTACTTGATGATCCATTAACTCACCTCAAGATCAAGCATCTAATAATGTCCCGCCTTGAGAGGGTCGCGACATTCGTCCATACCATAAACACGAAAGTAGTTCACCAAAAGACAATGACAAAAAGAACCCAAGCGTATTCATGTAGGACCTGCCACTTGCCTTAGTATAAAAAGCATCGTTCATTCTAAGTTCTTCAGATTCATCAAGCATCAAGTTGTGCATCTACATTCACTGAAAGTTAAATTCAATTCCACATAAAAATCAAAGCCAGAAAGGTCAGAAAGAAAATGTCATAGAGACGTTTAACGCGAATGGAGGATAAGACGGAAGTACAGGGAAGGTATTCAATAACAATGTGCTCGCAGGCCAAATCAGAATGAAAAGATCGAGAGAATTCGAGGATAGTTGTACCATAGGAGGAGATTATATTACAGATTGTTGGGACCTACGGCATCGTGTTTACATCCTGGAATAACCCCGATGGTCTTCATATTGCTCCATGAACTCGTCATTGAACTTCTTGAAACTCGCCATGATCTCTGGCATGTCCTCCTCAGCAGGCAAGATGGTCGTCCTCAAATGGAAGACCCTACAGGCAAAAAGGGTCGATCTATTAGCTCGGTCACTATCTGAGATGTCGCAGGAAAAATGTGCATCATCTTCCCAAAAAGAGCAATATGTGGCGAAAGAGAAGGTCCTTTCACTAACTCGGAAAAAATTTCACATATGCAAAACCCTGAAAGACAGCTTGAAAAGTCGAAACGAAAGGAAATAAACTGTAAATGAGCACAGAAATCAACTATAAGTTAGACGAGGAAGATTTTGCAGAAATGGTATCAGTATATGAATATTTTACCCTTCTTTCTGCCCAAATCCTGAACCGGGGACAGTGGAAATGCCAGTTGCTTCCAATAGCTTGAGACAGTAGAAAACATCGGGAACTTTTCCAGCTTTTTTAGCCGCCTGTATGGCTCTTGGTGGCAAACGAATTTGTGGGAATGAATACATGGCACCTAAAAGAAGTTTTGTGTCAAGATTCAGACGAAATTCGGCTAAAGTTGTAGGAAGATTGGCAAGAATGCAACAATATTGGCAAGATTGCGATAAAGGAGATTATAAGCAAAATTAACAACTTATACCTTCCGTGAAGTTGCAAACTACATTTCGGCAGCTGTTGAACCCGTCAGTCATTATCCTTGCTCGTCTCCTCAGGGATTGAAGGATCCCTTTGCTGCAAAATACAGGCTTTAAACATTAACCAGAAGGCCATCACAATCCTTGTGCTATAAATTAACAAAAGTTTCTGCACGTTAATTATGCTGTTCTAAGTTCCCTAGAGTTCAGAGAACAATACCTTCCCTGAGAGCAAATTCACCAATAGAAAAAAAAAATTAATGATCAGTGGAGTGTTAGGAGTGGTACCTTTCACGAACATACTGGCCGTATGATATGTCTCCAGGTTTAGGAGGGTTAACCATCAATCCCATCTGAATGGTGTCATAAATAAAAATGGATGACTAGTTGTAGCTAGGACATAAATGACTGCTTAGACAGGAGAAATTTTTGCAACTTACAAAAATCTGGGCAGGCACGTTAGGACTAAGTGATACTGATGCAACTTTGTAGATTTCATCAACACTCTGCAATGTAGAGACATGAAGAGAACATAAACTAAGAGAATCAGCACATAACAACTTGTATAAATTGAGACACCGCTAATGCCTCAGCTATCCACTGCTCAATGCCATCATAAATGACATCCATACAACATGAAGTCATGAATAGAAAGTGAAAGAAGAGCACTGGCACCTATGATAAGAATAGTGGATAAATTATAAAATTGCATGATCCTGTGGAAACAGAAGATTGTAGCCGGGGGGAAATAGCTGACATTGAAAGAGTACACATTGACAGAATAGCGATGATTATATCAATTACAATCCTAAATTTTCACCATTCTCAATTTGAATCAGAATTAATTTGAATAGCCGATGTGCATACATGTCTAGGACATAGGATAAGTACCCATTGCCACAATCCCACCAGCGACACAACATAGTGGTAGAGAAGCAAACCTCAGGAGGTATATTAGTCATCTCAAAGTATCCACCTCTCTGTCCACATTCACCCCAGTATCCCTTTGAAACAGTGTGGAAAGAAACGAGCTGGAGTTCCCTGCTGATAGGCGGTCCCATATCCAACAAAACCTACCAGCATAAGAGGAAAATGGATATTACTGAGCTTGATGATTGAAGAGAATTTTTAGGAGTAAGACTAAATCAAACCACAAAAAAATACTACCTTTCTAGCACTAAGAAAAGGACGCTCATCCTGGTAGATATTCTGCTGATAAACCTCATCACCAAGCAAGGCTAAGTTCTCTTGATAACAGAAGTGGAGAATTTCTTTCAAATTAGCTTCGCTGAGACACTGGCCTGTAGGGTTGCCAGGGTTTATAATCACCATTGCTCGCACCTGGTCATTCAGAATACAAAAAAATTGTAGCTAGATGTGGAGAGAACAATGCAGCATATAATTAAAGCAAGTTATCAACTAGTGTGATCTAAATTGACAACAGACATGAAATGTTACAATAAGATGAGGATTTCAAAATGATTTTGACTGTGTTTTTCCAACACGATGGCCAGATAAGTAAATGGTGAGCTGCACCAGTCTGCATAGTCTGCTCTTTCAATTTCCTTTTGATGCACACATGCAAATTTTAAGTGAATTGCTCCTCTCAGATTTGCAGTAGCTGCACATATTCAAGTTTAAAAAGAAAGAGTATTGACCGTAATTCCATTGGCACGGGCCCGTGAAACTGATTGCCGAAGATCATTTACATCAAGACCCCAATTTGCTGTCTCCTCGAGATAATACGGGACAAGAGAACCACCGAACAAAGCTATTGAAGCTGAATAGAGGGGATATTGTGGGACTGGCACTAGAACCTGGCAAGAGAGATGCGTAAATAAGAATGAGCATTTGTCCCCTGTGGAAATAAACCCTGGCACCCTTGAATTAATTACTTAACTACAATAATTAGAGGAAGAAAAAGAAGATTAAGATCAAGTAAAAGAAGAAAGTAGCTTGGGAAAAGGGGGCAGAACACCGGAAAGGGGAAAAATGGAACATTTATAAGCAAACATGAGGGCAAAACGGTACCCCATCTCCTTCACCACGGATAATAGTATTCAAGATCTGCATGACACCTTTGCTTGCACCATCCGTGAGAAAGATCAGCTCTGGGTCACTGTCATCAGAGTTAAAAAAAGGTGAGTTCGCTTCCGTTGGGAGCTGTGATATGAAGAAATCACTGTAGTGATACTTTAGGACTTTTGGGATCACCTTGGGTACCCATCACGCCTTCCGATGAACTCTGCCACTTCCTTCCTAACACCGGGAAGACCACGTGAATCGCTATAAGCACCTGAGACATAAGGGACCCTCCATAAGAGCTCCTTATTTTGTTATAATGACAAAATTTCCTAAATTAAATATGGCAACAAAAATGCAAGAAAAGTATAATGATACGCTTTCAAAGCACCACCACTGAATGGCCACGTAATTAATCTATCGAAAAGATTAAACACGCATAATTGCAGATTTCGTGGAGAGTGTCAATTGACATGATTATGTTAATGGGAGCATGGTCATTTAACCTTTGAGAATTGGGATTCTTTTGGAATAAAGACAAGCACCTAGGTAAGCACACGAGAATGACTAAGTCTGCAAAGCTCTAAGAATATGTGAGGTGATGAGACTACTTGGGAAGACCGTGAGTACATACAACCAGCGGTGGTCCTCCCACTAAGGTTATGAGGCCAATAAAGAAGTGGATTACGAGTGAAAATGGAGAGATATGCATGGACAAAAGGTAAGAATGTGGATAACAATGCTCGGGTGACTGGTAAAGTTATGATTCCAGAGGTCTTGTAACAAAACAACAAGAGTAGCACCTAAGCCACCAGTAGTAAGTGAGAGATAATGCTTGGCTCTTGCAATTGCATCTGCAGGGAAAAGCAATTCTACATTTGGGTCATCCAATAGAAATGGAGCTTGGCACAACGCAACCACCTGATATAATGAATATATTTGGTTAGTTAGAATGGAAAAGGAAAGAACATATGAGGTTATGGTGCAGGTGAGTCCCACAAGATATGGAATTGACAAGTCACAACCTGACGAGGAAAAGTCAATGGTTTCTGTCCTAGAGCATGGGGGTTGCCAACATTTGTAAATATGATCTGCAGAGATAAAATCGGTAATTACTGGAGAGAGAAACATCCAAAGATATGTAATGACTTTTTCAATCCAATTTCGGTAACATTGGAAACGAAAGAGAAGAACTAGATGGTTTTATGCCTTTGTAAATAGAGATTTAAATAGCATCTGTATTTCAACAAAATGTAGGCGTCTTTTATGGCCATGACGTGAATATCAATTTTTTTCTGTGAAAGTTGCAAATGAACAGATCAGCAAAATAAAGTAGAAAGACACAAGTCTTTTTTTTACTCCAAGATGCTTAACAGACTGAGTTACTGTCATTCAATTAAAGGGCCGCGATAATGAGTAACACTCTGGCAAACTGAATGAATAAAAAGTTTGATATTCACATTCCTAAAACAACTCTCGACCACAAAATTTCACCGGCTACCAATTCGATGCATCAGCTTACGGACAGCATAGCGCAGCAAATCACAAAAGCACATTATCTCAAAGCAAAACTGAGTCGAGCGAACTGTAATACCTTCTTCCCTTCCTTCTGAAGTTCTGAAGCACGAAGATACAGCTCACCCCTGACAGCATACTGAACTTTCTTCACATTCTCATTCAGTGACTCATAGTCCAGTGCCCTCGGTGACATGATGACGTTCTGGCCTCAATAAACTGCTGAATTAAAGTACCAATTTGTAATGAGTATCTGCCGCATGAAAAACTGGAATTGCAATCTCGGAAAAGTTTGTTTTTAAGAAACCACAGGAAGACCAACATTTCATAGGCTTGCTAAGTAACTTGAAGAGAGGATGTCCTAGCCCCTGAAAATAGCTTATCCCGTGGCAGTAAGTACGTTTTTCACTTTGAATACATAGCCCGCTCAACTAAGTATTACCAATCTAATCGCCGTCTTGATTTCCAAAATGGTACTGTTCCCCAATTCAATTCAAGTAATAAATGAACAGAAATGACGGCAATTGGCATAGTATGAAAAATTTTGAGATTGATGTTTTTAGCAAAGAGTCCCGAAAGCATCAAAGAACAGCGAATGTATGAAGATTCAACGGAAAAGCCTGGCAAAAGACACTCCATTTTACGAATTCTGCTCATCGTATAGTGACACTACAAAGACACCTAGTCCCAAATAGAGAGTTTACCTTCAGATCGAAAAACACATCAAATTCTTGAAAGAGCTGGCCAAAGTATCATACTGTGGCTCAGTAAGAGCGCAAATGCAGCACACACCATAGAAGAATCGCCAAGAATCAAACAAGAACACTTGGAACACGTAATTAAGAACCAGGGCATCAGGACAAAGCAGCGAGCGCTCAGAATGAGAGAGAACAACCATGAAAGATAATAAAGCAAAGATAAAGACAAAAATTTTCGGAGAACTCATCATCGACTCGCCACCAGAAAATCACAATTGCAAAATCGACGGAGGGGTTCTCACTTCTCAGAGACACCTGTCAATTGCACTTGCAAAAGCATACGGTGAAAAGAAAAGGAGTCTGAACCAAAAACCGATCACCCATACGCGACGGCCCGACCAAGACTTGATTGCATGCAGCAGAAACCCGACCGTCGAATCAAACGTTGGAATAACGTCAATCAGTAAAAATCATGACCCCAAGTCACAAAACACTAATGACCCAACAATGACTAATTACCAAGATCATCATCACTCGACAAAGTGAACTCGATCGACTCAAATAAGAGTCGGCAAAAAGAACCAACACCCAGTTCCCACAGCTTCATTTCTCATCACAGGAAACAATCCGCGTCAAGGCACGAGCGCATTTGATCCGGGCACGCACGCCCGCACGCACGCCCGCACGCACCCACCCACCCCACCCACAGAGCGGGAAAAATTTACCTGCGCGAGCTTGACTTCGAGTCCGCTCGACCACGCAAGGAACCGGTTCCACCTGGGACTCCAACTGCGAAACGCAGAGGCTACTTAGGCCCTCCTTTTTTTCTATTCTATGGGGGCACCTGACAACATGTCTGGCTCTTTTTGTCTTGGGTGAGAACAAGCAAAAATATTATAAGGCGGAAGCAGCGAAGAAGCGCGCGCGTAGCACTACAGCATGTGTGGCAGCGGCACTCGCGAACCGCAATGGGGGGTCGAACGAGAGCCACTGAAAATAGGTAAGATGGGGATATTATTTGGCGACGCCCCCCGAATTTCAAGAATTCCGAAGGGATAATAAAGCGTCGAACGACGAGTGTGGCGCAGCTTCAAGCTCGCGAGGTTCCATCCATCTCTGCTGAAAAGATCATCGACGACGCTGAGAGGGGCTTGCGGAAGGGTCCCCACGCCACCCCACTACCACCTCTCTCGATTTGGACTCGTCTGGGGTTTTCTCTCGGCGGCGCCGGTCAATTTCCGTGGCTCAGGAGCGGGCACGCACAGTCGTCTTGAGTTCAGATGCGCGGGTGGAGCTTCTCGGCTTCGGAGGAACGTGACGACGCTCTGGCCTAACTTGGCTTTTGGCTTTGCGAAAATTAATAAAACTCTGGCACGTATGAGTCGCATGACTGGGGGTCGGAAATAAGAAGATGAGGGGAAAAATCTTCAACTTTGATCAAACATATAATCTCGTTTACGGAAGAAATATTAAAATATTTAAAAATATTATTAATAAAAAGGAATTTTATGCTGTCGCCAAAACGCATTTCTATTTTTCTATTCTATTCCAAGAATGGAAATTTTGGGCCGTTACTGAACGCTTTCAAAATGCTTAAAAATCATTTTCAGGAACAGAATTAAAAAAAAATCATTTCTAAGTAGAAATTATTTTCGAGAACATAATGGTTACCAAATAGGCCCTAAGTGAGCCAGCTACGAAGAAATCCAACACGAAACTAGAGATAATAGGGTCGCTTTTCTCAATCCTCAATTACACCCAAAGTAATATAGGTAAATATTAATCCAAAAAAGCCAGCATTGTTTTTAGGAAAATCCATTCAAACTAAGAAACTAATCAAACTAGGAAATCTACTCAAAAACCTTTTATGAAAACCTACTTGGATCGAGTTATCTTACAGGCTCCAATGTTAGACATATTCTTCGCGTTTTGTTTGATTCAAATATTTTATTATCACAAAAGTTTTTAAATCAACATATTCACCCCCGCTTTAGATTATATTATTAGCCTCAACAGCTTATAATCAAGATCTTCGGCGAGTACTCTTTGACTTAGGGAGCTATCAGTCGCTCTTTCGAAATGCTGAGAAATTTCCCGATTTCGATTGCATATTTCGGAACAAAGGATGGTAAGCATCCCAACACAATTAAAGTCGGGTCGAAACGGATGTCCGATGAGCAAGTATTCGCCGGAGGAATTTCAGTCACGCCTTCCAATACTCGAAAGAAGTGCTGCCGAGCCTAAAGCCGTATCTAGAGGTCTCATGATCAAGCAAAACTTTCCAAACCCTTATGTTATGTAAATACCGATTTTCAAGTCATAGAAATGATGCCCGGTTTATAGATCCGAGCCTTAGACCCCTATACGGCTTGAAATCTTGAGCTTGGGATTTCTTGATATGTTCTAGCGATATTTCGGCTTTTTGGAAAGCCCTTGAGAAGAGCATTCCGATAGTGCGAAAATCACGCGAATCGGGTGTCGGAGGAGGGAGGTATGGGCTTAGGAAAAAAGCGAGTCTCGACTTCAGGAGAGCCCCTTGAGCACAGTTCAAGATGAGGCAGGCTTGCCTCTCCTAGAGGTGGTCAAGCAGGCCTATAAATACCCCACGTCATGCTTTTAAGAAACTGTGAGTTTTTATAGGCCGTTGTGCCGATCGTCTTAAATCTTATATCTGAATAAAGTGCCGTGTTGAAAAATTGTATCCGAAGCATCATTTATAAATTCAATTTTAAAATGTGACTCCACACATATTTCGAAAAAATTACATTCGCGATTTCGATTTCAACTTCTAAGTCATTCGATCCTGTCTCATTCAATATCTCTTCCCATGTCATACCATGCAACTGTACGTTCACATACGATAGGATTACTTGATACGCAAAATCATGCAATCTTTCCACCAAATTGCATATCGGCCAAATGCGATTATCAAGATTTTTTCTTAAACAAAAGGCACAATAAATTTGAATTAGGCCCAAATTGAGAACTCGTAGCATCAAAAATGTCGCCATGGGATGCTAATCTGTCCCTCACATAACAGATCCCTCAGACCTCAGCCTTCGGTTCTCGCGCTTAGACCACTCACTTTGCACTTGCCACCTGGGTAGTTTATTTTCCCTAAAGCTGCTTAGGTATTCTAGGTGTCCAATTTACTTAGGTAATCAAATCGATTGATGAGACTCGTTTCTATTTTTCCATTTACCGTAATTAGTGTGTAGCCAACTCGAATCTAGGATTTGAAAAATGTCCTAAGTACCACAGCGTAATCCCCGGTTGGCAAGACTTAAAAGACTCTGCTTAGCTATGAAAGACAAATTCATGTCAATGATCATCAATTCATATACGTATGAGCATTAGTAGAAGTAATAAGAATGTTGTCCACAGTATACTGACATGAGAATTCCCCAATTGACACAAGGGACGTTTCTCGTTGCTTCTTCCGCGGTTCGAATGCTTTTTGAAACTTCAAAATTTGCATAGTTCACTCTACATCATGAGTTCTTTTCGAAATTCATTCGTCCACTTATTCGCTTATCAATTTCTCTTGAAAAGTAAATAACTTATTTCCAATTTTCACTTTTATTTCTGTCGGAGGTATATTTATGTTAATTAAAATTTTCAATATTAATCTCTTTACATGATTTCACGTTTATTTATTTTTAATGAAACCTTTTATTGGGAAATTAAATCTTAAATACAAATAAGTATATCATTATCTTAACTTCTTTTGCTTGTGGCTCGCCGCACTTTTTTATTGGGCTAATTTTACTTTAAAAATCTTTTCTTTCACATAAATTTTCTTTTAACTCCGTCTATAATGATGAGTAGATAACTCGTTATATATAAAATGAGAGAAAAATTAAAGAGAAAAGACTAAAATTGAAAAACCCTAACATCCGGCCCCGACCTCCGCCTCTGGCCCCGACCTCCTCCTCTCTCGTTTTCTGCAGCTCGCCGAGTCGCCGCCGCCGACGGTCACTTCCCGTCGCTGGCCCCAGCTCGCCTTCGGATCCTCGCCGCCGGTGGCTCCCCGTCAACTCGAGGCGAGTCTCTCTCCCTCCGTGCGTGCGTGTGGAATCGTGGGTCGCACGTTTCTTGAAATCTATGCTCGTGCGCATCGCTGTGCGCTTGCTCTCGTCCACGAACTGATCGGGCTTTGCTGTGCCGGTGCTTCATGGCATGATTGACCCATCTTCAGATTTTTAATGCTTCCGTGAGTGACCATGTAGCTGGAAAAAGATCTTACTGTTGTTCCCGTGCGTTGCGCCTCTTTCCAGATTTGTTTCGCCGCGAGTTGATAGAAGGGAGATAGTGGCGGTGCTGGCGAGGCGTTGGGTTGAAACTGGGGTTGCCCAGTGCGAGAATGGGAGGAAAGGAGGAGAAGAGAGGGAGAATTGAGGAGGGTCTGGTCGATGTCGCGATGGATGTTGGTCGCCGCGAGGTCGGCATAGGCGATGGAGTCGAGAATGGTGTTGATGAGGTCGATCGAGATAAGAAGAAGAGCAAGACCAAGAGGGAGGTCCGCGGCGATGGAAGTGAATTTGTAGCAGAAAATGTGAAGGGTTCTGTTGGTGATGAAAACGAGAAGAAGAAGAAGAAGCGAGAAGAAGGCCAGGACGAGAAGGAACTTGAGAAGGCGGTGAGGAAGGGAAGTATACTTAGCGAGGGCAGTGAAAACAGTGGAGCTAAGAGCATCTCAAACGTCCCCCAGATTGGAGAATATGGAGATGGGCACATGAGTCATGGTGGCCTCAAAAACAAGGAAGAAAGACCGCAAATCCGAACAAAGAAGGACAAGAATAAGAAGCACAAGGTGGTTAGGAAGATGGATAACACAGATGCAGCTTTCTCAGCAACTAAGCATTTTGCAGACGACAAACCTGATGCGGGAGTTCAGGAGCTGAACAAGTCTTTGGGCAAGAACATCGAGGAAATAAAAGATACAGATGAAGTCAGTATAGAGAAGAAAAAGAAGAAAAAGGGGATCAGGGATGGTGATCCTGTTGGGGATAAGAATAAGAAGGAGAAGAATAAGAAGCACAAAGAGGTTAAGAAGATGGATGACATAGATGCAGCTTTCTCAGCAACTAAGCAATTGGCAGACGACAAACCCAGTGCGGGAGTTCAGGAGCAGAACAAGTCTTTAGGCAAGAACATCGAGGAAAAAAAAGATGCAGATGAAGTCAGTATAAAGAAGAAAAAGAAGAAAAAGGGGAGCAGGGATAGTGATCCTGTCGGGGATAACCAAAAGATGGAGGAAGCAAGTGGATCTTCTGATGCGGTAATAGTGAAAAAGGATGTCTATGAGAAGGAGAGGAGCAAGAGAAAGAGACAGAAACGGATTGAGGAACAGAGTGATATAGCAAGTGGAAATCTAGATAAGAAGTACATGGAATCTGAAGTTGATGCTCGTTCTACGGATGACGCTATGGGGAGTGAAGAGAAGAAGCTAACGAAAGATAGGAAGCGCAAGAAGGAGAAGGCTGCAAAAGATGGTATTGAAGGAAAAGATCGAAAAAAGAAACCAAAGAGAGTAAGTTTTGCTGAAAATGTTGAGGTTTTTCCTCCCTTGGATGGTCCGAGTGAGGAAGATAGGAGCAAGGATCGTGAGGAAGATAGTAGCAAGGAACGAAACCTTGTGCGGGGTAAGAAATTCTCGAAAGAAGAAGATGAGCTAGTCAAACAGGCTGTTTACAAATATATAGAAGCTCACGACTTAGGTGAAGATGGCTTGAAGATGGTACTCAACTGTGGAAGCCATCGCGAGGCCAGAAATTGTTGGAAGGAAATAGGCGCAAATTTACCTTGGAGGCCTACCGAAAGCGTCTATCATCGAGCTCATCTGCTATTTGAAAGAAGCGAGAATCGTACTTGGACTCCTGAAGAATGCGAGCTTGTTCGCAAGTTTCACGAACAACATGGGTCAGATTGGAGGAAGTTGGCTGATGCTCTCGGCAGACACAGGTTCCATGTGAAGGATACCTGGCGAAGAATAAAACTCCCATTTAAGAAAGGACCTTGGTCCCAGGATGAGTACCAGAAACTATTTGATCTAGTAAACATGGACCTACGTATGAAAGCCACCGAGGAGAGAAAGTCGAAGCACGGCATGCTCCTTGACAATATTGCCTGGGGGGCTATAAGCGACAGTTTGGGCTCTCGCAATCATGCCGTTTGTTGCGAAAAGTGGTACAAGCAATTGACATCTTCTATGGTAGCCGAAGGCAGTTGGGCGGATACCGATGACTATCGGTTGCTCAGCGCTCTTGTTGATCTGGATGCTTGCGCGATGGAAGATGTAGACTGGGACAGACTCATCAAGGGTAAATCTGGGGAATTATGTCGAAAGCGGTGGTGCCAAATGGTCAAATACATTGGCAATTACTGGATCAAGCCATTTCCTGAGCAGGTGGAAATTCTCTCGGAACGATATTGCCCTGACATGCTGGAACCGAGGGAGATCTACGCTAACAAGCCTAAAGTTTCATGACACCCAGCTTCCTTTGTGTGAGTAAGGCTTTCTGAGCATCTTGAAGCCACCTAAATGCGATGTGATCTTGCATCTCGAATTGCGTTTCGTATCGTTGTTGCTACTTAGGGAAGGACTGGTTATGTTCCTCAATTTTGTGAATGAATCGAGTGTCGTTGAGAAGTTCTGGGGTTTAGTCTAGGATTCCAATTCCTAGTACCGTGACGGCGACAAGGTTGTCCTAAGCTAAATAATTGTTCCGATGGAACCTTTTCTTCTACCGGAGATCGGCTGTGTCGGTTTCGACACCCGATCCAAACCAGTTCCATCACAACTAATGGGCGGATCCGCGATTTCTTGTGGCACAGGCATCCCGACTGAATCAGTCTTATCGTTCTTCAATATTTGCATATGGCTTTTTGTGACTAGGTGTTCATTTTGTAGGGGGCTTTAGTATAATGTTATTGTTCCACAAATGTGGTTCGATTCTATTTTCTAACCATTCAAAATCGCATTTTGTTTCTTTTTCTTATCAAAGTCCAAATAAATTAGTAATTACATACCCTTTACAATTTTCCAAGTGGGGTTTGTAAGTTTCCGCCAATGTAATTAATTTACCAATATCAAATTAATATATTTGTAACCTCTTGCAAATTTCACAATAAAGTTGACAATATTTTAGGTTGCCAACATTACGAAGAATGTAATGATGTTTTAGAGTTATAATGTCAAAATGTTGAACTTTTCTTCGTTTAGGTATATGGATAGTAATCTATGTTATTTACCAACATAAATTCATCGTTGGGGGAATTACCGACCTAACAAACATTTTGCTCATAATTGACCAACTTTTACTTGTGAACAAATTTAAATTTTAGCTTGAGCAAATCATCAACTTTTTTCCCGTTAAGCTTCAACTTCAATTTCAAAGACTAGAAATATCTGATTTTCACTGTACTTATCTATCTATATAATATATTAAACTGTCCGTTATAACGAGAATGCAATATTTCCAATTATACTACAAAATTTTCTTTTGCCATCAATTATATGAAGAAAATATACGAAGAAAATTTTTTATTTCGATTATTGATTTATACCATGTGTAGTATTAGTTTTTTTTTTGGTCATAATGTGTAGTATTAGTTAAAAAAAATTGAAATAAATACATGATTACTGTTGTAACTGCTGTTAGCATTGCCATGCTTGTTTAGAATTAATGACAAACACGATTAAATTATTTACAATGATAAAGTTAATTAAATCATTAGAAAGATGTATATATAAGAAAATAAAAACATGATAAATAACCTATTCGTTAGTGTAAAGAAATGCTGGAAACTCATAATCGACTTGCAAATCTAGTGAAGAGAACTTTATCTAATCAATTAATTAAAAGTTTATGCAATTGATTTCATTGGTCTCTAAATAAACTCAGAACTAATTTGTTTGATTTTTCATGAATAAAAATATACTTATATCTCAAATTACTAATTGTTCCAACTTTACTTATACACCTATATAATTAATTAAATCGTTTCCAATAATTACACTACTAATATAGTCAATCATACCCTTACCAAAAAAAAAAAATCCTTACCAAAAAAAATATAGTCAATCATACTACATCGCATTTATATTTCTCTAATGGTACCCCATGTGCCGCATTAGTTGATAAGTAGAAATAAGTACTGAATTTCAATTTACAATCTGTGTTAGCATCAAATGTTGAAGAAACTCTGATTTTGTAGCCTTAGGGTACAGCCTAAGGCGACAAACTTAAGAACTTGTCAACTTTTTTTGGTAACCGAGGTGTTCGGGCCTGCTTGCGCGCACCTCGACTATTCCTCGGGGGAAACTAGCACAGCAACCCATTGCCATGGTCCCCCACTTAAATCACGAGTGCTCAGCGGGGGAATCGAACCTGTGACCAGTGCGCCTAACCACACAATTCTAAGTACGCCTTAACCAACTGAGCTACCCATGGGTGGGTAAGAACTTGTCAACTTTGATAAACTCTAAGGCAACAAATTGAACATTTTGTTGGCTTAGGCAAAACTATAATTTTGTCACATTTGGATTAACCTGAGGCGGCAAAATTAACCCTAAGCGGACAATTTTTTTGTCGCAAAAAATTTTGTCACCTTAGAGTGTTTTTCTTTTAACGAAGTATTTGGTAAAACGTTACGAGTTGCTCTTGAGCTTATTAATGGGATTATAGATAAATGGATATGAATAGGTTATTGCAATAAGTGCGTATTATTAGGGATGTGCAAAATGGACTGCCCAAATCAGAAACCGGCTGGTCTGGTTTGACTTTCGGGAGTGTCAGTCCGGTTCCCGGTTCCTAAAAGTGGAACTGGTATTTGGGCAATTTGGTTCCTAATTCCAAAGGGAATCGGACCGGATTGGACCGACTGGACAAGATCAATTATATATATATATATATATATATATATCTCTTTTTATTTTTTAATCTCTTCAAAAATATTAGTAAAATGTGAACTAAACCCTAAGTGAAGCACGTTTTTTTATTCGTCTTTTCAATTTGAGGATTGTTGCATACATATCGCTTAAATCAACACCAAAAGATGGCATCAAGTAGTAAGAAAAGAAAAAGTGATCGGTTCCATTGGATTGGATCGGAATTGGACTGGATTGGAGTGGGAATCAATCACCTCTAGGTATTATCAACTTTGTTATTGATATGATCATCAAATAACAAATAAAAAAAAGTAGGCCGATCCCAGGTCGATCCTGTAATCAACTACGGGTCTAGGGTTTTCTGGTTTAAGGACCAATCGTTGTTTGATTTCAAAAACTGGGAACTGGTTTTGACATGATAGATTTCAGATTCATAATCTGGAACCTACCTAACGATCATCCCTTATTTAAACCGCAGAATTTAACCATATACCAAGAATTCTTGCCTGAAGATTGTTCTTTCCATTTTCTACTGCATCACTCGTTATGATATTTCCATCATTTTGAACATATGCTCTTGCATGATAATTGCTTCATATTTAAGCACTTGATTTGGTAATTCTTGATTTTTATCTGATTCTATGGTAGGTTGAATAAGGATATTGGATTGCGTTCACATCCTTCGTCACATATGTTACTTTCCGGATCAAGAAGATTGGATTTGACCACGAGGATGTGATTTTATGAGGCATAACACAAATGATGCTCGAAATGTTGTCAATGAACTTTTAATTTGTTCAATAAGAATCTTAAACTTTGATTTAATATATAATGTAGTCCATGAACTTTTAATTTGTTCAATAGTCTCCGAACTTTGATCTTATGTTCAATGTAGCCTATAAGCTTTTAAACATTTTAACATATTGTAGCAATCATATTAAATATTTATTAACAATTCATGGATCATGTGAAATAAATTGAAAGTTTAGAGATGATATTACATATCGGGCAAAGTTTAGGGATTATATTACATAAATTAAAAGTTTAGAGACGACATTACGTATTTAACCAACCTTCGTGAACTAATTTGTGCCGTTATCCGGCTTTTCCAAATGAAGCAGGGGTATTTTGGGGAGACAGCCATCTCAATCTTCGCCGACGACAAAAGTCCAAACCAGAAAGCCGTACACGAAGCCGTCGCCGCGGCGGTAAACAACAAAAACACAAGCCGCCCGTCTCCGCCGCCGTCGCTCTCGCACACATGGCGGCCGCGCCGCCGCTTCCCCCGCCGCTCCGAATTCCTGGCGCCAAGTCCCTGAACTCCTCCTCCTCCTCCTCAAGGCCGCCGCCTCCACGCGAGCCGTTTCCGAGCTACAAGCTCGGCTGCTCGTGCAGGTGCGAGGTCAAGAGCTTTGACCACTCCCAGAACTGGACCACCGTCGATCGCTTCCCCGCCCCGGATCCGATCCGCATCTTCCACGCCCCCGCGAGCTCCCTGACCGCTTCTCCGGCGCCGATGGCCGCGAGCGCGCGGGAACCGCCCTGCGGGAGCTCGAAGAAGGTGTGCCTCTTCTACTGCGCGGAGACGAAGCCGCTGGCGGAGCGAGTCGCCGCTGCCGCCCAATCCGACGCCATCGAGCTCCGCAGCATCAACTGGAGGTACGCGTCTTCGATGTCCAACGAGCAATTGAATTGACGAGAGTTCGTTCTTCTTAGCTGTTTTCTTTCCGAATTCTTTCGCGCTTGATGATTGGCATGCCGGATTTCGAGCAATGTTGGTTGATGGATTCGTTTTAATGGCGGAGATATGTACTCGGTGGAGTCTGGCCAGCAATGTCGCATCTCTCCACCATTGTTTATGTGAGAGGATGGAGAATGCAGAGCGTTCTTGTTTTTTTCGCCCCCTTTTTTTTTGTGAAGAGCGAGGGTTCTCTTTGTGAGATCATGGAAGCAGTGTTGTTCGTAGACGTCGCAGCGCTACAAGTAAACTATCTCCTGGCATCGCTCCAGCTTCGTAATGATCTTCTACTATTTGAAAAAGATATAAAATTGCTATTGTCTTGTATTACTTGGTTACTGGTTTTGTTCCTGTCATCTTTGTGAAAGCTTACAGCTTTAGTGAATTACTTTTAATTGGTTTGGGGGGGTGGTCATATGCATATGTGACTAGTCTAGTTGTTGTTTGATTGAGAGTTTTGATTCATTCTATGTCTGTTTCTTCAGGAAGTTTGCTGATGGATTCCCTGACCTGTTCATACCCAATGCTCATGGAATTCGGGGACAACATGTTGCTTTCCTGGCCTCTTTCAGTTCCCCGGGCGTGATCTTCGAGCAGCTCTCCATCATTTATGCGCTGCCGAAGTTGTTCGTCTCTTCCTTCACGCTAGTGCTGCCCTTCTTCCCGACAGGCACGTCCGAGCGCATGGAGGACGAGGGCGACGTCGCGACGGCTTTTACTCTCGCGAGGATCTTGTCCAACGTTCCGATCTCGAGGGGTGGACCTACTAACTTAGTGATTTTTGACATCCATGCCTTGCCGGTTCGTTTATGCTGGTGCAAATGCCCTTTTTCATGCATCAATATCACAGAGCATGCAAACATCCATGAGCACATTCAGCGGATGACATTTTATGTCATTCGATCTGTTCATGCCGAGTACCATTTTCCTTATTTTCGTTCATGGATCTTCACAGGAAAGATTTTACTTTGGAGATAACATTTTACCATGTTTTGAGAGTGGGATACCATTGCTTAAGAATCGTCTCCAGCAGCTTCCGGACTCTGACAATGTGAGACATCTTAATGTTGGCTTGGAAGATATGTACTTGTTCTTCTTCTTTTCATGAAGACTTTATCTGCTTACGAAGATCATTTATGTATTTAGTATTTTCATTAGGGAAACCAAGAGGTAACTATAGTATGTCTTGAGATCTAAACATTACCGTATCCCAACTTAGAGTTGGCAGCATTACTCTTGCTGGTCTTTGTCATTTGGTGTTCATTTCTATGGTTTCAGACAACAGTGGCAAACATGAGATGAATTACTAAATGTTCTAGTTTTAAGCTTCGCCCGAACATTTTCTGACCATTCATGTGATTTCTGACAATTTATGCTGGTTTATTGAGGACCAGATATCTATTGCTTTTCCGGATGATGGTTCATGGAAGAGGTTTCATAAGCAACTGCAGCATTTTCCAACGGTATGCATATATACTGCTAAATATACTGTGTCCACCGTATATGATAGACTCTTGATAGTATGTCATGTCCTATTTTCTTGTATTGCTAGTTACTTGGCAGATATATGGTATTCTAAGTAGTGGAAATATTTAGCTACTTGGGCTATTTAATCTCTTCCAGAGTTTTCTAATGAAGAAACATTTTGTAATTGATAGTTTTTTAATTGGACGGAAATGGCATCGACACATTCCCTGCATGGAATCAGTTTCTGGTTGTATGTGGACGTGGTCTTGTTAAGTTGACCAATAATTCCAACTGCAGTTGGATTCCACTCTTTTGATCTCAATATCATCATGTTAGTTGGTTGTTTAGTTTATATTGCCATGTGCCTACAGGTTTCATCGAGACAGCTGAATCATAAATTAATGTTTTGTGTGCAGATGTGGAGTTGGTTATGTGTTTTCTCCAAACTAGGGAGATGTGATCTTTTTAATGTTAGATTGGTATTTATCATTTAGTGAAAACAATTGGAAGTGGTGACTGCACTGCAACTATTTCTCGTTGTTAATGATCTGGAAAGCTAGTATGGAACTTATCAGAAACCACTACCTTCTTTATAAGATTACTCATATGCTTCAGCTTCATCATGCCATTATCTCAGTGGAGTCATGCTTTTGTGTTTTATGTAAGCTATTAACCCATCTAACCTTAATTTTTTAGATTGTATGTGCTAAAGTTCGGGAAGGTGACCAGCGGATAGTACGCCTTAAGGAGGGAGATCCCAAAGGACGTCATGTTGTCATCGTCGATGATTTGGTGCAGTCAGGTGGCACTCTAGTTGAATGCCAGGTACTTGTTTTTCTATCTGTTTTTTTTTTTTGGCCCCTGGAGCTTGTATTATGCAGTCTACTTCTTTGAAGCTTTCTTATTATCTAATTAAGAAAGTTGACTTGTGTGAGGTGCACGTTAGGTATGGAATCTAGGTGTATAGCTCATAGTCCTTTAACATGGGTATTAGACTCATGGTGAAAACATAGATAAGGAGAATGGGGAGTAAAGAATATCACCATTCTGTTTCTGGATTTGGAGTGAGCTTTTCAAAGGATATAACGGGCCTAGGTTCAGTTCTAATTAATCACGGGTTCAATTCTTTGAACTCTCAATAGAGGAAGTTAGGAAAATTGAACATTTGAAGTTGCTCTGTGCTTGGGCTTGTTTGGTTCAGCATTTGAAGCTACTTTGGGGGTCTAAAGTCCCTTGAGCAAATGCAAACTTGTTTAGCAAGCTTTGAGGAGATGCAATTAGCTTGGAAAGGGCCTTTGGCTGAATGGAGTCCATGAGGAGCGTTGAGAAGTTATATTTTCGGAATGCAATCGGGTACTGTTCATTGCCATTGTTCATCCTCTTCCCAAGCAGTTGGTCCGGCGCCGGCGACCGCTGCCTAAGGGCTAGCTCTCTGGCGACCGCCGCTTGGGGGTCATGTGACCCCTAGGCGACCGCCGCCTGAGGTCACTTGACCCCAAGTGGTGGTCGCCGGGGTCACATGACCCCCAGGTGACCGCTGCTTGAGGTTGCATGACCTTAGGCTGCGCCGGCAACCAGATCTGGCCAGCGGTGGTGGCTGGTGGTGGTGGTCGGTTGGCCAGCTTTTTTTTTTTTTTTTTTTAAATATTAGCAAAAGTCTTTAACAAATAATTTTTATCAAACGGTATTTAGGCCAAAGTTGCTTTCAAACGTGATTTTAAAATACGCATTACCAAACACTACTTGCATTTCGAAAAACCCTTTTAGCTCAAAGGACTTTGCATTTTACCAAATGCATTCCCCAAAAGCCGAATGAAACAGGCCCTTTGTTTCTTCTCCATCAATTAAATGGAGGAGACTGATAAGTACGAAACTAAGTGGCATGTTGGGTCAGTTGCAGGGTAGGCTATTGGATAGTTGCCTGTTATAGGCAAGCTATCTTATAGGCTAATACCGATAAAGCAGGATAACCTGATCAGATGCCAACCGGGTCCAGAAGTACTATTACTCATTAAGAATTGTGGTCGTGAACAGTGACTTAGGGTTTTGGCTGATTCTTCATGTTAGTTATCCAGAAACTGATAAGAGAAAGTGTTTGGTTCAATATATTTAGGAAGGTATTAAGGAATTTTAAAAGTCATCTTAAAAATATTCAGGCATCATACCCAAATCATTACAAGCATTGCATCTTGGGGTTTTAAAAACATCACAGCTAAAAAAAGAACTGCATCACACAACTCAATAGCAAAGAATCCAAAAAAGTGAAATAATGATGACTGGATCAATGAATAATCCATAGGAAGATTATGTATTTAAAGATGCTCCCAGACCCTACTCCAAGTTAACATAAGGAACTTTTCAAGAAATTCAATATTTTCATTCAAAAAACTAGGAGAAGTGATGCTTGATTCTTTCAAATTGGAACGGAAATTTATTAGTGTCCTGATGGATCTCCCACTCTTAGATAATCCTAATTCAACAAGGAATATAACTCTAATTGTTATCTAAAGAGTAGATCCTCGGCACACCTTGTATGAGTCTTGGAAGGTTGTTGCCACAACTCTCTATCATCAAAATCAGCAAGTTCTTCCAACATCAGCTTGAGTTAGGTAAATTTCATTTCATAGTGGTGGAGAATTGCGGCAACAACCTTTGAAGACTTGGGGGGTGCTAGATGAGGATTTACTATTTAGATAACAATAAGAGTTGTTTTTTAGGAATCATTCTATGAGAGTTTGAGGTTTATTAGGATTTTGATAAATTTCATTGCCTATTTGGAGTTGAATGTTGTGTTTCCTAGTTTTATTTGGAAAGGATTTTCCCATCCAAGAGCTTATTTCAACATGGAGCAGCGCCTTAGTGTAGTATTCAAATATATGCTCTTCCTCTAAATTATTAATTGATTTTGAGTTATAGTGGAACTTAAGTTTTCTGCAATGTTTGGCTATTGAGTTGTATGGAGAGGAATTCTTCTCTTGGTTGTGATGCTTGAGAAACCCTGCTAGGATGCTTAAGTTGTGATGCTATCTGGTCACATGAAAAAATGTTTAGCCTTTCATGCGTCATGCATAATTTAGGAGAATCTGAAGAATGGTATCTTATCATAAGACAATGTATACAGTGCATGCTACTGTGAAGAATTCTCCAATTCTGGGATTAGTAATCTAGTAAGGGATCCTGCTTCAGGCAGGTAAAACAGTAGAAAATAAGTTGCACTCTGTATCACCACATCGCTATCTTTCTCATATCTTGACATGATTTCTGGTGATTGCTCTTTTTTCTTTTATTGCTTCTATAATTAAATTTTTTTTGACTTCTTTGCATAAAACCTGTTGGTTTTTTTTTTTTTGGATTGCTACTTAACTTACTTTAAACCTTTTAGAAAATGTTGGCTGCCCATGGAGCAAAAAAAATCAGTGCTTATGTGACACATGGGATTTTCCCCAAGAGGTCATGGGAGCGCTTTGACCATGACAATGGAGGTAATATTTGCATTGATTCAGACATGTCATATCCTTGAAATGATAACCTCTGCTTTTCACAGCAAATCTTTATGTACGTTGATACCATTATACATTCTTTTATTGCTCTTGCTGTTGTTCTTCGTTGCTGGTAAGTTATTTTCCTTGTTCTTAAATAAAATGGCAATATCTGCGTAAGGACTACCTTCCCACTACATTGGATATGCAAGCTTCACAAGGAAAAGCTTTTAGAATGTCCTTTTTTCAGATTCTCCCAGTTGGGCCTTTCAGCATTCTTTCAGTTTTAACTAATAAAATGTCAAAGTTCATGGTACCACCTCGAGGCATGTGGTTCTTTTAGAGTATAATATTTGTATTTAGATTCAAGAAGACTTTGTTGCCTTTACTTGACCTTGCTGTCTGCGTGGTGTGGGGGAAAATTGTCATTGGGGTGACTTGGTGAAATCTTGAAGAAGGCTTGCATCTCATCATGAATCTGGATGCATGTATCAAATTTTATTGTGGAGAATCAATATAGTATCGAATATATCATATATGATGTTTGTTCTTATTAGTTGACTGGAACCTCTTAGGAAAAATGATACAAGTAGTCCCTAAACTTTGGCTCAATATGCAATTTGGTCCTTGAACTTTTAATTTGTTCAATGTAGTCCCTGAACTTCAGCCTAGTGTTCAATGTAATCCCTGAACTTTTAATTTGTTTAATGTGATCCCTAGACTTTTGGTAAATGTTCAATTTAGTCCTTCAATTACATGAAAATGTATAATATAATCCCTAAACTTGAATTAATGAAAGGACTATATTGAACATTTTTATGTAGTTCAAGAACTAAATTGAACATGTACCAAAAGTCTAGGAACCATATTGAACAAATTAAAAGTTCAGGGATCACATTAAACAGTAGGCTAAAGTTTAGGGATTACATTAAACAAATTGAAAGTTCATGGACCAAATTGTATATTGAATCAAAGTTTACGGACTGTTTGTGTCATTATTCCAACCTCTTATATGCTGTATTTTTCTCCTCTGAATGAGATATAATTTGTCAAAATTGGAGCTCAAAAGTAGTTTTCTTGTCTGTCTGTTCTTTTCATGTTCTGTCCACTTATCCAGGAAATCCGGAGAATGGTTTGACCTACTTTTGGATTACGGATTCATGCCCTCAAACTGTGAATGAAGTGTTGAATAGACCACCATTTGAGGTTCTCAGCCTAGCTGGTTCTATAGCATCAAGTCTGCTCATTTAACGGAATCAGTAATTTATGATCTGCTTCTTCTGTGGCCTAGAAAACAAGTCGGACATTTCTGAGATTAAGACCTGAGGTAGGAAGCGCTTAACTTAGCATGTATCTCCTCACTTGACCTCTCTTTTCCTGTATTATTCCCCTTCTCTTCTGTAAATTTTGCATAGGTAGGCCAATTACTTTGGGCTTCGAAGGAAAAATGTTTGCCTCTCAACTAAAAAAATAATGCAGCCATGTAAGAGATTTCATCTTTGTAACCTCGGAATAACTGGTGAAGAGTATTGCAAGACGCTTAATGGATCACCTCTTTGCTTCTTTTGGGAATCGGGTTTATGTTTGATCGATGTGTGCTTCTCAAGCGTCAAATCAGTTAATAAAGCTCCTTAGAATGCGCCACGCACATAGTATTACTCGAGTGGCACACACTTTGCATTGATTGTATCATATTGATATGGCTGTTATTGGGATTGCTGTTGGCATTGGCGAGTGTGATCTAGCTTCATTCCTCGAAGTTATGGGGAATATTTAGCTCCCTTTGGGTGCCTCGCCATCGAGAAACGGTTGTCTCTGTTTTGGATTCCGTTGCATTAGGAGGAAGACACCACTTAATGTGACCCTTTTCTTTTGGCTTCATCCACCCTCCCGAGGCATTTTCGCTCAAGAAAGGTTTCCTCAATTAGATACAGATTTCCTACATGGTGAGAGAATGTGTTACGTCCCAAGGATTGCAAGTATATTCATGGCGCAAGAACATGCCTAAACAAGGCTAAGGAGAATCGCATTCCATTTATGACGAGAATAGTAATCAGCATTAATAAGGATAGCCATCAATTAGTTTCTATCTATAAGAATAGCCATTAATTAGTTTTCATTTATAATTGATATCCATATGTGTACTTGACTATCTAAAGAGCCATTAGATTACACTAAAGAGTAAGCAATTACAATTTTGTTCTTACCTCTCTTCCTTCTTTCCCCTCCTCTCTCCTCAATTTCTGCTAAATCAACTATTCTCTTAACAATTTGGTGCTCTCATCGACTCACACCTCCACCATGCCTGCAACTCGTTCTCAAGAACAGGGAACCCGATTGCAAGCGGTGCAATAACTAGCCAATGAAACTGCTGGAGCTTTCGAACAATTACGACAAGATCTCATTACCTCTATAGCCAATCAATTGACCGTCGAGAGCCTTATGACTCTCCTAGATAAACGTGACCAACATCTCACTGCTATCCTCTGAACAGAACCATCACCACTGCCCACCTCATCCAATCCTATGACGTCCGTCATTCTTGGAAGTGGCCCACTGAAACCCACCTATACGGATGAATCACCACCGCCCACCTCATCCAATTTTATGTTGTCCGGCATTCTTGAGAGTGGCCCATTGAAACCCACCCATATGGATGAGAGGCCAACCCAGTGCTCGACACCACGTCTCATATTTCTGCGTTTCTCTTCGGGTGATCCGTCTATTTGGCTTTTCAACGTAAGCCCTTTTTTCAATATTATCACACTCACCCCGAGAATCGCCTACTGCTAGCGGCAATGCACCTCGATGCTCTCGCCGCCACTTGGTATCAAGGATTGGTGGCTGAAAATCTTTTGTTGAATTGGGATGCATTTACCCATGCTATCCGTTATCGCTTTGGCCCCTTCAAATACGAAGATGCAACGGCCCTCCTTGCCAAGTTATCGCAAACGGTTCCGTCCTTGATTACTAGGCCACCTTCGAAAATCTTTCCAGCAAGGTACGTGGACTCTCACCGGCACACTTACGTAGTTATTTCCAGCTTACAACTCCGAGTGTGCATGGCCGTCCAAGCTCACTGCCCACTGGACTTGAATGATGCCTTCGCGTTAGCATGCATGTATGAGGCCCAGTTCAGCGAGCTGCGCAACCGGTCGTTTTCCCTATGCCCTTTCGCATCACCCCACTCGTCCGCATCTGCAACCACACAACCACCGCTTCCACGGCTTCCCGTTAAACATCTATCCACAGAAGAGATACAAGTACGACGTGACAAAGGTCTACGCTTCAACTATGATGAAAAATTTGGGCGTCCGACCCTTTTATATTTGGAGCGCTTCGACGACTCGGCTGACATCTCGCTGCCAATCGAAAGTGAGGCTATCCAAACTACTCCACCTGAATCCGAAGTCAGCCTCAATGCTCTCCTGGGCCAACGTTCGGCCAAATCCATGCGCATGATGGGAGCAATGCGAGATCAGTCGGTTCAAGTACTGGTTGATGGAGGAAGCACACATAACTTCCTCTCTACGTGCATGTCCAAGTTCCTTGCCCTGCCGCTATTGCCGATCACTCCCTTCCAGGTGTTGGTAGGCAATGGTGATACTCTACGATGCATGGCCATATGTCGCGATGTGCTCGTACTGCTTCAAACCCATTTATTTATCATGGACCAGTTTATTCTTGACCTGCAGGGCACTGATATTGTTTTGGGCGTCTAATGGCTAAAAACTTTGGGGCCAGTCGTAACAGACCACGCCAACATGACAATGGAATTCCAGCACCATGGCCAACTAGTGCGGTTGCAAGGTGACCCCTCTTTGCGCGCACTCTCAGTCTCATCCTCAGGCCTTTTCAAACTCATGACGGCTGATGGCATAAGCGCAGGCCACATGTGCTTATTCGCCTTTTCATCAAACCAACCTCCAACAGACGTGGATGCTGACATTCCGCTGTCAGTACAAACCCTTCTTGCGGAGTACGATGACCTATTTGCTCAACCAACCGGCTTTCCACTGGCGCATGATGTCGACCATCGCATTCCCCTCAAAACGGGCACCGAGGCGGTCAATGTCCTACCTTACCGTTATCCATACTACCAAAAACATGAGATTGAACGCCTAGTCACGAAACTCCTCCGGGATGGAATCATTCGCCCTAGTCGCTTGGCCTTCAGTTCATCGGTCCTCCTAGTCAAAAAGAAGGACGGCACTTGGTGCTTCTGCGTCGATTACAGAGAGCTTAATGCCACCACTATTTGAGATCAATTCCCCATTCTAACAGTTGATGAGCTATTGGACGAATTGCACGACACTGTCATTTTCTCCAAATTGGATTTGCGCTCCGGATATCATCAGATTCGGATGGATCCCTCCGACATTCACAAAACAGCCTTTAGGACTCACCACGGCCACTGCAAGTTCCTAGTAATGCCCTTTGGACTCACTAAAGCACCATCTACCTTTTAGGCGTTAATGAATGAAGTATTCCGATAGTTTCTTTGTCGTTTCGTTGTTATATTCTTCGACGATATTCTTGTTTATATCAAGGATTTCGCCTTTCATCTTGATAATCTCCAACAAGTATTTGCCACTCTGCGCTGCCACCACCACCTGGCAATCAAACACTCGAAGGGCAGCTTCGGCACACCCACTGTCGAATTCCTTGGACATATTGTTTCAGTGCATGGTGTCTCCGCTAATCCTGCCAAGCTTGAAGCGGTTCGAGGCTGGCCACTCCCAACAACGCCCAAGCAGATTCGTAGCTTCTTGAGGTTGACTGGCTATTATCGTCGTTTCATCTGCCACTACGTGACGTTAGCCACCCCCCTCACGGACCTCCTCACCAAGGACAGATTCGCATGGTGCGCACAAGCCGAGCACACCTTCAACTCCCTCATGGAAGCTTTGAGTCATGCCCCGATATTGACACTACTTGATTTTTCCATTCCCTTTGTTGTGGAGATTGATGCCAGTAGCGTAGGAATTGGCGCAGTATTGATGCAAGCTGAATACTCGCTGGCCTTCTACAGTTGCAAACTTTCTCCCATCATGCGCAGCAAGTCAACTTATGTGCATAAGTTGTTCGCAATACAGTCTGCCGTTCAGAAGTGGCATCAATATCTACTCGGCACTCACTTCATTATCCGGATTGATCATAGGCCGCTGCACCATCTTCTTAAGCAAACCATCCAGACACCAGAACAACAGCAGTTCCTCTCGAAATTGGTTGGCTTTGACTACTTTATCGAGTACAAGCCGAGCAAGAAAAACGCAGCGGTAGATGCCCTGTCATGGGTTTATGATGACAATAATCAAGAGAGCACACTTTTGATATTATCCTGTCCCGTGAATACTGACCTTGGCACCCTTCGTGCCGAGTTGCTGCTAAACCAACATACAAAGAGCATCATTGACGACCTCCAGCGTGCACCTGACTCCTAGCCTGGGTGGTCTTACTCATTAGGTTTGCTCCATCACCGTGGCCACCTGTTCTTGCTGGCGGACTCCTCCCTTGTGCCCTTTCTTCTGTCAGATTATCACTCCAGCTTACATGGTGGTCACTCTGGGGTACAACGGACCTTACAACGCATCTTTGCGCATTTTCGGTGGGACAGCATGTGTAAGGACATAGCCAAGTTCATCCAAGCATGCGATGTTTGCCAAAAGTGCAAACCCACTAACCATCACCCCTACGGGTTACTTCAACCCATTGCTCCACCTGACTCATTATGGACCGATCTCTCTATGTATTTCATCACACATTTACCACCATCTGCTGGGTATACGGCCATATTAGAGGTCGTTGATCGTTTTTCCAAAGAGGCCCACCTCGCTTCTTTGCCATCAAGTTACACTGCCACCAAGGTTGGCTCAAGTTTTCTGGACTACAGTGGGAAAGCTACACGGCATACCTCACTCAATTATTTCCGACCGTGACCCCATTTTTTAGAGTACCTTTTGGAAGGAGTTGTTTAAACTCTAGAGAACAAAGCTGCACTTCTCATCCGCTTACCACTCGCAATCGGACGGACAAATGGAGCATGTCAATCGCTGCATTGAACAGTTGCTTCGTTCATTTGTTCATGATCCACCATCCAAGTGGTCCAAGATGCTTAGCTGGGTAGAGTACCACTACAACACCATGTTCCAGGCTTCTATGGGTATGACGCCCTTCGAGGTGACATTCGGCAAAAAACCTCCCTCCCTCTTGGCCTATTGTGCAGACACCAATGCTGTCAAAGTAGTCGATCATGACTTATGCTCACGTGGTATAATCTTGTCTCAGCTACGTGCCAATTTATCCAAAGCTCAGACGGTCATGAAAACCCAGGCAAATAAGCACTGCACTAATATTTCTTTCAAACTAGGCGACATGGTGCTTCTTCGTCTCATCCTTATCGCCAACTATTAGCTCGCAAAGACTCAGTCCACAAACTTGGACTTCACTACTATGGTCCGTTCCCTATGGCGAAACGCTTAGGACAAGTGGCTTATCGACTTTCCTTGCCAGCTTCCAGTCGCATACACCTAGTTTTTCATTATTCACTACTCAAACCGTATATGGCTTCACACTCCACTAGAGTGCACCCACTCCCAGAGGAAGTTGTTGATCACCAACCTATTCACAAGCCACTAGCAATTTTGGGTCAACGAGTTATTATGAAGGATTCTAAGCCAGTCTCACAAGTGTTAGTTCAGTGGCAGGACCTCGCGCCCGATGACTCCAGTTGGAAGGATGAGTACCTCTTGGATAATATCCGACTTGAGGACAAGTTGTCTCTCTATGGGGGAAGGAATGTTACATCCCAATGATTGCAAGTATATTCACGACGCAAGAACATGCCTAAACAAGGCTAAGGAGAATCGCATTCCATTTATGACGAGGATAGTAATCAGCATTAATAAGAATAGCCATCAATTAGTTTCTATCTATAAGGATAGCCATTAATTAGTTTTCATTTATAATTGATATCCATATGTGTACTCGGCTATTTAAAGGGCCATTGGATTATGCTAAAGAGTAAGCAATTACAATTCTGTTCCTACCTCTCTTCCTTCTTTCCCCTCCTCTCTCCTCTATTCCTACTAAATCAACTATTCTCTTAACAGAATGGCATTCAAAAACAAGTTGTTTTCTTTGTGAATTATGGAATTGAAACATCTACATAGAGTGCCCATTCCATGTAGGCTACGGTGGGGCTGGTGCTCGGAAACTCCATCTTTAGGTTGAAGGCCAAGGTTCAATAGAATGACAAACGGTGATTGCGTGGTGGCCACAGGCAGCAGCTGTCCCGTGCCCAATTGCCGGTGAGGTTTGTGTTGAGATTACATCTCCATCCAAAAGCAAAGATTTAAAATCTCATGTTATCGTGAAAACTCCACTGAGGAAAGAAGATTCACAAGAGATTGGTACTACCTTTTCAATCAGAAGGAAAGGAAAAGAAATTGAAGTAAACGAAGCCTCCAGCGATACGTGTCAAAATCAGAATTGCGCTCTTGATAACCATTTTGCTGCTTTGTGCCTTTGTGAGGACTGTGATGAAGATTAAAAACAACCAGTGAAGGATTTTTTCTTTTTTTTTTCCTTTTCTAATTATGTTGGTTTTTTTTATGAGTTATCATTAAGGTATTAGTTGTTTTAAATCTGAGAATGAGATATAAATTGTAAATGAGCGAGAGAGACCACAAGCTCTCAGATGAAATTTTCCTTCTAGGTTTGAGAGAAATGGCCATGGCAGTAAGAGATCATCCTCATCTGCTTTCGTTTATTTCTTTTCTACTCACCCATCTTTTTTCTCATGGTATCAGAGCAACTCTCTGAGAGCACTAAATAGTCACAAAACAATGGCAGCAAGAACTCCGAAATATCCTTTTCCCATTCACGTAAACATTACTAATTTTGTTACAATAAAGCTTGTTGAGGACAACTTTCTTCTTTGGCAAGCTTAGTTTCACAGGTTCTTGCGGAGTCAAAAGCTATTTAGTTTCATTAGTGGTGAAGTCTTACCACCCACACAAAAGCTACGGGTTGAAGTCCAAAGGAAGGAGGTTTAAGCTGTGAATCCCAATTACTCAGATTGGGTAAGGACTGACCAACTAGTGTCATCCTGGATTAGTGGAGCGGTCTTCGAGAATATTTTGGGTTTGATTATTGGCTTGGAGACGTCATATGAGGTATGGCAAACTTTACTGAATCGCTTTACACAGAAGTAAGTGACTAGGGAGTTTGAACTAAGAGGGAAACTCCAAACCTGCCAGAAACGGGGTAGACAATTGTCTGATTATCTTAGGGAATACAAATTAATTTGCGATCAGTTAAATGCAATTGGGAAGCCTGTGGATGAGATAACAAAGGTCTTTAGTGTTTTGAAGGGACTAGGATCGGAATATGAGAATTTTAGAACAACTATGTACTGCTTGAAGCCTTAACCAGACTACGATGAGGTTATATTGCAGCCAGAGAGATTTGAAACAAGGCTGCAAAATTATTCTTCAAACCAGTATAATCCTAATTTGGCCTATTATGGGCAAAGAAACACTGAGGTAGAGCAGAAGGTGGAATTTGATAGGGAGCTTGGTCAGCCTAACTTTGCATTTGTAGGCCAAAGAGGGAACAACTGTGGGGGACGTAACTATGGCAGAGGCTGTGGCTTTGACAATCGAGGTCGTGGTTATGGATATCAAGGAAGAAACCAGAATTACAGGTCGTTTGGCTTGAACCAAGAATAAGAGGCACAAGGGTTTAAACAACATAACAACTTTTATGGCTCGGGGTCAGGGGTTTCGACCTTATGCAGGTTCCTCACAAAGGTATCAAGATATAAAGTCTTATCCTTCCTCAAATTTGTCATATAACAAGAACTTACAGGAAAAGAAAGCGATAGATGGCATTAGATTGGCTTGTCAAATATGCAAATGTCCAGGACATGATGCACTTCGATGTTGGTATTGGTTCGATAATTCATACCAAGGTGAAGATATTCCGACAGCCCTAGCAGCAATGCATCTTGAGGATCCTAAAGGCAGTGAATGGTACCCGGATACTAGTGCCACAGCCCACATAACTGCTAATCCGGGTATTATTCACAACTCCTCAAAGTATAATGGAATCGATACGGTAATGATAGGAAATGGGTCATGTCTTTCTAATGCTTACACTGGTAATGCGTTTTTACATACTGAGATTGATGCGTTACCTCTAAATGATGTGTTGGTGGTTCCTGAAATCAAGAAAAATCTCCTTTCAATTTCGAAACAAACTAATGATCATCCTTGCTCTTTTATCTTTGACAAAAACGGTGTCTATGTAAAGGACAATCACACCAACACAACAGTGATGCTCGGAAGGAAAATTAGGGGACTTTACCAAGTGGACCAGCAGGCAATCGAGGTTCTGTTTACTCAAAGACATAAAGCTGTTGGGGAAGAAGTGTGGCACTAGCGGTTAGCCCACACCAACACTCAGACATTGAAGTTTCTTCATAACCAGAAAATGATACGCTGCAATAAGAAGGCTCAAATCGTGTGTAGAAGCTGCCAAATCGTAAAGAGTACTATGTTACTGTTTCCTTTGTCAGAGTCTACAACCCATTTTCCTCTAGAAAGGATTCATTGTGATATTTGGGGTCTGTCGCTAGTGAAATCATTTCAGGGTTTCAGATTTAATGTTATATTTGTGGACAACTTTTCTCGCTATAGTTGGATTTATCCAACGAAGTTGAAGTCAGATTTTTATGATGTTTTTATTATATTTCAGAAATACGTAGAGAATTAGTTTGATCGTAAGATTAAAGTGTTTCAATGTGACGGAATTCACTAGCACGAAATTTCAGAACCATTTACAAGCTTGTGGCATAAAAAATTATACGTCTTGTCCTTACACCCCGGAACAGAATGGGATCTCTGAAAGGAAGCATCATCATGTAGTAGAATTGGGGCTAGCTATGCTTTACCAAGCGAGAATTCCATTGATATACTAGGTGGATTCATTCTTGACTGCCCATTACATTATTAATATGCTTCCGACTCCAAATTTGCAGATGGATTCTCCTCATAGCAGACTTTATGGGCAACAGTCGAGTTATGATCATCTAAGGATCTTTGGGTGTGCTTGTTACCCCTGTCCTAGACCATATGGGCAACACAAATTCGATCTCTGATCACTCACTTGTGTATTCTTGGGTTACAGTGAGCGGCACAAAGGGTACCGTTGTCTGGTACCCACTAATGGCAAGATATACATTAGTCGAAATGTGACATTTGATGAAAGTTTCTTTCCATTTGCCAAGAAGCTAAATGCAGGGTTCCCTCATTATGCTACTCTATCAAAAATGGGTTGAAGAGGTTGGTTTTCAAAAATGGGTTGAAGAAGTTAGTTTTCTAGATTCTAACAATGAGGAACAAATGAGACGTCCCTCAAATTATCATATAGGGCATTTGCAAGAAGGTGGAGTCTTGGAAATTGGTCAAATTAGAATACCATATACTGAGATGTCAAAAGATTCATCTACAACACACACACATTCTAGTTCTGACCTAGGGGAGTTAGAAGTTCCTGCTCAACACACTACATAACTGGGTGTTAGCAGTATCAATCAAGAACAAATGAGTTCATGTTGGGGAGAACCGCGGCAACGATTCACCAAGAACCAAGCCAATCCAGGATCAATATCTCCCTCGAAACTAAACCGACCAAAATCGACTTAATTCCAACAACAATCCACAATATTCCAGCAATATAAGCTCACAATTATAAGAAGACAAATACAATAACGAACAACACCAAGATTTAACGTGGAAACCCAATGAGGGAAAAACCACGGACCGCCCCACACATAAAACTTCCACTAATTACCAAGAATAATAGGATACACATTAATTTCCTCTCTAGTCACACACTAGAGGTACAACATCAACATTACAACATCATTCCATTACCATAAAGGTGGATTTACACAAATGGAAGGAGAAAACCCTAACCGTGAATAGAGAGTTTGAAGGAGATTCTCAATGAACGAAACCGATCAACTCGTAGTTCTCGGTCTCACGAATAATATACTAAAATTTGAGTCAATTCCGACAACGTTTGGCCTTTGAAATCGGACCGCCAAGATGCGTCCCTTTCTTCCTCTTCTCCCCTGCACTCTCGGTGAGACTCACTTTTCTTTTTCTCTCTCTTCTTCTGGGCACACGCACGAAGCTACCCCTTTTCTTTTTGTTCTTTTCTATTTTGACTTTTGTTTCTTTCTTTTTATTTGCTTTATGCAAGCTGGGCCCCATATAAGATGGATCGAGTCAACAAATCTTCCCCTCCACCTCATGTGGGAAGATCCATCATGCCCGCTTTGCTTCTACAGGAGTAAAGTTTCATCATAGGTAAGACCTTGATCATCATGTCAGATCTATTGTCGTCAGTGTGGACTTTCTCAAGTAGGAAAAACTCCTCTTCTAATTTTTCTCGAACCTAATAATACTTCACATCAATGTGCTTCAATCTTGAATGTAACACTGGATTTTTTCTAAGATAGATAGCACTCATGCTATCACAATATAGAATGGTCTTCTCTTGCTTCGAGCTCAACTCTTGTAGGAATTTCTGCATCCACAAAAGTTCTTTACCTCCTTTGGTAATAGCGATATACTCCACTTTAGTCGTAGACAAAGTAACACACTTTTGCAATCTTGACTGTCATGAAATCGCTCCCCCTACAAAAATCATCATGTAACCCGATGTGGACTTTCGAGAGTCAACATCACCGGCATAGTCCGCATTTGAATAGTCACTCAACTCAAGCTTTCCATTTCCATAACATAAGCAGAATTTGGAAGTGTCTTTAAGATACCTCAAAATCCATTTAACAGTAGCCCAATGCTCTTTACCGGGATTCGATAGAAACCTACTCACAACACCAACTGCATGAGCAATGTCTGGTCTTGTACAAACCATTGCATACATCAAATTACCCACAGCCGATGCATAAGGAATTTTCATCATCTCTTCCGTCTCTTTCTCACTTGTAGGATACTAGTCACTACTCAACTTGAAATGACTAGCAAGTGGAGTACTTACCGATTTACATGTGCTCATGTTGAATCTTTCCAATACCTTGTTAATGTACTCTCTTGAGATAGCCAAAGTTTCTTGTTCAACCTGTCACGAGTAATTTTCATGCCAAGGATTTGCTTTGCCGGATCTAAATCCTTCATTGCAAAAGCTATACTCAACTCATATTTTAAATTCTTGATTTTCTTAGCATCATGTTTGACAATCAACATATCATCCACATAAAGTAGGAGGATAAGAAAATCATTATTCGAGAATCTTTTCATAAAAACACAAGAATCAGAGTTGGTCTTACCATACCCGTTATCTTCCATGAATGATTCGAACTTCATATACCATTGCCTTGGTGCTTGCTTGAGATCGTACAAACTTTTTCTTAATCTACATACATGATGCTCTTTGCCTTTGACTATAAAACCCTTCGGTTGTTCCATATATATTTCTTCCTCTAGGTCTCCATGAAGAAAAGCAGTCTTTACATCAAGTTGTTCAATTTTTAAATTCAAGGTGGCGGCCAACCCAAGAACAACTCGAATAGAAGGCATTTTTACAACCGGTGAAAATATTTCTTCAAAGTCAATTCTTTCTTTTGACGAAAGCCCTTCACAACAAGCCTAGCCTTGTATTGTGGTTGCAAACTACTATCTTCCGTCTTTAACTTGTACACCCACTTATTTGTGAGTGTTCTCTTGCCTTTAGGCAACTTCACCAATATAAATGTGTGGTTCTCATGCAATGATTTAAGCTCCTCTTGCATGGCTTCATACGACTCGTTCTTTTGATCACATGACATAGCCTCTACATAAGTTTCCGGCTCTCCTGCATCGGTGAGTAATATATACTCACGCGGCTGATATTTTTGTGAGGGCCTACGTTCTCTTTCAGATCTTGTAACCTGAGGTAGGACCGGCTATTCTTGCTCAACTGGCTCCACTGGCTCAATTGGTTGTTCTTGCTCAACTGTTTCACCCATCTCAACTGAAGAATCAACATTTTGTGAGGATTCACCATCTTCATGATTTCCATGTACTTCTCTCTCATGATTTTCACCAAATATGGTAGGAGGACTTAGACTGAAACTAACATAATGTTGAGCTACATTCTTTGGCCTCCCTGGCTTGTTAATGTCTTCAATGATTTGATGCTCAAAGAATATCACATCTCGGCTTCTAATGATTTTCTTTGCAACTGGATCCCATAACTTGTAGTCAAACTCTTCATGTCCATAACCTAAGAAGATACACTGTTTAGACTTGTCATCATGCTTTGACCTTTCATCTCTTGGAATATGCACAAATGCTCGGCAACCAAAGATTTTCAGGTAATTATATGAAACATTTTTCCCACTCCAAACTCTTTGTGGAACATTCCCCTTAAGAGGAACTGATGGAGAAAGATTTATCAAGTTTATTGCTATTCTCATCGCTTCACCTCAAAATGACTTAGCCAATTTCGCATGAGAGAGCATACACCGAATCCGATCATTAATTGTCCAGTTCATTCTCTCCACCACTCCATTTTGTTGAGGTGTTTTTGGAACGGTTTTCTCAAGCTTGATGCTATAATCCCTGCAATAATGTTAAAATGGGCCTCTATATTCATCACCATTATCAACTCGAACACATTTCAACTTCTTCCTGATTTCTTTTTCCACATTGACATGAAATTGTTTGAAAGCTTCAAGTACCTAGTCTTTAGATTTCAGAGCAACAGCCTATACTTTTCTAGAAGAATTATCAATAAATGTCACAAAGTACAATGTACCACCAAGTCTTCTAGCATCTATGCAGCAAAAATTAGTATGAACTAAATCAAATACATTTGATTTCGTATGTGGAGAGGAACTATGAAATGAGAATCTATGTTGCTTACCTTTAAGATAATGAGCACATTCCTTCATATTTTTCTCCTTTAATGGTAGGAGATTCTTTCTTGCAAGAGTTTCAAGCCCTTTCTCGCTGAGATGACCGAGTCTCATATACCATAGATCAACTGAGGAGTCCTCTACTACATTCACATCTTCCTTGATCAACTTAGCTTGCATGGTGTAAAGAGTGCATGTCTTCTTACCCTTAGCCACTATCATGGAACCCTTGGTCAATTTTCATTTGCCGTCATTGAAGATATTGCAATAACCATCATCATCCAAGGCGCCTGTGGAGATCAAGTGAAGTCGAATATCCGGAACATATCTCACATTTTTCAAAAGCAAACTACAACCAATGTCGGTCTCCAAATAAACGTCCCCATGCCGATAACCTTGGAAACACCACTGTTTCCCATCCTAACACAATCAAAATCACCGCTACGATAGGAAGTAAAATAGTCACGCCGTGAGGTGACGTGAAATGAAGCTTCGGAATGAACAACCAATTAGAGTCTTAGCATGTAAGGTTCACACAAGTGTCATCGCAAATAAACACAATATCACTGTCGGATGCCACTGCCGTTGTAACTTGCTTTTCTTCTTTCTTTCGATCTTCATTTCTATTATGGAATTTTTCTCTCTTTGGCAACCTACATTCTCTTCAATAATGTCCCATCTTGCCATAATTGTAGCACTTCACACTCCTCCTCGGCCTGGACTTCGATCTTCCTCTTTACTTGCCTCTTTTATAAAATTCTAGAAGTTTCTTGATTGATTTTTCTCCCTGTTTTCTGTGACAAGTGCCTCCAATTTAAAAGCATAATTCAAGCCTTTTCTCCTTGTTTCTTCATTGAATAGTCTTTCTTTGACCATGCTCATAGAAAGCACACCAAACGGAGTTGAGTTGTTTAATGCCACAACCAAAGTATCCCAACAATTGGGAAGAGTACCAAGCAATAGACATGCTTGCAATTCACCATCTAAGTCAATCTCAAGATTTGTCAATTAATTTACAACGTCTTGAAATTCACTCAAGTATTTCGACATGCTACTTCCCTCCTCGTATCTTAAGTTCACAAGTCTTTTAACTAAAAAAGCTTTATTTTGTGGGGTTCTCCTCTCATAGAGATCTTGCAATTTCTTCCACAAAGTGTCGGCTTTTGTTTCTTGAGCAACATGATGAAACACACTATCATCAATCCATTGTCGGATAAACCCAACCGTTTTCCGATTCATACGCTCTTATTCTTTGTCTTCCTTATCTCATTTAGCCTCGTCACCCTCAACGAGTTCAAATAAATCTTTACAATATAACATGTCTTCCATTCGAGGCTTCCAAATGTTGCAATTCGAGGCATTTAACTTAAACATGGTGACACTAGTTTCCTCCATTCAATACTAGAATATCAACACTAGCTCTGATACCACTTTGTTGGGGAGAACCGCGGCAACGATTCACCAAGAACCAAGCCAATCCAGGATCAATATCTCCCCCGAAACTAAACCGACCAAAATCGACTTACTTCCAACAACAACTCACAATATTCTAGCAATATAAGCTCACAATTATAATGAGACAAATGCAACAACGAACAACACCAAGATTTAATGTGAAAACCCAATGAGGAAAAAATCATGGACCGCCCCACACATAAAACTTCCACTAATCACCAAGAATAGTAGGATACACACTAGTTTCCTCTCTAGTCACACACTAGAGGTACAACATCAGCATTACTACATCATTCCATCACCATAAAGGTGGATTTACATAAATGAAAGGAGAAAACCTTAACCGTGAATGGAGAGTTTGAAGGAGATTCTCAACGAACGAAACTGATCAACTCGTAGCTCTCGGTCTCACGAACAATATACTAAAATTTGAGCTAATTCTGACAACGTTTGGCCTTCAAAATTGGACCGCCAAGATGCGCCCCTTTCTTCCTCTTCTCCCCTGCACTCTCGGTGAGCTCTTGGTGAGACTCACTTTTCTTTTTCTCTCTCTTCTTCTGGGCACACGCACGAAGCTCCCCCTTTTCTTTTTGTTCTTTTCGATTTTGACTTTTGTTTCTTTTCTTTTTATTTGCTTTATGCAAGTTGGGCTCCACATAAAGTGGACCTAGTCAACAGTTCACCACCTAATTAACAATGTGGAACCTCTGTCCACCCTATGCAAACCCAACTCAAGTCTGGAATTGTGAAGCCAAATCCCATATACGCATGCTTGGCTGACTATAATGTCCCCGTTGAGCCAAAATTAGTAAAATCAGCTTTGGCACATGAAGGTTGGAATAAAGCGATGAAAGAAGAAATGGATGCCTTGCATGAGAATCAGACTTGGATATTAGTTCCAAGAACTAATAAGATGCATGTAATAGGGTGTAAATGGGTTTTTAAGACCAAGTTGGCACCTGATGGGAGTCTTGACAAGTTGAAGGCACGTTTGGTGGCGAAGGGATTTCACCAAGAAGAGGGAGTTAATTTTCTTGAAACATTCAGCCCAGTAATAAAACAGGCAACAATTCGTATAGTTCTCTCAGTGGCAATGACAAAGAAGTGGTCAATACATCAACTTGATGTCAAAAATGCTTTCTTACACGGAACGCTAAACGAAATAGTCTATATGAAGCAACCTCCCGGATTCACACATCCTACATTATCTCATCATGTATGCCTACTTAAAGTCCTTATATGGCCTCCGACAAGCTCTGCGCACTCAGTTTGAGAAATTTAGTAATTTTCTCCTTGAATCTGGTTTCTTCTGCAGCACAACGGACCCATCGTTATTTGTGTTTCATAAGGGACCATATATAATCCTACTATTGCTATACGCGGACGATATTGTGCTCAGGCCAGTTATTGACTGACTTAATTAAGTCACTTAGTATCAATTTTCACATGAAGGATTTGGGTTGTCTCCACTACTTTTTGGGTATAGAAGCAAAGCGCACATCTGAGGAACTTTTTTTGTGCCAGACAAAATATGCCATAGACCTTCTTGCAAGAGCAAACATGAAAGACTGCAAACCAATATCGACCCCAATGTCAATGAAGCCAATACACATGTCAGAAGATTACATCTATCTTGAAAAACCATTTGAATACAGAAGTTTGGTGGGGGGGGGGGTCTCCAATACCTAACCATAACTAGACTGGATATCGCTTATGCCACAAATATGTAATGTCAGAAAATGCAAAGGCCAACGATTGCAGACTTTCATAAATTGAAGAGGGTTCTTTGGTATGTCAAGGGAACTGTCAATTTAGGACTGTTTATTCATTCTAATAGCTCGATGAACTTGTATGAATTCTCGGATGCCGATTGGGCTGGTTGTATCGACACCAGATAGTCCACTACGGGGTTTTGCACCTATCTTGGTTCAAATATAATTTCGTGGTTGGCCAAGAAGCAAACCACCATGTCTCGATCGTCCACGGAGGCAAAGTATAGAGCTCTTGCGTCTGCTACCGCCAACCTTACATGGATAAGTTTTGTTCTGCAAGACATTGGAATGTCCCTACCTTCACCAATGGTATTTTTTTTGTGATAATCAATCTGCAATTTCTCTTTCTGCTAATCCCATTTTACATGTTAGGACGAAGCATATAGAAGTCGACTTTCACTTCGTCAGAGAGAGAGTCTCCCTGGACTCGCTGAGTGTTCAATATGTTCCAAGCAGCCATCAGATTGCTGACATTTTCACCAAGGTGTTATCACGATCGGATCATTACAACCTCAGAACCAAACCAGGTTTGGGTTTCAAACCCTTACCCAGTTTGCGGGGGATGTTGAGATTACATCTCCATCAAAAAGTAAAGATTTAAAATCTCATGTTACCGTGAAAACTCCACTGAGGAAAAAGGATTCACAAGAGATTGATACTACCTTTTCAATTAGAAGGAAATGAAAAGAAATTGAAGTAAATGAAGCCTCCAGCAATACGTGTCAAAATCAGAATTGCGCTTTTGATAACCATTTTGCTGCTTTGTGCCTTGGTGAGGACTGTGATGAAGAGTAAAAACAACTAGCGAAGGATTTTTTTTCTTTTCTTTTTTCTTTTCTAATTATATTGATTTTTTGTTGATGAGCTGTCATTAAGGTATTAGTTGTTTTAGATCTGAGAATGAGATATAAATTGTAAATGAGCGAGAGAGACCACAAGCTCTTAGATGAAATTTTCCTCGTGGGTTTGAGAGAAATGGTCATGGCAGCAAGAGATCGTCCTCATCTGCTTTCGTTTATTTCTTTTCTACTCACCCATCTTTTTTCTCAGTTTGCTTATATAATGTTTCAAGTTTCTAATAATGCGGTCGCAATGTTGCTGTCTAAATAATTTTTGTCGAGTTCTCTTAAGAAATTATCTACATGAACGAACATATGGTCCAGGGCTGTCAAAAAAGCCTGATCCGGCCTTATCCTTACCCGAAACAGGTATAATACCTAGGGGTGAGCGGTTCCAGGTTCCGGGTAGGTTCCGCCTGGAACCTGGAACCTACCCTCGGGTACAGGTTCCTCAAAAATTGGAACCTGGAACCTACCCGTCCGAACGTGGAACCTGGAACCTACCCTGTTACAGGTTCCAAGGTCGGTTCCAGGTTCCAATAGGTTCTTTTTTTTTAGATAATCAAAATGAAAATGAATAAATTTTAATTTGCTCGATATGGTTCTTGGATTTTTCTTTTCTAAGCAGGCCATAAAAACTTTATTTTTCGGTGCATTGAACTAAAATGGCTTGAACTAAAAAGAAGAAAACCAGAAAAGAAATGTACCTTCCTTACCTTATCAAAAAAAAAAAGAAATGTACCTTCCACTTCCATTCATAATCATAAGTCAACTTCTCATGAAGTTATCTAAGTCATACAAGCAATTCTATTGCTGCACTCAAATAAACTATAACCGAATCAGTTCAAATCCTTTCTCTTCTTTTCTCTAGTAAATATCTAAATCTATTCTTTCCTTTCTAATATACCTCTTCCAAATACGAAGATATTTCCAAATAGTGGGCTAGACAAGACAGGAAAATTGAAAAATCTTTAAAGGTACTAGTCCATTACAGAATAACATCAACAGTAGCTCCCCGAATAAAATACTCATCCAATTAAAATGGTCTATGGAGATCCAACAGTAAGAATAGAAACAAGAATAAATGCAAGATCATTCCATGTGAGCCATTTGCATTTACAGTTATACTTTAAAAATTTGCACGAACCAACAACAGCAACAGCAATAGCAAATCAGAAAAGCACAGAATGGGCCAACACAATCACAAAATCAAAGAAAATGGGTTAAATTCCACCATGAAGCCATTCCCTGGACACAATCACAATCACAGCGGCATTCCGACTGTCGAAGAGCGGCTTCTCCGGCACAGACGGCATGAGGTTAAGGCCGAGTCCTCTCATGGTCGCCGTGGGCTCATAATAACCCCAGTTCCTCATATTCAAACTGTTATCTCCATCCATCAGCGCAGAATTTTCCGGACAAACTAAAGTAAAACTCAAACTTTCTTCACTTTGTTCCTCGGGATATTCAACCGAGGCATTTCAGGCCCCCTAAAAACAACCTAAACAGAAAAAACAAGGAATACGCACGCCTAAATCAACCGATTGAAAGAGAAAAACCATCCACTCAAAACCAAGAAACACGCAGATGCAAGAGAAAGAATCGAAGGAACAAGCAACACAGCTGAAAAGGAAAGATTCTACAGAATACCCGGATGAGCACAGAGGAACCGACAGAGATCAAAACGAGATTGGTGTCTTACAGCGATATCAGTTCCGGCGATGACAGCGTCGCGGATCAAACCCACGCTCCGCCGCAGACGTGTTCGCTCCGTCCTGGAGAATGCGAAAACGCGGAGGGAGGCGGGAGCGCTGCTGGGGGTGCTGCGGTGCCGCGCCGTAGGACAGGGGATCGACCTGAACCAAGGAGAGCGATCCGACGACGGGCGCGTCGGTGGCGATGCTGTAGAAACAGATTTCGGCCTCGCGGTTGGGGACGAAGGCGAGGAGATCGGAGTAGGCGCCGAGGCGGGCGACGCGCTCGGGCCAGGGGGAGCGCCATCTGAAGACGAGGGTGCCCTGGACGGAGGCGTCGAAGCTCGGGGCGTGGGAGCGGCCGTCGTAGTTGTCGTAGACGGTGAAGGCGCGGACGTAGTAGCGGCCGGAGGGGAGGCCGGGGACGGCGTAGCAGTTCTTCTTGCCGGAGGAGAGCGGGGGGAAGGAGTGGAGGGTCTTCTCGTGGGGGGAGCTGAAGAGGAGGGGCTGGGAGACGAGACCGGGGGACCGCCGCCGGAGAAGAAGCGGTCGGAGAGCCAGGCGGTGCCGAAGGCGTCGGTGGAGTCGGCGGCGGAGCCGCAGTCGATGTGGAAGGAGACGTTGCCTGCGCAGAGGAAGGAGGAGGAGAATGAGTCGAGAACAGCGGGTGAAATGGGGAAAAGAGAGAAGGTGAATTAGGGTTTTTAATAGGGTTAATACCACGAAAAACCCTAAACTGGTACACTTGTGACACATTTACCCCAAACTATTTTTTTGACCATAAAAAACTCCAAACTGGTACACCCGTGACAATTTTACCCTGAACATACCACAAAAAACCCCAAACTGGTACACCCGTGACAATTTTACCCTGAACATACCACAAAAAACCCCAAACTGGTACACATGTGACAATTTTACCCCGAACTAATTTTTAATATTGTTTTTTTTTATTTTTTTGAATTTTTTCTTTTTTCTTTTCTTTTCTTTTCTTTTCTTTTTTTTCATTTTCAAACTTTGGCCGGTCGCCGATCCGGCGACCGGCCAGAGGCGGAAGCCGGCAAGGGCCGTCCTCGCCTACCCAGGGCAAGGGCGACCCTCGCCCGACTCAGGCGAGGGCGGCCCTCGCCTGCGTCGAGCGAGGGCGGCCCTCGCCTGCGTCGAGCGAGGGCCGCCCTCACCCGACGCGAGCGAGGGTCGCCCTCACTGGCTCACCCTCGCCCAACGCGGGCGAGGGTCGCCCTCGCCGGCTCACCCTCACTCGAGCCGGTGAGGGTCGCCCTTGCCAACGCCGGCGAGGGCGGCCCTCGCCGGCTTCCGCCTCTAGTCGGTCGCCGGACCGGCGATCGACCAAAGTTTGAAAATTAAAAAAAGAAAAGAAAAGAAAAGAAAAGAATAAAAATTCGAAAAAAATAAAAATAAAAATATTAAAATTTTAATTCAGGGTAAAATTGTCACATGTGTACCAGTTTGGGGTTTTTTATGGTAAGTTCAGGGTAAAATTGTCACAGGTGTACCAGTTTGAGATTTTTTGTGGTCAAAAAAATAGTTCAGGGTAAAATTGTCACGGGTGTACCAGTTTGGGGTTTTTTATGGTTAAAAAAATAGTTTGGGGTAAATGTGTCACAAGTGTACCAGTTTAGGGTTTTTCGTGGTATTAACCCTTTTTAATATTTGGGGAACCGGTTCCTGGTCCCGGTTCTGGGTTCCGGTTCCGGTTCCCGGTTTCGGTTCCGGTTCCGGTTCCGGTTCCGGTTCCAGGTTCCGGTTCCTGTTCCGGTTCCGGTTCCTATAGGAACCGGGAACCGGAACCGAACCGAACAGCCGGTTCCTAAAAATTGGAACCGGAAACCGGACCCTCTGTCTATGGAACCTGGAACCGAATTGGATCCATCGGGTCCGGTTCTTCGGTTCTCGGTTCTACCCTGGACCCGCGCTCACCCCTATTAATACCCAACTTTTAGAGCTATTACCCGAATTGGAGTAGACCCTAACCGAAAAGGCCTCAAATTTTCGGGCCGGGCTTTTTTGACAACTCTACCAAGAACCCATGTGTTGGTGAGAAAGCAAAACAAATGAGCCTTATGATGTCCATTTTACGAGACCTGAACACTAGAGGGTAGACTCATTTTGATGGCCAAGCGAAGGGCCTATGAATTGGGATAACATATCGGTCTAGGATCTTCATCTTCTTGTTCACCTCAAGCTCCAATTGGTATCGGAGCCAGGTTTCCATCCGGGGACCTATGGATAACAGGCCAACCACGCTTCCACGGCGTATTGATCTCGGTCCAAATGGTACAAAGAAAAATCTCTCGGAAACATGTCAAATTAGAGCACATGGAGGTATTTTTTTTTTTTTTTGTATTTGGTCTTTTCCTGAGATGATGTTTTAAGATACGTCTTTCCCTCGTCTTAAAAGGGCCAGAAATATCAGCTTAATCGACTCACTAGAAGTGTATAAAATTTCTTCACACATTTTGCACGCCGGAAGCCATCGTACAACCGCTTAACATCCGCTTAACATTTTTTTTTCTGTAACTGCGAAATTTTCCCAGTAGTTCTGATCATACAAAAATGGCATCTTATTCATATGCTTCGAAATCTCAAGAAGCATTGAGCAGAAAGAGAAGAAAATGAAACCTGAACAACATTGACTTTATCTTTTTTGCAATTTCACAATGGATGGCATAAGGCCGATGTATAAAGTAAATGCAACAAAAGAGAGTGCGACCGCTTCCTTCTTACTACAGTTTGTGGGAGATCTTGATGTAGTTTAGGAGTCGTTTCAGAGCCTTGCCACTGTCGATGGCCTCTCTGGCTCTTTCCAGGGCCACAGAGATGTCTTCTGCGCCCTCACATCCAAGCAAGTGATCGATCATTCCAGCATTCAAGACAATTCGATCATACGCGGGTCCTTTTTCTCCATGAAGAGCTGCTAAACCCAACTCTATATTCTTTGAGATCTGCATTCACAAGCCCCGTAAATCAAGAAGTTCACGTGACATCACTATTTCAGCGACCAACATACATGCCACATCAACAAGAATTTGCATACCAAATGAATTATGTATTCAGTTGGCAAAAAATGAGTTATGTCGACAAGAGGGACCCTCAATATAAAACAAATTCCAGAAATAACTTCGTAGTCGAGAGATTGCTACCTCAGAGAGAAAGGAAAACTAAATAACAATATCCATCATAATTTGCTATTGATCTTCACGATTAAACATGCATAACCATTTACCAAAATAGAACTCAGTATAACAAAAGATTCAGAAAGATTACCGATCTGTCAGTTCTTGGGGTATTAGAGGGCTCAAAACCATGATCCTTAGCATTAACCTCAAGACTAAAGCTTTGCCGTGACACCCCTGCCAAAATGATTGGCCCAAGAGTTAGCACTTAAGTGAGAACATAAAATCTTGTTAATTAAAAATTTGAGACAGCTCCCAAATCTAAAAGACAATGATGGAACCACTAGAAAAGAGGAAAGTCTAATGAGGCCACTGAAAAGGAACAGACCATCAACTTCAAGAGAAGAAGCTGTGCTCAATGAACGAAACCCTGAACAATAGTTCACGGGAAGCCCTTTTGACACACTAGCTGATCGCAATCTTGTTGTCATGGAAAGCGCTCCTTCCTCACCCTACAAAAGAGCACATACAAAACCCTACTTTCATAACTCAGGTTGATGAGATAAGTGACCCTCAGACACCCTTAAGAACGATAAAGAAAGAACTAACTCATGACTGGCATCATCCACTATCTAATTCTCATCAGAAAGAAAACTCTACTACTAATGTGAGCCAAAAGCTGCAGAAGTCCCCAACCTTGACCACCAAGCCAGAATGAACACCTCTTCTCTTCATAAGCATCAGCAAAGGCTCTTCATAACCTTCATGATAGAAACCAGCAACAATTGCTTCCCTTCCAGTAGCCTGTAAGAAGGAAATGTTTAGTGCCTTCTGACCAGTAATCTTGAATAAAAAGATTTGCTAAAAGTAAGGTAGTTGATGAAATATATCTATGCTAATGCACAAGTAGCACATACTTGGAATTCCTGCGAGAATACCAAAATGACTTCTCCTATATATTTTAATAAGCATCTCAAAGCATCCATACGAGCTCTGGACCATAGAAGTGGATAAAGGATTTTTCCTTTGCTTAAAATGTTATTTGAGAACTCAAAAACGCAAACAGGACACCACAAGCTCATTTAAGGACGCTTAGTGCTTACCCTCACAAATTGCTGGATCTTCTCACTTGTGGCAAGTGGGGGGCGCTTTTTTATATGCTCTCTCAAACCAATTAATGAATATCTACAGCTCAAAGATATAGAAGTCAGAGTATATTTCTGGTGTAAGTGAACTACATAAAAGTATCAGATCACATTTTTTTGTACAAGGAATAATGCAAGTTATACAGCTTAGATGCGAAAAAGGCAGACCGTTGACATGTAAGCGAAAAAGGCAGAGCTCTCTCTCTCTCTCTCTCTCTCTCTCTCTCTCTCTCTCTCACAGTAACAAATGAAACTTACGTCTGGTCATGCTTCTTCCTACCCTGTCCATGTAGTATAGATGGATTACAAGTTCACAACCATTCACTTGGACATAACAAATGAAACTTGCGTCTGGTCACGCTTCTTCCTACCTTGTGTAGTACAGATGAATCACAAGTTCACAACCATTCACTTGGACGTTAGAAACTACAATATGCATAACATATTGGTGCTCATAAACTGGTGGACATCAAGCCATTCAATTAAGGGAACAAGAATGCAAAGCCCCTATAATAGTGCCGGTGTGAAAAGAAAAGAAAATCCTAAGAACCATGAGGTATGTGAACCTCACCAACATTCAGAATCCCCAACCCTATAATAGGTAAGTTCTCCTTAAGAATGACTACAGTAAAAGAAGATACTGTAAAACATACAGAGATGGCCGAGCTTCACGTAGACTAATGTATGCGAAACCAGCCTCCTCATCCTGAAAATTCATAACATGAGGTTTACTTAAACGGAAGAATAAGCAAAGACATAGCAATGATTCTGCAGTGACAGTCTAAGAATAACAGTTACCTCTAGAAGTGCTTTTGCCTGCAAAGTGGATACACTTGTATTTGCACCCATGTACTTCAGCATTTGCTCTTCCGTTATTCCTCCCTTTATATGCAAAGAACTTTGAGTGATCCCAAGCAGTAAGAAAGGCCAACAACATCACAAACAAAAGTACAAGACATCCAAAAAAATGCACTGCAATAATTTAAAAAATCTAGCTAGGAGTTTATGTTCCAGAATAAGGGCTCTTGCCAGAACGTTATTATCATGCTGCTTTTTAATTTCAAAGCAACCTTCAAGTAAATTCTTTGATCACAGAATTCCACTGATGGCAATATCAACTTCACAATTAGTATTCAACTTTCACAAAAGCAAATTCCGAGACATAGGTGACGAAAATACTTGTACAGGAAACCAACCTTAGGTGGCATCCATTCTACACCATGAAGCAAGCAAGATTCACCATAACACGATCTAACAGCAGCCACGAACAGTGTGCTCCTAAAGTAACGTGTGTTTCCGTCATAAGGTTCACCATAATGAGTCAAAGATCTTATATCAGCAACAGGAGGAGGACCTGCCCAGTATAATTGAATGCATTAACCATTACAAACCAAGAACACCAATTGGAAACATCTGACTAGTATTGTTCCAACAATTGATAATTGATAATCAAACTAGATCATGTACCAAGTTCATCATCAAATGCAAGGCAGTATGCTTTTAACTCACGATCTGTTTCTCTGTTCATACGTTGACCTATTAAAAATGCCGAAAGCAAGGACTCACTTACTCCTTCAGATAAGCTATCTTTTATTTTTAGGGGAAGAACATCTTTTAGAACACCTTGGACTTCCTCATATCCAAGATGCCCCCCTGCCAAGATTTCTCTGAGAGCACCAACCAATCTCATTTCAGTAGTATCATTGCCAGTGTAGTGGGGTCCAATTGAACTTCCTACTCCCAGTATAGAACCTTCAGGATCTGCTATAAAGATCAGATCAGGAGGTAGCACTCGAACTAGCATTGGCCAGAATGTGTTCATTGCACGCTTTTCCCCTTCACTCCACTGGGTTGCCTCAGGAAATGAATTGGCACGTATCGTCATAGCTGCAAAGAATGCCCCCATCTGTGCTTTGGACACTTGTTCTTCATTTTTAAGTTCTCCTTTGCCTGGAAATGCATTAAAAAACGACAATAAGCAGCTACAGGTGATGATATGTAATTTATATAAAAGTAATTCTCCTTGAAATCGTAGCAGATTTCTCCAAATAGAATAGGAACCATTTTCCTTTTTTATGTGACATGATGGTAAAGCAACGATCACTAATGGTCTTCTAAACCAAAAGAACATGCACTAATGAATAATGATAGGCATGAAAACTCACCATTCCAAGATCATGACAGGCTTTTGAGGAGTTAAAAATCTGACATTGAGCATCTTGTTTCAAAAAACACATGGAGACCAAGAGATAGCAAAAGGGAAATCAGTTGCAAAACGTAGAAGTCATAGAAAACCAGCTTCCACTCCAGGGGCAAGTAACCAGCCTGCAGGCCTGACACTGGCTACTAAAATGTGCATTGACTTAGGTTAAAAGAGACAAGACTGATTTGAGCACCTCCCTGAAATTCTTTGCCTTACTCAGAACTAAGTATGACACTTCTCAATAATCTCGAACGAAACATGAAGATCACCTAAAATATGGCTAACTCAGTGAAAGAAGCCAGTCACTTCAGGATGAGTTAAGAAAAGACAAAAAAATCTGCATCTAGTCTAGACTCTTGAGCAACTACAGGAGAGACATTACCAACCTACAGTACTTATAAATTCAAACTGAAAGCACTAACATGAGGCCATAGCCCAGATAACCACGATTCGTTCAGACAGCTTAATCCATTCATCGGGGATTTGTACGGAGAAGTGGGCAAGAAGTACCATCGTTAAGAACCCTCCAATCATCAAAAGCAACGCATAAGGACTTCACGATCACGCAAGAGGTCGTAGACCAAACCAAACTCGGAAAATGCATTTCCCGACGCAAATGACGAGCAACGCGAATTCATCGTGAAAATCGCCGCGAATGCGGGAGGTGCGCTGACCTGATCTCAGTATCGTATCCAGAACCTTAAAGGCCTGGTCCTGGCTCAACGGCCTGGTCTGCGTCGGGCCGGTGCAAACCCTCGCTTGAGCCTCCAGCACCGTCTGGTTCGGCTTCCGAAGCCTCGCGTCCCGATACGACGGGGAGAGGGAAGGGTTCCGGGCCTCCGAATCCGGGAGCTCCAGGTGACCGATCGTCGCCGAGTCCGCCGCTGCGCGCACGGTCGCCGAGCGGGGCGGCGATCCCCGCCACCAGCGGCGGCGGTCAACGGCGGGGAACGCGGCGGAGGAGGCCGCCGGGGTGGGGCGGCGCGAGCCGCCGGCGGCGGCCGGAGAGGACGAGGAGAGGGGGAGCTGGGGGCTGCGGAGAGCTCTCATGGCGGCTTTGGGCTTTTGGCGGCGGTCGCCGGAGAACTTTGCTCTGGATCGACCGTTGAGGAAGGAGGAAGATGAGGAAAAGTCAAGGTTGGTGAGGACCGTTTCGGGCCTGCATGATAACTATTCTGATTCAGTCCAGAACTGGTTTTTTGTTCCCGAAATCAGTTTTGGACCAGAAACCCGTTTGGTAACGCAATTTCATTTTTCTATTTTCGGGATAAGTTTGCTTCCAAAACTGATTCTGAAACCAGAAATGAGAACAAAAAAAAAGTTGATTTTTCATTTCTGGAACAAAAGTGAGAACCATTTCCGAGGAATTCATTTTCTTCAACACATATTCATTTGGAAGTCACGATTTTTAAGGTGAGAAAAAAAAGCAAAAAATCAAAAATTTCAAAACTTAACAGAATGGTTTAAATTTAAATTTAAAATTTTTTAGATACCAAAAAAAATAAATAAAAATAAAAATAAAAAATTTCAAAATTTCACAAAATAGCTTAGAAAACCTATGGCCACCCACTTTGAGCAAAATTTAATTTTTTTAGTTGAAAAAAATAAAAAATAATAATAAATTCTAAAATATAAAAACTTCACAGAATATCTTAGAATACCTGTGGCCACCCAATTTGAGAGAAATTTTATTTTTTTAGGTGCAAAAAAAAATTAAAAAAGTAAAAAATCAAAAATTTCAAAACTTCACAGAATGACTTAGAATACTTGTGGCCATCCACTTTGAGTGAAATTTAAATTTTTTTAGGTGCTGAAAAAAATAAAAAAATAAAAAATTTCAAAACTTCACAGAATAGCTTAAAATACCTGTGGCCACCCACTTTGAGTGAAATTTAAATTTTTTTATATGCCAAAAAAAATAAAATAAATAAAAAAGTAAAAATTTCAAAACTTTACAGAATGGCTTAAAATACATGTGGCCACCCACTTTGAGTGAAATTTTATTTTTTTAGGTGCCGAAACAAATAAAAAATAAAAAATTTCAAAACTTCACAAAATTGCTTAGAATACTTGTGGCCATCCACTTTAAGCGAAATATAAATTTTTTTATGTGCCGAAAAAAATAAAAAAAAATAAAAAATAAAAAACTTCACATAATTGCTTAGAATACCTGTGGCCACCCACTTTGAGTGAAATTTAATTTTTTTTAGGTGTCGAAAAAAAATAAAAATAAGCAAAAAAGAAAAATTTTCAAAACTTCACAAAGTGGCTTAGAATACATGTGGTCATTCACTTTGAGTGAAATTTAATTTTCTTTAGGAACCAAAAAAAATTTAAAAAATTAAAAAATACCATTTAGGCATCTAAAAAAAATTAAATTTTACTCAAAGTGGGTGGCTAGAGGTATTGTAAGTCATTCTGTGAATTTTTGAAATTTTTGATTTTTTTTGGGCACCTAAAAAAATTTAAATTTCACTAAAAGTGGGTGGCCACAAGTATTCTTTCCAATTCCGTGAAGTTTTGAAAATTTTGATTTCTTGATTTTTTTTTGAAAAAATTCAACAATTTCCTATTTTCCCGAAATCTAAATTTTTTTTATTTTCTCCACATTTTGATGATTTTTTTCTGGAATTTTTCAATTTTTTTGGGATTTTCTGAATTTTTTGAAAGATTTTTATGAATTTTTCGGATTTTTTTATTATTTTTATTTCATTTCTAAAAAAATGGATTTTTGTTCCTGGAAATAGAATTTTCTGTTGTTTATCAAACGGGTTTTTATTTCAGGAAATAGAAATTTTGTGTTGTTATCAAATGGGTTTCTGTTCTAGAAATAGAAATTTTTTTTCATTATCAAACAGGTTTTTTTTCTCAGAAACTCATCCAGGAACCAGAAATAGAAAAATCTATTTCTGGTTCAGGAACTCATTCCGGAACAGAATTGATGTCGCGAAACTGTTTTCGAGCCGAGGGCTGTGGTGGGTCCTACGTTTCGCCAAGCGTCGTCCGTTGACCGGACCGATGGGCCAGGTGGCGGATTGGGATTGGGTGCGCAGTAGTGCACGCTGTACTTGGTGGAGCAGGGGATCCTACTACTCCCGCCTCCTTCTTGCGCATAACCTTTTTGGCCTTTTTTCGAGCTTCGCTTTTTACGTTAACAGCTGGCTTGTGCTCGTCGAGAGCTTTTCAATTATGCCCAATCCGTCTCGATCGGGCGGCCGGATCTCGAAAGTTAATTTTAACTCTGAATCGTCAGTGAGATCTCAAGAAATTTTTTAGCTCAGCCCAATCGATTATTCCCAATATCATAATCAATTCGCTAGATTTTCGATACGAAAGAATCCCTTCGATCAAATTATATTTTAACTTTTCACCGTGACCCCACTTGCCACCTTTTCCGGGCTGATCTCAGTGCTACCCGAAAAGTCAATGAGCATTTTCGAAGCCCTCCATGGACGCAAATGCTGGGTCCATCGGGCGTCGGAATGGAAAAATTACGTTCGCTCAGAGTTTGGTCAAATTTAAGCACTGCAATGTTTCCTAAAAAGAAAACGCTGCCGCCACGTGGCGCCCGTCCAAAACTCCATCGGCGTGGGAAAGGGCTACGCTGTGGTCTCCTCCTAGGGCCGCGGAAATATGGGCCGAGCGGGCCCGGCAGTATTCAAAGCAGAGCTTGTGCGGCCCAAATACGGCCCAGGATTGGGCCGGGCCCGGCGTGGCCCAAAGCGCAACTTCTCTTGCACGAGGCCCGTCTAGCCCGGCCCAATTTTCTCCATCCTTGAACAACAGCCCACCCGCCTGGTGAACGTCCAGCCCATATGTTGCGTGTTTGGCCCCAAGCCATGGCCCTTGTACAAGGCCAATCCAACCTCGTGCAAGGTTAGCCCAACCTTGTACAAGGTTTCTCTGGAACCCAAAAATCTTTTCGCAATCCAAGGCAATCAACTCTAAACTCTCTCTTTATACGAGTCTTATAGTATACGTAGCATTGTTCCATGTGCAACGTTATTTAATAATTTGAAAATCGAACATCTTCTTTATCGTGCATAGTTCGCAAGTATCTCGAGACGCTGGTGAACACGACCCACGACATATTCGCGGCTTCCTCTGGTTAGCTTCCCAACAAAGGCTACTGACCAATGTAGGGGGATTTCATCGGCAAATTTGCGACGAATTGTTCTTGCCCTCATTGTCTTGGGACCTTGGAAACCATTCTGCAAGTTCTAAGACACCATATGAGCAGCACAAATCGAGCACTATCGAACTTGGACTCGCCTTACTCTAAGATTTGAATTACACTCGAACTCAATTTGAATTTAATAGGAATGTCTATGAGTTGCTCGTCTTGTTTTGTAAACCCAACAGTACATTTATCTCAGGGGACAATTGTTCAAAAGTCTTAAATCTATTGTACGGAATTCAGTTATAAAACCTTTCGATTGCGCCAATTTAGTTATAAATCTTTTGACCATTTGTTAATTGAGTTATAAACTTTTTTTGATGTCAGTTAGTCCTAAATGTTACATTTTTCTAATGAGCTTTCAATAGGGCCGAACAGCTATAAAAGAGTGGGTCCGCATATGGCCTTGGGCCATGGCCCACAAACCTATATAACCGTTTTCTCTTTTCTCGCTCCGCCCTTTTCATTTCACTCCCATCTCCTTTTTTCAAAAACCTCTCGGAAAAACGTCTCTTCCGAAACCGCGTCGAAAATGGCGGGAGCCCTGGCGGTCGTCGCCGGCGAGCGGCTGCCGGAGAGCTCCGCCATCGCCTCCACCGGAGGCCACTGGGAGGTATGCTTCTCTCGGTTCTTCCCCCTCGCTTCCCGGCCGTCCGCGTGCCCCTCGCTCGCCCCTCTCCGCGACTCCGACCGCCGTCGCCTCTGCCCCTCCGGCGGGACCTGGCTCTCGTCCTCCTCCAAGGCTTCGCTGCTGCTTCACCCCGGTCCGGCCGCGATCGTCACCGTCTGCTTGGGCGGGAAGTTGCTCGTGAGTCGCGGTCTCCCTCGTCTTCTGATACTTCCTCTTTCGATGCGTTGTCTTCACTCTCGTCGTCGAGCTCGTCACTGAAATGTTCTTCTCTGATGTCGAAATCAAAGTGATTAGCGTTTCACAATGCTCGATATACGGAACATTATGCGTTCGGTTGTGCAACTCCAAGTAGTTTTCGCGTCAATTGCGGCGTGAGACAGTAAGAGTGCTTCCGTGACTTTCCTCTGTTTTCCGTGTATATTGCGTCGGAGATTTGTGCTTTCTCTGACGCTTTCATGACCAAACCGATTTCTGTGAATAAACTTTGAGATGGTTTTTTTTGGTGCCGGTTCCATTCGGTCTGAAAATGAGTTGGATACGGCTGAACTAGAAGTTGGATCTAAGCAAGATAATTCTTATTTCTCGGAATATAGAGATCGATGATCAGATGCATGAACTTCAACCATTAAGGTACCAAGGATATATGTGAGCAGTGGATTTAAGTGTTTGGATACATCGCGGGCGTGAGCCTACATTTTTGGAAGCTCTTATTTCTTCTTTGACAAGACATACTTTTAAATTTAGGTTCTTCAGTTCTCCACTCCTCATGAACTTCGTGGTAAATTACGGAATGGGGTAGTCCGTACAAGATGTCTCTCTCTGTAAGACTACAAATCATCCTGATTAAGAGTCTTAACTGTTTCAGGAGCAGCATTTAGTTTCCAAATTGCAGTTCTTCAGGCCGCAGTTGTCATTCATGCCCGAATTTCCGGCAATGGCTAGCAGAGCTGTCCTTGTGAGCTACAGGGATTGCAGGAATGAGGCAAGCATTGAATCTGTTGGTTTCAATTGGTCGTGTGACATGGCGTTTGTCCTAAGGCAAAAAATGAGGTTTTCGTGCTTGATTTTGAATTTTGGTTTTAGGGTAATCGATACTTGCTCGTCTTGAATACTAAGGAGTTTGTTAGTTCCTCTGGATGAGATTTAGATCTGTCCTTTCCGAATAACAGCCGCGAGGAGGACCATTATCTAGCGAAAGAACTGTGAGAAAGAACAGGAAACTTCTTTCTCTCATTATGACCTGGGCACCTTGCCTTCTCTTGCTTTGTGCTAGCGACACAAACCCTGGCTCCCTTTTAGCTGCGGTAGTGTTTGCTCTATAACTTTTGATAGCTGTTCTTTCCTTCCATTCACTCTATTGCATCTAGTAAAGATAATACTGGAGCATTCCAGCAAGCCTTCTCCCTTCAAGACCTATTCAAACTAGAATATATTACTTCTTTAGTTGTTGAATATCTGAATCATGGGCTGCTCTATAGGTACCTTTGCTTGGGGACAATATTTTTTGAATTAGGCTTGGTTGAATAGAATATTTATTAGCCATGTGAGAGATCATCCGAGACGGTATATTGGTCCACGATGAAGGGAAAAGTCTATCTATGCCATCTAGTTCCTCATTTAAACCTGAAGCTGTCATACATTATTGGATCAGATGGCAATGATTATTTCATCGTGCATTCTATTGATTTTCCTGGAGATATACATATTTCATTGATGGAAACTTCTAGTGGAGTGAGTTGTGCTCTGCTTACCTGATGTATGAATCAACACATTAATGGACATGTCGACTTAAGTGATAATGTCCGACCAAAAAAATAAAAAATTAAGTGATAATGGAAAAAGGCATTTAAAAAAACGACAGATGTTTTGCTTTTTTCCAGCCACGACGTGTAAAGGTCAAAAAAATTTTCCATATCCCTTTTCATTTCCTATGAATTGTTCGACAGTCGCAGAACTATTGAAAAATTGGCATGAATAAAGATTTTTCAATGTCAAAAAGATTTCTTACCTCAATTTTCCAGTGTTATACTTGTCTGAACTCTGTGTTCTGTCCTCCACCTAGTAATAGGATAATCCAAATGTAGAATATTGTTCACACATTGTATTAACACATGTTTTGGTGGTTCGTGTCCAATAGTGCATGATGGACTTGTCAGTTTATTTGCAGATCCAGAAATTTGCTTTGAGATTTTCAACTACTTATGAAACTGATTCATTCACGAATTCTTTAAAGGTAATAATCTCATTGAGGGACTTGAAATATTTTTCGTGCAGTTGACAATTTCTTATTGCATCACCCACTGTATTAAAATGACTGCATTCAATTGCTATACGCGCAGGAGATCTTGAAAGATGCCACTGAAATTGAACTGCAAAATACTCACATGGCATCTCAAATATCTGTGCAGTCTGAGTTCACATCCTATTCTCCATACAGGTGGAAAGGGTCCTAGTTCCTGACATACTTCATGTCTGTCTTTGCTACAGTTGATAAATTATGTTGTCGTGGTTGATCTACTTTTAACAATGAACTTGTCTTGTTGAGTTCTTAGAGTTCAGGAGGAAAATGATACTGTTCCTTGCATTGGCATTCAGAATCCTGGAAACTTATTGATCTTGGAGAACAATTCTCAACAGTTCTCTTCAAACAAGGAAACTGCTTATGATCGGGATGCCGATAATGGCCTTGCATCCTTTCCTCCAAGCTTCACATCATTTCTGAATAGTTGTTGCGTTGACCGTGAACAAGGTGAACTGACTGCTCTTTCTTAAAGATAGAAGCATTCTCTCTTTGGAAGACTTTAATTGATTTACTGTATCGAATAATGTAGCCACGGCACAATCAACTATACCTGAAGTAGTCGACATCAAATCTCAGATCATGGTAATACTTTGTCTGACTGAATACTGTACAGATGTTATCTCTTTGCAAGGTTAAGTCATCAATCATTGATTAATAGGTTCTTCTGTCACAGAAATACATGGAAGATTCTGAATTCCAAGGTAAATAATTTTTCAAATCTATCTCATGCACTGCTAGTTGCTGGCTTATACAGGCTGCTGTGCGTAGCTCTCTTGACTCCTTGCCAAAAACAATCGGAAAAAGCAAAAGATAAGATTAAAATTAACTCAAAATAATAAAAAGATGTTATCAAGAGGACATTAGTTCCTCATTTCAGCAGCTTCTTCTTTTTATCATATTCAATTTCCCCTTTCAAATAGCTGCTGAAAGCCTGCACTGGAGACACACAGAAATTGCATGTGGTTCTTTGCGTTTAAACTATAAAGATTATACTGATCTGTATAGCTCTCTTATGTTTTCATCAGAGATGTTGATTAGAGTGGACAGCGTCATCAATGAAATTGGAGTGTGATTTCTCATCGTGATTGTCACAGCTGTTGATATCCTTAGCGAGGCATCTGATACCTTGGCCGCCATGGTGGGTCTTGAACCTAGCAGTTAACCATCTAGAGTGTACATCTTATTTCCATTTTTTAGCGATTCCTTTTTGCAGTATAATGCTGTAAAACACCTGGAGATATTCAAAGTCATTCAGGGGCAAATTGTTTCTTACGTAAACTCCGGTTCCCCTGGTTACTGGTTGGAATTATATAGGGCGATTTCAGCATGCCACAAGGACTGCCTGCTGAAAGCCCCAAGTATAGTGAGCTTTGGCTAATGCTTGACTTGGCTTTTCTGCTCGGCGTTGTGCATTTTGTCCGTTCTGCTCTTAGACTTTGGCGTCGCATCCGCCTGTCTGGGGAACAATATGATGATGATGTCTCATTCTTATTTTTTGAATCCGTTATTAACATTGATATTTAGTCATAGCTCTGCATTTGAACAGATTACAAACCACGACTACACATTGGAATGCCCACTTTGCTACAGTAATTTCGTGTTGGTGGAAAATTTTCTTTCGATTCATTCATGTAACAGAAATCTCTTTGGCCAAGTCTTCCAGATTTGTTCATTTTATTTTCCCATTTATGATTCCGACTTCATTTTGTTTCTTAAACTTATTTGCTAAATCATGGTAGTTTGATGAATCAGCCAATGGTTTTGCTGAATCATCCACTTAGGCAACAGCCATTCTTCTTTCTCTAGTGAAAGCATTTTCTGATGTACAAGTTTCTCATAAAACCGGTCCAACTACACTGGGTCAGTGTGCTCTCTATTGCATATTGATGTTTCTAATATGTTTCCTGTTTTCGTCAACGGGAGTGACGTCACAGATCAGCGATGGCGGCCCCGAAGTTGCGATACAATAATGAAACTCATGTCTGCGCGCGTACAAAGCACAATGAGCTTCACTCCTTGTTAGCATCCTCCTAGGATTTCTTTCCTCGTTCTGGAGCATCTTCCTCCTAACAAGAACGTTTAACTCAAACAAATTCTAATGGAGTCGACGAATCATCATTTGAGTCGCGAAAAGCATAGTCCGGCGAGTCCCGATTAAGGTGTATTTTTGCAACGACTTTATATTTTGGTAGTATATAAATTGAAAATCTTCTGAAAGGGTGGATCTCGCACCAAAAATTAAAATATAAATGTCAAGTCTTTGGTAGGATTCATATCGCACCAAGCCCAGTAAAACAAGAACGTCACTAAGTTCGTGCAAAACTTTTGACACTTCTTGGATGGATGATGCGAAATGCATGTCACAACAAGACAGCGACTATCCTCCATAATTTGCTGGCTTCCAACAGATGCCAATTCTATAATAATCTCTCTCAAAACAAGATCACTCGAACAACTTTTTGCCTCAAATGGGATACAAGGTTCTCTCAGCCGGCTACGCGAAATGAAGAAATCTCTGTCATTTCGCTTTCGAAATGAAAAGTGAGAAATCACAAATAAAAAAGAAACACACGAAAAAACATAAATCCTCGACCCCTAGATCCTAACAACAATGGAGGAGCTTTCCAGGGCCATGTCGACTATCCAGATCATCGAAGGCTAGCCGCGTTTTTCGAGGTGTCTCGTCATTGAACTTGGTCCGTCGAACTTGGAGGACTTCGATCCGGTTCACGGGGGCGGTGGGGAATGATTCCTTTAGTCACTATTGAGAAGCCAGGCAACACTGCCGCAAGGAAATTCCCTCAAACTTGTAGAACTAGGTCGATAATCGGGAGATAGAACTCGAGTTCATAATAGCAAAAAATAAGTACCCAATCGAAGGTCGAGATTCCTCGGTGTTTTTTGTCCCTAGACAAGCGATGACTCGACTTGACAGTCTGTCGTGTACGAATGCTCGAGTTATATTGTATCCAAGGTTGTTTTTTTTCCCGAGTAATCTCGTCAAATAACTCGAGAGAAACCAGTTAATAGCAGCATATTTTGGTACGGCCTGATAAGATTCAGGTTTGAGAAAAAGAATAGCTTATATAAACCAGTATTTGTGATAGGTATCTTACGAAATGAATGCGCAAGAATGCGAATTCTGCAGCTTATCCCTCCGATGATAAATGTACAGTAGTATTGGCAATAACTCACTTCGTATAAGTCGTGTATAACACGTGGAGAATTGTGGATTGAAGTTCACATGCATCATGCATATACCATACGAATAGCGTTTCGAATCGAATCTGGAGTAAGTTGTCCGAGGAGAGAACGCAACACAGCCAATTGGTGTGCGGCGATTTTCACCACATTCACAGCACAAAGTCATTCCAGCTGTTGCTGAAAAGAAAAGGCATGCCTCCACCAGGACCAGCAAAATCCAAACTGTTCCTGAATTGAAAAACATCAGCTGCCAATGGGTTGTGTTCATCAGCAAGTTGTAAGCATCGATGGGAAAAAACTCTATTTTTATTTAGGATGTAGCATACAAAATGACTCTTTGAGGACTGCGATGAGGCGAGCCAAACAACATTGTTATCTACAAAACTTTCAAATCAATCCCACATAGCAACATCTTCTTCCCTCTCATATGCTGATAGAGCCTATAACAAGAAAGTGGGTGCTTTCCAAACTCCATACCAACCATCATGGGCAAATGTTTTGCTCCTTTGAGGGGCTTGCCGGACGTCTAATGACAAGAAGCAGACTTTCGTTGTTCTTCCCATCTTAATTGTTCTTTCGCAAGAAGACTGAATCGTGCCTCATCACCACGGATGGCTCTCAGCAATCTTCTTCCCGGTCTTCTGATTCTTCTGGCCTGTTCGGCGGCAACGGCTTTGGCCAATCACGTGTTCACTAAAGACACCGAAATGTACCCTTTCAAATGCTTTGACCAGATCACAACCTGCAATGCCTCTCTGTACCATTACAACAGTGGCCTCCAGGAGGATCGAATCGCTGCCTACTACTCAGTGAGCCCCTCCCAGATCAAACCCATCAAGCATGCGGACCGGCAAGACTACCTCATCAGTGTGCCGTGCTCTTGCCAGAGCACCGGGGACACCACCGGCTACTTCTACAACGTGTCCTACAAGGTTGAACTAAATGACATCTTCGTCAACGTCTCGGCGAAGGTCTACAGCGGGCAAGCTTGGGAACTTGAAGATGAAGAGAAGAGGTTCAAAGTGAGCGCCACGGTCCCTATGTATCTTCTATGTGGGTGCGTGAAGAGTGACTCTCAGACCGTGGTGACATACACGGTTCAGCAGCATGACACGCTGACTGATATCGCCAGCCTGTTATCTGCTGAACTGAGCAGCATCGAGAACATGAACCCCAATCTGATACAGAACTCTAACTCCATAGGCGTGGGTTGGGTGGTGTTCGTGCCGATGGAGAATAACGGAATCCCATCCCCTAAGAAAGGTCTGAAGCGCTAACTTTGCTTCAAGGCATGGTGATTCCATGATTCCCCAAATTCAGAGAATATAGATAAATTCCGGCTTGTTGCTTCTTTCTCAGCCATGTCTCGCTCGTCTCGTCTGCTTTCTTTGTGCTTTGAACTTGCGTAGTCATCAAGGAACCTCAACACGTCTAAATTGCCTGCATAGTTTAAAGTTCCTTCATATCTTATTCACCTTACTGATCGATGTCTTCTAGTTCCGACTGATTGGCCCCGATCATCTTAACTTCATGCCTGTTAAATGGGTTTTGTTTCAAAGTTTACCTGATATCATTTCATTTTGCATAGAAGGACGAGAATTTGATATGTTCATTGTTGCAGGAAGTGAATGAACACTAAGAAATTAATTTCATATGATATTGATGATAATCGTTTCTCTATTCAATACTAGGGATAAAGCACAAGTGGACCATAGTCGTCGGCACATTATCGGCTGTCCTGCTGATTTCAGTGCTAGCATTGATCATCATTCTCGGAAGAAGACTGTCATGCCAAGATGCCGAGGAAGACCCAAAAGCTGTATCCAAAACCTTGAGCGCTAACAAGGCCTACTCCTTTCATAACCGGTATCTGCATAAGGAAAACAAGGAAGGTTAGATATGAAAATGATGGCGAATTTTGATATAGTAGATTTTTCTTCTTTCCACTGACCAAAGCCGCTCATACTGAATTTTCATGTACAGACTTCCCGATTTTTGAATCAGAAAGGCCTCTGATATACAGCCTTGAGGACATTGAGTTCGCTACTAGTAACTTCGATGAGACGAAGAAGATTGGAGAGGGTGGATACGGAAGCGTGTACTTTGGAGTATTAGGTGAACAGGTACCCAGTCTATTTCCCCTCTCTCCTCTCTTATCGCGTCCATTCAGAAGATTCTTTTTTTTCAAACAATTTTCACGAATGTGTCGGTTTGGCAATAATTCAGGAGGTGGCCATAAAGAAGATGAGATCTAGCAAGTCCAAGGAGTTCTTCGCAGAGCTCAGGGTCTTGTGCAAGATCCACCACATCAATGTGGTAAGCTCCAAAAATGTCTGAAGTTTTAATCCTACTCCAAGAGTATACATGAACCCGTCAGGAGAATGACCTTCCGGTGTTTTGCTTTTTAGGTGGAGCTGCTGGGATATGCGAGTGGAGAAGACCACCTCTACTTGGTTTATGAGTATGTTCGGAACGGGTCGCTCAGCGATCACCTGCACGATCCTTTGCTTAAAGGTATGGAAATTTCAGTTCATTCTGTCTTTGAGCTTCGCAGTTGATATTTGTTGTCTTTTGTGGAACTTGATATATGCAGAGATATCACTTGAGGAAGTTTAATAGTCTTACCTTCACTATATCCGTTCTCTTTACATCGTACAATTTCATGTCTTCTGCTACCTCTAAGAAATCTCCAAGGTCAGGTATATTTTGTCAACTTTGTGCCGCGGCTTGCCCAACTTCACATCAAGCACAAATGTAGCTTATGTTTCACTGCGCGTAATTTGAGGAATTTGATTATTGTGCCATGAAATGAAGATCAAATCTACAAATAGACAAAGTAAACCCTACAGAGAAAAGGTGACTGGTGCATGCATAAGATAGCTAATTGCAAAATTTTATACTGAAATTTTAGTATGGCGAAATTAGAAACTTCAACAGAAGAATCTCAAAGCGACACTATTACTAACAAGAACCCGAGTTTATAGCGACCTCCTCATCAAGTTCACTCCTGAACCAGGTAGGCATCCCCTGTCTTGGACAGCAAGAACGCAGATAGCATTGGATGCCGCCAAAGGTCTCGAGTACATTCACGACCACACAAAGGATCGTTACGTGCACCGTGACATAAAGACGAGCAATATTCTGCTTGATGAGGGGCTCCGAGCAAAGGTACTATTCAATTCCTAGCTTCACACAGCCATCATCCCGATAAACATACAGAGACTCTGCATTGAGTTTGTACCCAATAGCATCACCTTCCATCACAAGTATCATCACTTCCTTTCATCATCTTGTAAGCTAGCTTAAAATTCAGAACCATGAGCATAATGTTTTGAATTAACTTCTTTGACTTCTGAAATGCATTCTCCTTTATAAATTGGCCGAAAACCAGAAGCTGCAACATTTCTGCTCATGGGGCTGGAAATTCTGAACAGGAGCTTGATAACGAATGTGCATGAATAGTGCAGTCCTACCAGGGCGTTTCATCACTGTTCCTGCTCCTGACAGCCATAAAACCTGCCTCGGATAGTCTTAAAAAATGTCAAAATAACTTACCTAATCCACTTCCCTGTATTATAAGCTACCATGTTGAACAGGTAGCAGATTTCGGGTTGGCAAAGCTTGTTGGTCGAAGTAATGAAGAGGATCTCATAGCTACGCGGCTAGTAGGGACGCCGGGCTACCTTCCTCCTGAGTAAGCTGCTCGATCTTCTCTTCGCTATGTCCGCATGAAATTTGCTTTCCTTCCTTTTTCTGCTCATAACAATTTTTTTGTTTACTTTTTGTCTGAAATCTGCACATGCCATCTCTGATCAAGTTTACTTTCTTTTACCCTAAAAAAAAAACAAAAGATCTGTGAAGGAGCTCCAGGTGACTCCAAAGGCTGACGTCTTTGCATTTGGAGTGGTTCTAGCGGAGCTAATAACCGGCCAACGTGCGCTTATCCGCGACAACCAAGAGCCCACCAAATTGAAATCCTTAATCACAGTTGTCAGTTCATCTATACTTCAATCTCTGATCAATCTTCCACAAGTGAATGGGACAATAGAAACATTAAAGTCAATTCAACCAAAAAAAAAAAAAACAATTTCCCACCAGCCTGACTAAGGTTTAATTAGTTTAAGATGTAAGTTAACCGAGATGGCTCCCAACTTCACTCAACTAAAACTGCATATAAGTTAAATGCAGAGTCAAGCTTCAAGAGAACTAAGTGTTGCTTCCATAACATGACAGGTGAATAAAATTTTCCGACACAAAGATCCGGAAGCAGCACTAGAAGCTGTGGTGGATGGCAATCTTCAAGGTAGCTATCCGATGGAGGACATGTACAAGGTTCGTGTCCAGATCCAAATTGATCTCATTCATAACTCTATTTCCATCAAACACTTTCTACGTCAATGACTGAAGATCTTTCTGCATTATGTAGATGGCAGAAATTGCAGAATGGTGTCTGAGCGAAGACGTGGTGGACAGACCGGAAATGCGGGAGATTGTAGTGACACTGTCTCAAATCATGATGTCCTCAACAGAGTGGGAAGCATCTTTGGGTGGAAATAGCCAGGTTTTTAGTGGCATTTCCAACGGAAGATAACAACTAACTACTTCAGCCTTTTGTCCCCTTCCCCTTTCTTGGACATGGTGTGATTCTGATTTATAGCACTCAAAATGGTGATTCCTGTACTATCAAGTATAACATGGAAATAGATTTCCCTAAAAATTCAGTACATTTTGAAATCTGAAACCGGAAGTAAGCAATAGTACCTAAGTAGATATTTTCTGTAAACTGTCTTTCAACAATTGATTCAATAAACTAAATGAAGCGAAGTTAGATTCATGCTCGCATTTGAGTTGCATTGTGCAGGCTCATCCTTCTTGATTGAGCTAATTAACGTATCCACAAACTGTGAGGCCTACACTAACTTCCACTAAGCAACATCAAGTTTCAGTATTAGTTTTGTACACCACAGTATTTTTATACCGAGTGTACACAGTTTCTTCCGGTAGCCCTTACCAAGGAAAATCTTCCATGAGCTAAGTACACGTGGACGGGACACAAGCATAATAATAAGATATTGTAAGGCTTTTGTTAATGCCACCGTGAGAACTGTCACGAAAATATAGAGAGCGGGAAGTGGAAACATGCACAAGCCATCACAATAAAAAACAGTGAATGAACGGACGGAAGCAAATTTAGGCGGTATAATGCATTCAATGCAGACTACTCTGCAGGGAGAGAGCACGGATTCCTTTAGAAATCTACGAAGATAAAAATCAAGCAGTGTCTCGCTCAAGCCATGCCTCAGTTATACCCAAACTTGCTGTGTTTTGGGCGTTGTCACTCCCCGTGTTCTGGCAGCTAATGTCACACCCGACTCCCACAGGTATAGGAGAAATGACATGCCGTCTTCCTACCTGAGGGACGCTGCTGTGTACCCCTACGAGCAATCGTTACTTAGATAGCTGAACCAACGTGGGGCCAAATGTGCCTCGTGTTCAACCGATAGTTTATCAGCTTCAATGGGAAGGGAGTTTGCTAATCCTTCTCATTGTGTCGGTTTCGAGCCTCGTTGCGAGCATTTCAGGATTAAAAAAGTCCCAAGTGCACCGTAACAATGTGGGGAATTGCGCCTTCAAGATTGCCCGGAGAGGCGGATCGGTCGAGGTGCGCGGAAATTTTCTGGGACATCACTTTGACCGCCAAACCAAAAAAGAACAGATCTTCATTTTCGTATCCGCAAGAGACTTTATTAGGAATGACAATTAGATAGGGATTTGGAAAACACTGACCAAATTCTGGTGGGACAAAGCATTATGAGCGACTGATTTCACCGTGTTTACATGAATTTGGCCCCATTTGACCTTAGCAAGGCCGAGCTTGGAAATAGTATAGAAACTTCAAAGATCAGTTGGGCTGGGCATTGCTTTGGTAGCCAATTATCAAAGATAAGAAAGCCCTTTTTGGCCACTCTACTCAAACGGAAGACGCCCTTTCCTTGTTTACAAGGCCCTCCCTTGGGTGTTATCATAAGGGTGTCGTATTTGTTTAGAAAACGTTTTGGATTTAAAATAGGAAAATTGTTCAAAAAGTCATAGATTTATTATACTTTTGTCAATTCAATCCTAAATCTTTTATTGTGCCAATTGAGTCATAAACATTTTCACGTTCTGCCAATTGAGTTCATACGGCTAATTTTCGCTGAAAATCGCTGCCATGGACATTGATCGTCTTAGGTGATACGGCCGGCGCTGACATGATAATTTTAAATAATATTTTAATATTTTTTCATAAAAAATGGAAATGAGAATCGGATCGGGATGTATTAGAACCTGAAACAGGACCGGTTCCCCAGTTTCTGGTTCTACCTTAGAATCATGATCACCCCTACCCTCTACTACAGATAAATTAAGGATATAGTTTCGGTATAAGGAAGTTTGCGTGCTTCTAAGCCTCCAACACCCCGAGCATTGTGACATATCTCTCATCTAAAGTAATTACCGGAAACACTTCGATAAGTACTTGATTAGATTTAGCGTGGTCCGATAGAATAACATTTTCTACTACCACTGCTTAAAACCCATACTGGTGAATTTCTCTAGTTTTTCATTCAGTATAACTGGAGATGGTGCCATAAAAGAAGGCAGAACCTGTTGATTTATACCTGTACCGCCATAGATGATTTCGACCAAAGGCCCGTAGCATTTGTTGCCATAACACTAGGCTCCGAGGTATAAACCTCTCCACCAGCAAAGGTCGAAATGACCACAGGAACTTTCTAGAAATGTTCTAGAAATCATTGGGTACTTCATTGTTATCAGCTATCACGAATTTATGATAAATCCAATAAACAGTAAAGGATAATCGTCTTAAGATTGTTGTTCCCTTGTGCAATATTGTTTGTTGTAAGCAGAAATTTAATAAAAACCAAGCCAATGTTTATATAATTTTAACGAATAAAGATGACTGAATTACACACCAAATATAGACTTGCTAGATGCTATAAAATCTGAAAAGAATGAAACATGAGGTGAGGTATGGATTACCGAATCTCCTTAAGGCAATTAGTTCCTGCCCACGGCGCTTGGCAGATTTGTGAACTATACCTCCCGAGACACAACACCTACAATCCATTTGTATTAGCACTATACGAACATAACTCTATCGAACACTTCTTGAAACCAGTACACTTAGAGCACTAACTTACCAGAATTGAAGAGACGCGTCTTCTTAAAGACAAAAAACTCCCTTCATGTGAATTGAAGAGATGCCTATTAAATCTCCTGCACATGAACTGAAAAGACAACTATTAAATCTTCTGCACGGGAACTAAAGAGACATCTCACTAATGTTGAGCCATTCATAACCTATAATTACTATGATCCTTAAACTAACAGGTATGACATTTTCTGCAAAACGATCCTAGCCAGCCTAAATGCCTTGACAATTTCATTAGTCCAATCGAACATTTGAACCAAGGAGCTGATAATGTAATGGTCAACATCAAAACCCAAGTAGTGTATTCCATTTGCAACCTCATTCTCAGTATCAAAGATACACAATTGGGCAAACATGGGTTTACATTCAGACTGCAAAATATATATGTTAGGCCTTATTTAGTTTGGCGGGAGGCACCTTTGTTAAACAAGTTTGTAAATAAAATACACTGTTTTTGCGAGCATAAAAAAGCTACTATGCAAGCAATGAGGTCCAATTGCGAGCAAGACAGTCTTAGTTTCGATAGCAGGATATAAAGAATTTCATCTTTGCCTCCTAGCGCTCTCAAGATGCTCTTCAACATTTTTACCCGAGCACACAAAAATACGAGTAAGTGGAAATCCAACAAAATTATTAAAATGGAAAGGTAAGCAGTCGCCAACTCACCGTCACCTTCCCACATTTGGTAGGCCGCGACCAGAAGTTTAGCGACGAGATAGAGAGAGGAGACTGAAGAGCACCCTCTTGGTCATATAGCTTCGAATTTCTGTTGAACGTGATTACTTCTTTGCAAGTAATCCAAAGACTTAGATATGGAGGACTGTTCTTCTGAAATTCTTTTTTTTTTTTGATAACCAAAACTGTTCTTCTGAAATTCGAGTCGTCTCAAATGCAAGCTTTTTTCATGGCAGATAAAGACGAAGAAGGAAGGCTTCCTTTTTCCAAATAACTGCAAACCGGGTGTGCGCGTGGCTTTTTCCTTATATTATTGTGGGTATATGTGCGCCTGCGTGTGTTTAATTGAAAAAAATTGTCTTGCCACTTTCCATCTTTTCACTCATATATAATCATTATATGCATTATAGATGATTTTATGTATACCAGCATGCTTCTTTTTACATTAAAGTTTATTCTTATTAATCCTGACCGCTAATAATGGCAATCTCACTCTCAATCTCAAGAAATGAAAAGAAAATGTGAAGCACTAATGGTAAAAGGGAGCAGATAAAGTGAAAAATAGAGAGTTTTGCTTTCTAAATTGTTTGAGGTAAGCATTTTTTCTATGAATTCTATTCCCTGCAACAACTTGCCAGATCTCTATATGAATTTATGTAGCTCATTTGTCATTGTTTAGAATAGTGATCTTCAAACTACAGATGTTGGATTGGGACGAAAGAGCTGGTAGGCATTTACTATATTTGACAATCCCGTGAAGCCGTCGAAAAAACGTGGCATTATGGTTACCAATGAGGTCGCATCACTTGCAATTGCCACCTCAACAACAAGAGGAAGGAAACAAAAATGAACATCACTAATTACAAACAAAAGGGTGTGAAATAGAAAATCGATAGATTTGTTATTTGAATTGCTCAAGATAGCTTCTTCATGTTTTTCTATCCCATGGAATAACCTCCTGGACCTCCAAAGCTAATGAGGTAGTCACTTCGATATATTGTACTATGGCGAATCATCAAACTACAAACATTGGATCTATCCACCCACGCCATCGTCTTATCTGAAGGAGGTAGGGATTTGCCATCCAATCGAATCCAATGGAGTTGTCCAAAGATTGTGGCATGCCTGAGATTACCATTAGGCCCGTGACCACTTCCCATCGGCAGACAAATTCCATTGCTTCCAGCTACGCCAATCCCTCCCCAAGTTGCGTGTAGCGAGCCATTGCACAAATACAAGAACAGTTCATTTGGCCAGTTGCCTACTAAAATGGCTCGAGAGGTCACAATCAATCACCAATTCCCAGTATTTTGATCATGATTAGAAATGAATATTGATAATAAGCGCTAATAATGTAAAAAAAATGTAGATGTTATTGTTGACACCAAAATAATAATTGGCATAGACACTGAGTCGGTTTTAATGCCGAATTTGGTCTATAATGGAAATCAACCATTTTTCGAAATATGTTTGGATAAAATTCAGAAACATGCTACGAAGCAAGCGTGAATGGTGTCATATCCCGAATTCCGTGATTGGTGAAGATCGGTATATTTATCGAAACATGGAAAGTCATAGTTCGGGAGTTTTTTTTTTTAAAGGTGTTGGAGCCATTATGCCTCGGGATGTTGACTCTTTCCCGAAATTCAGGAAGTCTATATTTCGGGAATATACCGAAATTACAGAAGATCGGTAAAGATGAATCATGGCTCAGCCACGTAAATCATGATAGCAAGAAGTTATGAACAAAAAGCGAAGATAATGAGCACGAATAGATGGTGGGGAGTTACTTGTCCAAATTTGAAGTCGTCCCAGCGGTTGAGATTAAGTTTTGGCGGACAATGAATTTGGAAAACGTGATTAGATAAGGCAGTTATTGGAAGCGCCAAGATTCAAAGTTTGAAAATATAAGAAGTAACCGATAAATAGTTACATGATATGAAGAGATACAAATACTCAGAAGAAAGAAAGAAGGAGATCATCGAGAACAGTGCAAAAACACTCAAGTTTACCTGCACTTTAGTTTCTTCTGTACCTTTATTTCCTGCGTTTACAGCTTTCTGCAACTTTAGTTAACTTTCAAGTCCTTTACGGCTTTCATTGGAGTATTGTAACTTAGCTTGGAACTTTGTTAATCTCAGATCTATTTTCAATCCATTCGATTTCTATTCGTTTGATATAATCATGTGCTATATTATGTTTTTCACCACAACTCTCCTAAAAATCAAGCCACAAAACCTATCTTAATAAAAACCGAAAAATCAAAGATTCGGTGAAAGGTATTCCTTGTCGTAAAATGAGTGAACATCTTTTTGGCATGCTCGGTGGGACTCGCGTGGTAAGATTTGGAGAAATGGTGAGAACTAAGCAATATAAAGGAATACCGGTGGGTAATGTCAACAATCTAGATGATGGAGCACGTTCTGAGCACTCCGCGGCTAATCAAGTGTCGCGACCTCCCCAAACCGATCAGGTTAGGCCAAGAGGTATTTGTCGACGGATATGAACAACGATTGGTTCGTTTGAATGGCAAACCAAATGGTTCGTTAATCCAATGACCGAGGCACTCCCAAGCCTCATACCTCGCGCGATGAGAATTTTTTAATTTATGCATTCGATTGGAGTCGCCACTAGCCATAATTAAGGACTGGCTAGAAACCCTGATCGAGACACGGGAGTGTCGTCTCGATACGTGCGAAAATCAGAGATTTCAAAATTTGGGGACTTGATTACACTAGCGATCTAACTAGTGCCATTTCGGTACCTAAACTTGAGTGTTTGCAAACTAACTACCGGACAGCTTATCGAAAAAGCTAACATTCCACCTAATCGTTCTAAAAAATATAAAATAACAATCAATGTATTAAAAGTGCGCAACCAGATAATCATGAAGAGAATAAACAACCAGCGACCTAGCATCGTCTCTAAAAAAAATGCAATCAAAAGCCCTAAGGTAAAGCCCTAGTGACTTATCCGATTTTTGAGAATTTTTTAGAGGGTTTTTCTCATTTTTCATTTTTTTGAGTTTTTTAACCTAAAATCTAGTGAAATTAAGCCCAAAACTGATTTCTAAACATTTCCTAATTTTCTTATTTTTTTTTGGAATTTTTCCGGAATTTTCTCAATTTTTTAATATTTTTGAATTTTTAAATATTTTTTAATGTTTTTATTAATAAAATAAGGATTCGGACCAGATCCCTTGACCCGATCCGCCCGACACCTGACCCAAAATTCCGACCCTACCCGGGACCCCATTTTCATTTCTTTTCATTTTTTTTCTTTCGATTTTCTCCTTTTTTCTTTTTTTATTTTTCTTTTGTTTCTTTTCTGTTTCTATTCTCCATTTTTTATTACTTTTCTCCCCTGCGTGCTTTTTCATGCACGTGAACTTCTGCCATGCAAGTTCTTTTCCCTTTTTCTTTTTACTCCCCTTTGCCCTTTATTCTTTTTTTTCTTTTGGTCTTCTTTCCCCCCATTGTACCCAGAACGTCTTCCTCCTCACGCCTGTCTTCTTCAACGCCGAGACTGCGCCGAAGCCTCTCCACCAGTGAACTTCCCTAGCATCTTCGACCATGACCTCCAACCGTCGACGTCAATAGCTAACATCGCCGACCACCACCAAGTCATCCCCATCGGTCCTCTTTCTGGCCACCACTCCGGCTAACGTCAGATCATTCCGGCAATGTCAATGTCACCAAGAACACTCATAAAAAAAACAAACGCCATTCCAGTAAATCAAACACGTATAAGCACACTAAAGGCTGAGGAAATATAGGACTAACTGAGGCGGCCTCAAGCCGCAAACTCCTCTGGCAAGGGGAATGGTGCCTCCGGGAAAGGTTTCATCCGCGACCGACTCAGACATCAAACGATATGCCACAAAATCGAAGGAAAGCACAAAGGCAGGAACTATATTAGAACCACGCAAGCATATAACAAAGCTTTGGGGTGCCGGTTTCGCAAAAACAGATTCGGAGCCTCATTTAGGCATTTTGTCGAACACTTGGGAGGTGACCGAGAAATGGAGCTACAGATCCGATTTTAACAAGGTTCATAGCATTTTTTTTGACATACGATGTTCAGGTTGACCTCAATCAGTACGAAACGACTATAAACTTCCATTGAAAGAATCCGAAGATCCCCGAACAGATCTGGTGTCTTTGGTTCCCGAGAGGCAAGGGAAAAACAGAGCATTTTTGGAGCTTGCCTGGTTTGTGTGGCTTTTTGGCGACAAATGGCAGTCAGTACGTGGATCTCCGATGAAAACCACATCTATTCCGGCGAGCAGGATGGATTTTCTCGCCCTTTCTCTCTTGTCTCCCTCTCGGTCTCTCTTCGTGGAGCTCTCTCTCGCCCTCCCGGTTCTCTCCCTCTAGATGTCTCTCTCGGATCTGTCTCACTCTGGCTCTCTCCCTCTCCCTGTTCCTTTCTTTTTTCTCTTCGCTCTTGTTCTCTTCCCTTTTTTTCTCTCAAGCTCCCCGGAACTCTCTCTCGGATCTCCCTCGCTCTGGCTCCCTCGCTCTGTATTTCTGCCTCCTCCCTCTGTTGGCTTTTGATCTCTCCGCTTTAGCTCTCTCGAGCTCTCTCTCGGAACTCTCTCCCTCGGAACTCTCTCTCTCTCTGTGCCTCTGCCCCCCTGCATCGCTTCTGCTTCTTGCTGCGTTCTGCTCTCCTGCTTCGAGCTGTGTTTTGCCTTTTTTGTGAATGAATTGCGCTGTCAACAGAGTAAGAAGAAAAGCCTTTTCTTTTTTCTTTCTTTTGTCTTTTTTTTCCTTTGACTTTTCCTTCCCTTTCCTTTTGGCTTCTCTTCTCGTAGCCCCCCTTTTGACGTGCAGCAAATGGCCTTTCCCTCTTTTGTCTCCTCTATGTTTTTGTTTTTTGTTTTTTTTCTTTTTTTTTAATTTATAATGATTTTTTTAAAAAATAAATAAATAAAGCAAAAGGAAAATATGTTTTCACTAAATTCTATTAATGCAAATGCGCCTAACATCTATATGCTAATTAATTTGATGAAAATATTTTCGTTTGGGGGTTAAAAATTAATCCCTAATTTTTTACGTAATTAAACCCTAAATGACTAGGCAAAATTTAAGTGTCAACATTAAGTAGAGGAGAATGTCGAAATTCCTCGGCAATTAATTGAAGAACAAGCCCGTGCGTTGGCACCAGATAACACCTTGGTAGCCACGATGAAAGGGATGTTTGAGGAACAACGGAACGAGCTTAGCAATCATATGGTGCGACATGTGACAGATGTGATAAAGCCCATGATGATTAATGCTATAAATGAGGTAATATCACATTCCGGTTCTTCTTCTCAAGTTCCACCCTTTTATGCAAATCCTCTTGGGAGAACATCGTTTCCACCAACATTGGGACCTTCTCATGTTGGATATAACGGTAATGGGGGATCAAATTCGCAACCTCTTATCAGAATTATATCAAAGCCAGAGAATCCTACCCATATAAACCTTATGAATGGTGTAAATGCTTACAATTTCCCTCAAATGCCCCAAATGATGTTAATTTGATTAATCCCATGGTCACAATTGCACCACCAGTGCTTAATGTATTTCCACCAGTAAATATGCCTAATGTTGACCATATCAGACCACCTGCTCCTTATCCATATCCTCATGTGATAGTAAACCCTCTTTATAGGCCACCACTACCCGTTAATTTCAATATGGAAGAGCAGGAGGTGAATAGACCTCAGCAGTTTGATCCTAGAGGTCAAGATCCTTGGTTAGACCAACAAAATTTAAGACCATGGAACCCAGATAGAGTTGCAGAACTGGTAACGCAACAATTGGGAGCAGAGAGGGGATTGCCAAGGCCAGTATATAGGAAGACACATCCCGATTGGGTTGATAACATACCATATCCAAGGGGTTCAAGATGCCAGATTTTGTTGTATTTACAGGAGAAGAGGATTAGTCAACTGTGGAGCATGTAGGTCGATTCTTGGCACAATATGGAGAGGCTGGAACTAATGAGTATTTAAGGTTAAGATTGTTCCCATTGTCTTTATCAAAAATAACATTCACTTGGTATACAAATTTGCCTGCAAATTCTATTCAAACATGGACTGAGATGGAAAGGCGGTTTCATTCTTAATTTTACCGAACGGTACCAGAGGTAACGGTAGCCGATTTGGCCAAGATATATCAATATAGTACTGAGACAGTAGATCAGTTTATTGCACGTTTCAAGAAATCTAAAAACCGATGTTTAACATCACTCATTGAAAAAGAGTTCACAGATTTGGCTTTTAACGATTTGAGGTTTAACCTTAAGGAAAGGTTTGAAGGACAAGCCTTTGACGATCTCTTTCAGTTAAATGCTCGGGTTTCAAAGTACGAACACTTGTTGAAGGAGAAAGATAAGAAGCCGAATAAGGACAATTGGCAGACAGTGGCATTTGCTGAAAGTACCGAACATGGTGGTATAGCCGAAGAGGAGAATGAAATAGCCGTAGCAACTATGGTGCTTGAAAAATCGTATGTATGCCCAGCACCTAAGTCGGCCAGGGTGAGAGATGTATCCAAATTCAGGGCTAAAGAGATAAATAACTACTCTTTGATATCTACAAGTTAGATGAAATGTTTGACCTGCAATTGAAAGATAGAATGATCAAGTTATCTGAAGGATAAGTAATATCGTCAAATGAGGAAATAACAGATAAGAGATATTGCAAATGGCATCACTCTACAACTCATGATACAATGAATTACATTGTGTTTAGGAAGACTATCCAAGAGGTAGGCAAGATTAAATTTGCTGAAGACAAAGGTAAGGCCCCAATGAAAGTAGACATAGACCTTTTCTCGAACATGATCAGCATGGTTAATATACGAGAGACAACGGGTAATGACAACAAACAACTTTGCACCTGTTGTCATCAAGAGCTGATTCGTCAAGATCAGGAAATTCCTAGGTTCCAATACATGAGAGGAATGAGGGGGAGATACAGATCGGGATCGTTTGTCCGTAGGATAGGCAGACCACAAGTAAGATTTGAGATTGTAGCTACTGAAAACTTTTCGGCACAAGCAAGAGAGGAGAAAGTTCAACCAAGATAGACAGCACAAGTGCTTGAAAGAAAAGATGTTGGTCATAGGTATGAGAGGAAGGAATACCACCTTGATTCATCTCAACTAGCCCTTCCAATTCGGGAATTGATTATGCAAGTTCATGAAGAAAAAGAAACATTACCAAAGCTTGCAAAGAAAAAGAGCGATATAAGGAAGGTGACCCCAAAGTCGGATTGCTTGGAGAACCTAGTGGGAAGTTTGATTACATGGTCTATTACGGAGATACGGATGATTATCCACCTCTATTATTGCCAGTTGAGCCGATTGGCTGGGAAGATGAGTTTGATGATCCACCACCATCAATTTCTCAGGAAATCCACAAAAGAAAAACAGTTAAGGTGCCATATAATCCTCCCAAAGGAAAATAGTTAATAGTTAAATCGCCGGGAAAAGCGTCTTACAGAACCATCAAGAAGCGTTTCCGGCGGATGAAAAACAGACAAAGGAATTTCAAGAGTGGCCGAGTTAAAGGTACAGCAAGGCAAAATTTACCTTTCACATTTGTCAGTAGGAATGGTAATTGGGTCTGGAAAAGAAACCCCGATGAAAAAGATCGAATGAAATCAGAATCGGATGATTCGGAAAGTAGCTCTCATGGTGAAACAAAAAGGGAGAAGGGAGTTTCACAGGCACCCCAGACAATTAATTTTGGGCAGATCACCGTAGCTTTCGACCCAAAACATTAGAAAAAGGTGGAGCAAAAGAACTTGAATCCTAAATTGTCACAAAACGATGACAAAAGTTACCGAACTAGTTACTCCAAGATATCAAAGGAATATGGTTTTCCAATACGGATAAACATGGTCCATGCTAAACTTTCAGCGAAGTATGGAACTAGTTTAATTGTGGAAGAGGACATCGAACACATTTCAGAAAAGGAGATAGTTATGGCAGAATTTTAGTTCCCCGACAAAGAAGCTATTAAGTTTGATAAAGTACATTCTGAAAAAGCAAAGCATTTGAGGTCCTTGGTTATTTCAGGCAGTGTCAATGGTAGGTCTGTCGGTAAAATCTTTATAGATGCTGGAGCTACTCTAAACCTCATATCTTACAAGTACTTCAAAAAATTAGGGAAAGATGACAACGACATTATCCCATCCAATGTTCAGTTGTTTGATTTTCTTGGGGAAGTTACCGAAGTCAAGAGGGCAATAGTGCTTGATTTAATTATAGGGTCCAAGTCGTCCAAAACGACTTTCTTTGTAATAGAGTATGATGGTTCATATAATCTGTTGCTCGAAAGAGATTGAATATACTCTAATCAGTGTGTACCTTCAACTTTGCATCAAGTCTTAGCATTTTAGAATGGTGAGAAAGTAGAATATGTTGAGGCAGATTCGGGATATGCTTCAATTGAGTGGACTGACATTTGTCAAGAATATCGGGATTGTTCATATGAGGGTTATGCTATCGAATCACCAAGGATAGATCCACAGTCCTTTGCTTATTGCCGCTTCGGGGATATGGAAGTTGAATGGATCCCCAGGTCAAGCTTGGCTTTAGAAGAATTACACACTCTTTATGGAAAACGAGTTGGTATTGTAAGAAATTTGTGAAAGGTACTTTACACACTTGACGGAAATGGTGTAGCAAAATGTTGAATTCTCAAATTGTATTGGCGAATGTGAAGAGTTATTAGTCAAAGAAAACAGAACAATAAAGGCTCAAGATCCATTATTAAATATTGGTATAGGGGAGCCTGGTTGTTTCCATCCAGTGTATGTAAGTAGGGGTGTCAATGGATCGAGTCGGGTCGGGCTTTTCTGATACCCTACCCGACCCAAAACGTAGAGGGTCACGCTTGACCCGCCCTGCCCCTACCCAAGACCCTATTCGGCATTTAGCTCAGGAGATGGGTCCGGTAGGATCGGGTCAATGTCGGTGCCACAACGCCGAAACATCCTCCCGCTCAGTCTTTGTCCCGCGCCGACACCCCTTTCTCTCGCTTGAAGGGTCTATGGATGGGGTAGCTCCTCCGCCTCGCGCCGCTGTTTCCAGCAGCTCCCAACTTCTGGGAGGGCATGAACTGGACGGTGGTCAACTGAGTCCCCGCCGCCGGCTCCCCCTCCTCCAACCCTTAGTGCTACCGCGGTGATCGGACCAAGATCTACCTCGTCATGGAGCTCGCTGGTCGCGGCGAGCTCTTCTCTAACGCGACATCAAGCCATAGAACCTACTCCCAGATGCTGGAGGCGCGCTCAAGGTCTCTGACTTCGGCCTCTCGGCACTTCTTGAGCAGCTCCGGGATGGGTTCCTCCACATGGCCTGCGGGACCCCAGCCGACACCGCCCCAGAGGTGGTCTGCCGCCGTGGCCATAATGGCTCCAAGGCCGATGCCTGGTCCTGCGGCGCCATCCTCTTCGTCCTCCTTGCCGGTTTCATGCCGTTTGATAGACCACAACCTTGTCTAGATCTAGGGTTAGAGAGGGAGAGGGAGTGGGGTTTGGTGGTTCTGCAACTTCTGTCTAGATCTAGGGTTTGTACGTAGAGAGAGAGAGAAGAGAGAAAAGGGAGAGAAAGGGATTTTTACGTGGAGAGAGAGAGAGGAGAGAGAAAAGGGAGAAGAGGGGGAAAAGCGGGTTCTAAAGTGTCAATGGGTCGGGCTTGACCCTACCCTAATTTTAATAATATCCATATCTAAAATCTTTACCCTAAAAAAGTTGAGGCACAACCCTAAAATACCCTAAATTTTAGGGCTGAGCCGGGCCTACATGGGTCGGGCCGGGCCGGCTCGGGTCTTTTTGACACTCCTATATGTAAGTACGTTTTTGCAAGGCGGCATGAAAGAAAAGTTGGTTAACCTGATTAAAGGGTACAAAGATTGCTTTGCATGGGACTATCATGAAATGCTTGATTTGTCAAAAGATATTGTAGAACATCGCCTTCCAATCAAGAAATGATTTCGTCCGCATAAGTAGTTAGTAAGAAGATTTGCTCCAGATGTAGTTGATAAAGTCAAAGAGGAAATAGAAACGCTGCTGAAAACAAAATTTATTGAAATAGCTAGGCATGTAGAGTGGCTTTCAAATATTGTTTCTGTGAAAAAGAATAATGGAAAACTGAGAGTTTGTATTGATTTTCGGGATCTAAATAATGTCACTCCAAAGGATAAATACCAAATGCCCATGGCAGATATGTTAGTAGACTCAGTGTCGGGAAATGAGATGTTATCCTTGATGGATGGTCATTCGGGTTATAACCAGATTTTTATTGCTAAGGAAGACGTCCCGAAGATAGCATTTAGATGTCCTTGTGCGATCGAGACTTTTTAGTGGGTAATGATGCCTTTTGGATTGAAGAATGCAGGAGCTACATATCAGCGGGTAATGAATTTTATTTTTCATGATATGATCTGTAAATTCTTAGAAGTTTATATTGATGACGTGGTGGTTAAATCAGCCCAAGAAGATCATCTGGATTATCTCGAACAGGCATTTATTAGGATGAAGAAGTACAAATTGAAGATGAATCCAATCAAGTGTGCCTTTGGAGTACGAGCAGGGAATTTCCTGGGATTTTTAATCAATTATAGGGGAATTAAAATTGGCAAGAACAAAACAAGGGCTATCATGGAGCTTTCCTATCCTACGTTAAAGAAACAATGGCAGATGGTGATTGGAAAAATAAACTTTTTTAGAAGATTCATTGCTAATTTGTCTGATAAAATGGAGCCGATGATACAACTTTCTCGTCTTAAAAATCAGGACGAATTTATATGGGAAGAGAAACAACAAAAGGCATTTGATTTGATCAAAGCCTATCGAATGAATCCTCCTGTATTAATGCCGTCGAAAGCATGCAAACCACTGAAATTGTATTTATTGACTACCGATATAACTATCGGGAGTATGTTGGCACAAGAGAATGAGAATGGAAAAGAACAAGCAGTATGTTATTTAAGCAGGGCATTAATTGATGTTGAAAAAAGATATACCGCAATTGAAAAATTATATCTATCTTTATACTTTACTTGTATGAAGTTAAGACATTATTTGTTATCAACTACAGTGCATGTGATCGATAAGACTGATATAATAAAATATATGCTATCCCGACATGTTATAAAAGGGCGTATAGCCAAATGGACATTTATCTTGTCTGAGTTTGATTTGATATATGTGCCGATCAAAGCAGTAAAAGGCCAAGCCATTGTCGATTTTCTTACCGAATACTCATGTTTACAAATGGAAGAAAACGAGCAAAGCCTCAGTCAAGTGCTACCATGGACTATGTATTTTGATGGATCACGTGCTAAGAGCATGGCTGGAGCTGGATTGATAATAATTTCTCCTTATGAGGAACTTACAATACAAGGTGCATTTGCAATTTAGATTTTGAATGTTCAAATAATCAAGCTGAATATGAAGCATTGATTATTGGCTTGGGAATGTTGATTGAGTTGAAAGTACAATTTATCAAAGTATTTGGTGATTCACAATTGGTGGTGAAACAGTTAAAGGGAGAATATCAGTGCTCGAATGAAAATTTGATTGGTTATTACTATTTGGCCAAGAAGCAATTAGAGCAATTCAAAGAGTACGACATAGTCCATGTTAAAAGAGACAAATTTCGAGACTAATGAGTTGGCTCAAGTAGCTTTTGGGTACCGAATATCAAAAGAGTTGGCAGACATCACAATTACTATAACACTATCGGTACCTTCTACTGAACAAAGAAAGATATTGATAGCACTTAGTAAGGTAGTACAAGAAGAGGATTGGAGACAAACTATTATCGAATATTTGAAGAATCCAAATTCAAAAGATCAAAAGCTGAGGAGACAAGCCCAGAAATATGTCATATTAGGAGAAAAATTATACCAAAAATCCTCAGATGGATTGCTTTTACGTTGTCTTGATGAAGATAATGCAAAATTGGTTATGATAGAAGCACATGAAGGCATATGTAGAGCTCATCAAGTAGGAATCAAGATGAGATGGCTGTAAAAAAGGTACGAATATTTTTGGTCAGCAATGATGCATGATTGTATCAACTATGCCAAAGTATATCTTTTGTGTCAAAAACATGGACCATTGCAATATGTACTTACTATGGAGCTCCATTCTATTATAAAGCCATTGCCATTTAGAGGATGGGCAATGGACATAATAAGTAAGATCTATTTACCTTTTTCTCATAAGCACATTTACATTTTATTGGCTACGGATTACTTTACGAAGTGGGTGGAAGCCATTCTATGTAAAAGTATTATACAAAAGACTGTAATCAAGTTTATCGAAGAAAATATAATTCATCGATTTAGTTTGCTTGCGTCAATTACTGTGGACCAAGGAATAGTGTTCACTAGAGGTGAAGTAATAGAATTTGCATGATAAAAAAGAATCAAAATGGTATATTCCACACCATATTATCCCCAGACAAATGGACAAGTTGAAGCTACTAATAAGATTGTCATCGGTCTGATCAAGAAGCATCTAGAAGAAAATCCAAGAGAATAGGATACTTTACTGTCAATCGTATTGTGGACATATCGAACATCACAAAGATCAAGTACAGGTGTTAGCCCTTATATGTTTACATATGGACAAGAAGCAGTTTTGTCAATGGAGATAACGGTATGATCTTTAAGAGTCCAATTGCAGAGTGAAATTGTCACGCCCCGAACTCCTCGGTACGCGAGCATCCCACCTTCGGTCGACTATGGTGCAACGCTCCCAGGACGTGTCGCCGACCCAACACACAAACAGAGATAAGGAACATGCCGAAGCAATAAACAAACGCCCTTACAATATAAGTATACGAGACCAAAGATAGCACACAAACCAAACAGAAACATAATTACAAATATACATTTTGTATTACTATAAAAAACCTTTTTACAATATCAATTTTACACAACTAAAAGATAAGAATAAAACCAACGAACAACTACAACAACCACCAGATCAAAAGGACAAACGGCTAGGAAAAGGTAGGCCAACTACAAAGAAGGTCACAGACAAAAAGGTATGAGCTTCCCTACTAAGAGCTAGGACCTATACTAGGGCTCCCAATCCGAATCAGACTCTGAGGACTCCTCTGAAGAACTCTCCTAAGACTCAGATTCCTTAGAATCCATGTCATCTACTGCAGCCCTCTCATCCTCTGAGTCCGATTCTAACTCCGAAACAAGATATAATCCTATCTCTTCATCCGAGCCTAATTTTGCGACTTCCCCATCCTCAGCCTCATCTAAGTCCATGGCCTCCGGTTCATTCTCTTCGTCCGCAAACTGATCTGAGTCTTCAACTATCACCTATGGCTCCCCATCCATTATCTCATCCTGGACATCCCAATCATGAACATATTGAGGATTTATCACCTCACCATCCGCAACTATCGGCACCATCAGGCCATTCTCGTCTAGTGGGGCGTCGAAGGTCTTAAGAGGTCGGCCTATGTTCCCATCAGCATCTCGTAAACACCAAGCAATGTACTCTTGGGTTTGATAGAAGTATTCGCCCACGTTCACAAAAACTACCTGAGGAAAAAACGCTGGTCGACTGCTGGATTTGCGTCGGAATTCCAAAAAGTGAAGGTAGCTTCGACATAGTCAGGGACGAGGGTCTGAAAAGTTTGGGTTATACAACAATAAGAACGCGTCTCAGTGAGTAAAACCCCCTAAACCTAGGCTAGGCTAACATACATCTTCTGATAGACGAAACAACACAATACACAAATAATGACCTAGGCCTTGGGCCCAGATCAATCATCACACTGACCCTGCAGGTTAAACAGTTCGATAATCAAACGGGGATGTCACGCCCCGAACTCCTCGATACACGAGCATCCCACCTTTGGTCGACTATGGTGCAACGCTCCCAAGACACGTCGCCAACCCAACACACAAACAGAGATAAGGCACATGCAGAAGCAATAAACAAACACCCTTACAATATAAATATACGAGACCAAAGATGACACACAAACCAACAGGACATAATTACAAATATACATTTTGTATTACTATAGAAAACCTTTTTACAATATCCATTTTACATAACTAAAAGATAAGAACAAAACCAACGAACAACTACAACAGCTACCAGATTAAAAAGGGACAAACGACTGGGAAAAGGTAGGCCAACTACAGGGAAGGTCACAGATAAAAAGGTACGAGTTTCCCTACTAAGAGCTATGACCTATACTAGGGCTCCCAATCCGGATCAAACTCTGAGAACTCCTCTGAAGAACTCTCCTGAGACTCAGATTCCTCAAAATCCATGTCATCTGCTACAGCCCACTCATCCTCTGAGTCCGATTCTAACTCCGGGTCAAGATATAGTCCTATCTCTTCATCCGAGCCTAACTCTACGACTTCCCCATCCTCAGCCTCAACTAAATCCATAGCCTCTGGTTCATTCTCTTCGTCCGCGAACTGATCTGGGTCTTCAACTATCATCTGTGGCTCCCCATCCATTATCTCATCCTGGACATCCCAATCATGAACATACTGAGGATTTATCACTTCACCATCCGCAATTATAGGCGCCATCAGGCTATTCTCGTCTAGTGGGGTGTCGAAGGTCTTGAGAGGCCAGCCTGTGTTCTCATCAGCGTCTCGTAAACACCAAGCAATGTACTCCTGGGTTTGATAGTAGTATTCACCCACGTTTACAAAAACTACCGATCGGTACCTTATATACGCCTCCTCATTTCCTGAGGGAAAAAACGCTAGTCGACTATTTGATTTGCATCGAAATTCCAAAAAGTGTAGGTAGCTTCGGCATGGTCAGAGACGAGGATCTGAAAAGTTTGGGTTATACAACAATGATAACGCGTCTCAGTGAGTAAAACCCCCTAAACCTAGGCTAAGCTAATATACATCTTCTGACAGATGAAACAACACAATACACAAACAATAACCTAGGCCCTTGAGCCCAGATTGATCATCACACTGACCCTGCAGGTTAAACAGTTCGATATATAATAATCACAGCACATACATGGCACACATAGTCATACGTACGCCAAACGCATGCTCATGCTCAATAGTGTTCGTTTCGCATGCCATTCACCGAGTCTCGCACACTCGCACACTAACCCATGCATTCTTATATATGCAAATGTCATCATCATGCCATGTTTCATTCTGGCTCACACTGCACATTGGCTCAATGCTCAATTATTACGATCCGCGTAAAACGCTTCAGGTCTCTTTCTTAATCACAATACTTCATGGCCAGCGTAAAAACGCCCCCGGCCCAGTATCTCTAGCTTGCTACAAAGTGCATGAGGCGCAATATCGATCTTCTTACGAACCAGAGCCCACATAAAACGCATTAAGTTGGTCGTCTTCCGGACATACCGGGCATCATCCCGCTTCAAAGTGCATGAGGACGGCACACCCCGCGTAACATGCATCAGGGCGAATTATGATCACACATACACATAGCCAGTTATTGTCTGAACTCCGCGTAACACGCATCAGATTGATTAGGTGATCACATGCTCATGTCAAGCACGCATTCTCACACAATTCTTATCTCATGCCCCATTCTCAGCATACACAATGCGTGGCCATGCAATGTCGTACAATGCAACATGAGCATCAACATAACACAGACACTCAGTCAAATCACCGTCATCACACAGTGCCCAATTCATAAACAACGTGCTCACTTGGCCAATCAATACCGTGCGGCCTACCACACAATTTCACCATTCGGTATTCAATTCACGCCATCAAATGACCAATCACACTCCGCACGATTTGGCCACACGAACACGCAACATGGCAATTACAATTTATTTCAATTTAATCAACAATCAATCACTCCGGACAATTCCGGCAATTCAGCTAATAAATCCCCAAATTATCGACACTAATACGAACATCCATTAATGGAGACAGCCACTATTCACTCCGGTATCGGCCTCCAATTTGCCACTAGATTGCCACAATAATCCATCGAACAAATCACGATCTCAACCTCAAACTACTAGTATCAAATTCTCCTCAAATCGTACCAGTATAATCTAAATTAGGTCCGTCTAAAAATGTACACTGTCCTAGACCGGATTTAGAAAGCTATACTCACTCTTAATCCAACTTAGATGACGAAGAACGGGTGGCCAATTGCCGATGAACGACGAAATCGGCGGCGACGGCGTCGGCTCACGGTGGCGCGGCGGTACGGACGGCTATCCTTGGCCGGACCGTACGGCGGCGAGGATGATGATGGTGAGGTGGCGGAGAGGGAGTGGGTCGATGAAGGTGGCGGTGAGCACGGCGGCCCCGACAGCGGCGAGCGGTGGCGCTCACGGCGACGACGGGCCGTACGGCGGTGGCGGTCTCCACGGCCAAAAAGAAAGGAGAGAGAGAAAGAGAGTAACGGGATGGGATTACTGGTGGTGATCGTGAGGCGGAACGGCGGCCGGTGGCGGCGGCTTGGTATGGTGGCGTGCGGCTCCGGCGAATGGCAGCTCCGGCGAACGGCGGCTTCGCAAACGGCGAAGGAGAAGGACCGACGGAGGAGGGGGCTGATCGGGGGAGAGCTGGCTGAGAGAGAGAGAGGAGGGAAATGAGGAGAGAGAATGGTCAAAGGAGGTCAAATATGGGGGCCTAGTGGGGGACACTTGTCAAAATCCTAGGCTAATACCTAAAATACCCTTGATCCAATGGCCCACCTTCGTTCTTATCCAAATAATTGAGGAGCAAGATGGTCTTTAGCCCCAATAATTGAGCTGAAATCTTATTTTAATTATCCCAAAATATCTCCAAAATTCGGAACCCAAAATTAGGCTAGGGGCAAAATGGTTATTTTTCCGGACCCAAGTCGAAATTTCATTTTTTGACCGTACTGACCCCAAATATGATTGGCCAACATAAAATGACGTCGGTTCTGTAAAAATAGCCTTTTAAGCCATCAAAAATCGACATCGAAATCCGGGCCCAATTACGCGATCAAAACTTGTTCAATTTCAAATTTCAGTGTCTCTCACTAACGGGCGACTGTTTAGGAATTACACGTATCGACTTAGGTTATCCGAGTCGTCATAGCCTCGATTATCGAGAGAACGAGAGGAATTATAGCTAGTTCCTGAGGTCTCGATCGTTCGGTTCAAGTTCAGGGTCGGTTGACCACGCATACTTTCGATCTTGCAGAATCACCTGCTATCCGATCATACGTCGTTGGCCTTGGCCAAACCACATCCGTCACCTTCCTAGGATTGGCCCACATTGACTTAAAATACTTCCTTACTGTTTCTCGAAATCTGTGCCAGGCTGGCGATCGGGTCCTTGGTCTACTTACCATGTTTCCTAATTAGCCATTCCCATTTTAATCAGTATCTTAAGAATGATCAGCTCTGGGCGAGACTTACTAAAGTGAAATGAGAAATAATACTCGTTTTATTGATTTCGGAATTGAGTCGAAATTCGGGGTATTACAGAAACGATGCCTGAAGATTATAGAGATTGGATGCACATAAATTTGGATGAGCTAGATGAAGTTTGTGTGGCTTCTTTGGATCAGTTGATTGCATAAAACAAAAGAGTAGCCAGAGCTTTTAATAAGAAAGTTAAAGTCAAACAGTTTGTTGTGAGAGATATAGTGTGGAAGGCAATTTTGCCATTTAATCTCCAAAACAGGAAATTTGGTAAATGATCATCAAATTAACAAGGCCCATATTTAGTTACCGAAGCACTTAGTGGAAATGCATAGAGGTTGATGGATGTCAATGGAAAAGAACTATCACGTTCTATAAATGGGAAATTCCTGAAGAAATATCGTCTATCAATTTGAGAAACACAAGGAGATTAGTCTATTCATTAGAAATAAAAGTACATTCTAATCTCGGTTATAAAGATCTGCAAATCATTAACAAGTTTGAGATTTTGGGCTACATGATTAAAATGCAATGCAAGATCCTGGTGAAGTTTAGATTGTTGCTCCTCGAGATACTCCATGCAACGAGAATGAAAGTAAACAATTTCAAACCTCTCCCAAGCTTCTTGAAGCAACTACCTGTACTTGTTTGAAGAAACTTCAACCATAGACTTAACATGAGAAATTTCATCTCTGAGTATCCTCTGCTTCACACGATGATGATTGGAAAGGAAATTGAGAAGTCGACGTGTCATCTCAACGTCATCTTTAGCTTAAGTACAGGAGTCTTGAGCTTAAGCATATTTCTCTTTGGAGTTTCGTAATCGGGAAGACTCTTCCTCAATTTGAAGTTGAAGAGCATCAACTTCCACAATAATAGGCTCCAAATTCCAAATCTCCCTCACATTGTGTTCGAATTCATCAAAGCTAGCAGTAAATAGAAAGCATAGCTCCTAAACCAGATCCAAGAAGGTAGAATCTGCATACAGAAACACTTTTTATCTGAAGAGATTTGTCAAATTGGTAACTTCTACCTTATGCTTATGATTCAATAATAAAGCATGATGTCCTTGGGACAGCAATTCATGCAGTCGCCTCCATAAGGATCGATCATCTATAGGTAGTAGAATAAACAAGTTGTCCATGTTAAAGGAAACGAAGAATGATTGTCAAAACTCAGACCTGGTAATGTTCAATGGAAAGTTTACTTTCATGGATAATACGAGATCTTTGTGATCGAGACCAAAGAAGCAATTGAGATGAAAAACCATGCAAAGACATCATGAGCAAGATGGTAAGTTCGCAAGAAAGATTTGGTAAGCCTGAGCAGTTAGATAAAGGATATAGAGCAGATCGTGGGTAGTAATGTGCCAGAGTTTTTCTCGAGAAAATGAGATAGAGACAAATCATGGTTCATGTGTATGGATAAACGGTTATTAAGTCAGTATCCAATAATTTCAGAGAGGATAAGTGAGAAGTTCGACCTTTCAATTATGAAAATTGCAATGGAACAATTTTCTTTGAGTTGATTCAAATGTCAAAGGAGCCAGATGGAGATTAGGTTTAACATTTGGTTAAGATGGTTGAATTATTGAGTTTGACAAGGTACAACGTCGGGAATTTGCATTGTCGGGATATTCCACAATTAAGTAAATGCAAAGGAAACCAAAAATAGAATCCAGCAAGTGGGTCTTTCATTTCATTTCCATTTGGCCAATAGAGCTTTGGCCTTGATTACAAAATTTCTCAATTTAGTTTCAAGCCTATGGTTTTCATCCATAATTTCTACTCTCTTCTTCTCATGGACTCTGACCATTCTAATAGTATCATCAAATTCCTTCTCCAACTCCTGACACTGCTTCATCTTGCATCTTAGTATAGGACAGAAGTTCGAGACTGTGAGCTTCTGCTCTTCTATTTGAGTAACCACCATCGTCAGCTCTGCCTCAAGCTCTTCTTTTCTGATCTCCAAGCGTTGAAGTTTGCTCTCCTCAACTTTAAAATTGTTGTAGAAAATACGAGCATTTTCACGCTTACGGATTAACTCATCTTGGATTGCCAATCCTCAGTTTTCCCCAAAGAGAAGACGAGGGAGCTGATCAAGGTTGACTCTAATTGTAGTCACAGCGTCCACGAAGCCAACAGCGAAGAGATCAATCCTGTCCTGGAAAGGCTCAGATAATATGAAGGATGGATTACCAGAACATACTTCCTGAAAGAGAATCCTCGCTTGGCGCTCCTTATCAGAGTCATTGACCAATTTCCCATACCTAGGTTCCAATAAGTTAATGAGCTGTTCCCATTTAGCTTTGGCTACTTTTTTGGGAATTTGGGCAGACATTAATAAAGCTAAAGACTGCGAAGAATCAGGAGCTGTTGAGGAGTTAGGATGAACACCTGCTAATATCCTCTCCATTTCCACCTGTTTAGCCTGAGAAAAATTTTCTATCTTGGTAGGTGGATTGGGTACAGCATAAGATATTGAGAGAGGTAAAACAGTAATTGCATAAGAAGTAGGTGGTAGTGGCACACTCAAGGAGTCATTAGTCGATGCTCCTTTGAAAATTGGAGTCCCTTGAGGCGTAGAAGTGGATTCATCGGTAACTGCAGATATCGACATATATATATCAGGCAACAACATAAAATCTTGTGTCAGACAAAGGGTAATAACATTTACTAGTGAAAGCTGGAGGAAGATCTTTTTCAGACCTCACAACATTGGTAGAAGTATCCTTTGTTGGTATACTCTCTTTAGGATCTGGAATAGAGGGTTAATCTCGAACCAACTCAGCACTAGCATTTGTCAAAGGGTAGGGATCACTGGTGAAGGATTGGGAGCTACTGTGGCAAGAGTCTTGCTAGGAGAAGAAATAGGGGAAGCAACATTGGACTGATAGGTCTTGAGAGTTTCTGAATTGATCAGAAGATATACAAGTTAGTGCTAATATACGCATTGATAGCCTCCAGAAATAAAGCATGAGAGTTACCTTTCGGAGTGCACGGTTTTATCATAGCTCGAAGTGTAGGCTCTGGAGATTGATTCAATGCTAAAGGACCCTCTGGAGATGACTCTGAGGATCGAATAATCACTCTCTTAGTACCATGCTTTGTTGGTACTTTCTCTGAAGCAGTTGAATCTTAAGCTTTCCTTTTCTTGCTCACTGTAGGAGTAAGAAGTTAGATGTAGGGTTGGGTTCCAAACAGAACATATATATAGATATTGAAAGGCAGAATTAAGTTACCTTTAAAGGGCTCTATTGGCTTAGTTGAAGGCATATTTGCAGTTTCAATTGTTTTTGGTAATGTAAGAGGAACATCGTCTCTTATCTTTAAAAGAATATGATCTAGAGGATCTGAAAACGCAGTCTTTCAATAACCATTCCACCAGAAGTCGAACTCAGCTGAAGAACGATCGGGGCATTTAGTGAATTCGGTAACATGAGACAATCGGTAAATACCCCGTACCAGTGTGGTCAGCTCACCAAAAGGTTGATCATCTTTCAGTTTGCAAGATATTTTATCGAAAGAAGCAAAGAAGAAAGTATAAAAGGGCTGGAACAGGAATCCCTTGAATCAACCCAAGATGTCTGGCATAGTACTGGGGAGAATAAATTTCAAAGCCAGCAATGAACCTGCCTTTTGTTGAAAATCTCACAGGGAGATCAACAAAGGTCAAGACAGTCTGCCAGAAGTCACTTCTGTTCTTTTGGAAGAAAGGAAGGTAGGACTTGAATTGGGGAACAAAGAAAGGAGAGAAGGAATATGGATTCTCTTTAATAGAATAGAACTGAGAAATAAAGTACCGAAAATAAGAAGATGACTTTTTGGAGACATGAATCAATTTCCTACTCAAGGCTTGGTAGACTAGTTGGTCAGGAATAGAAACCGAAAGGGGTTGGAGAACTTGATCCTTGGAGAACCAAGCAAGGAAACAGAAAGCTACCCATGCTTAAAGAAGCCAAAGAGGACCACTAAAAACTCAACTAATTTCGTTTGAAGCAATGGAGGAGGAAGCATAGACTAAACCCCAATACAACAGGGCCAACATTGTTTTGCCTAGGGCGAGTGAGGTCCCTGAAACTAAAGCGGAGGCGATAACAATAAAATCGTTCGAGACCTTCACTATAGGGTGGCAGAAAAGGAATTTGCAGAGCCAGTGCAAAAGAAAAGCAGTGTGGTCCTCATCGATAACTGCACTTTCCTTCTTAAAGTATTTCTTAATGAATGCCCCATAGACCATTTCAGAATTAGACAATTTACCAAGCAGCGAATGAGAATCTAGAGACAGGGTAGATGGGTCTGTACCTAAAGGAGAAAGCCCAGCAAGGCAATATTCGTCAAGCAAAGTTATCGACATAAGAGAGAAAGGGAAAAAGAAGCAGTTAGTGGAAGTTGACCAAAAACAGGACAATGCACCGATCAATTCATGATTCAAATGGTAATCGAAACAGCTAAGACGCAGAGCATTATGAATCAAAAGGGTATCCCAAAGAGAACCCTTAGAAGGAAGGAGTCAAAGGTACCATTGGTAGAAATCAGGCTCAAAGTCAGAAAAGATGGGGATGAGAATGCCACTGATATGCCAGAATAGATTATTTGTGAACTGGAAGTACCTCAAATTGGTGACGTGGGAAGTGGCTTGACAGACATTTTGGAACAGTGAAGTGATTGTGAATTGTTGGGCCAAGGATGTAAGAATCTTCGCAGTCGTTCTCCATAAAGAGCAGATGAAATTCTTCGTTAAAATCCTCGGAATCTCGGAATAGATGGTACCGATCAAGGGCATCTGATGCGGAAAAGGAAAGAGTTTGATCCTTGGAAGCTTTGGAAGCCATTAGGCTTAGACGAATGTTGGGAGAGATTGCAGAGAGTTGAGAAGTTGAGGATGCAGAGGAACGAGGAAAGGAACGATTTTTGGAGAAAGTGTTTTGAAGACGAAAGGACAAGTGCGCGAAGCAAAGTGACAAAACGATAGCAAGAGTAAAAAGTAAGTACCATATTTTCTGGCATTTAAAAGAATTAAAAGTTCTTTTAATCCTTTTAAAAGGGGGCATCTGTCGACACCAAAATAAGAATCGGTATAGATGCTAAGTCGGTTTTAATGCCGAATCTGGTGTACAATGGAAATCAACCATTTTTCAAAATACGTTTGGATAAAATTTGGAAACATGCTGGGAAGCAAGCATGAATGGCATCATATCCCGAATTCGGTGATTGGTGAAGATCGGTATATTTACCGAAATATGGAAAGTCATAGTTCGGGAGTTTAAAAAAAAAGGCATTGGAGCTATTATGCCTCAAGATGTTGACTCTTTCCCGAAATTCGGAAAGTCTATACTTCGGGAATATACCGAAATTACAAAAGATCGGATAATGAATTTGGAAAACGTGGTTAGACAAGGCAGTTATTGGAAGTGCCAAGATTCAAAGTTTGAAAACATAAAAAGTAACCGACAAGCAATTACAGGATATGAGGAGATACAAATACTCAGAAGAAAGAAAGAAGGAGATCATTAAGAACAATGCAAAAACACTCAAGTTTACTTGCACTTTAATTTCTTCTGTACCTTTTGTGACATCCTGAAAAATAGTCCATTTGGGATTTATAAAATACTGAGTTTTATGAATATACTCGTAGTTAGTTCTCACCCGGAACTGATCATTCCTGGGATACTAACCATTAGGAAAAGGCTAATTAGGGATTTAAATTTGTACAACTAAAGAAAATTCGATCGTGGATTGACTTTTGACTATGAGATCGTCGAGGTGATATTTTAAGCTACTGTTGATCGATTCAAGGATAGTTAAGGGCCAGTTCGCCATTGTCATAGTAGTGGATTGTGGGTAATTCCGCCGGACCACGAAATAAATTGACGAATGACCCTGAACCTACACCAAACGATCGTGCCCCTTGGATCTAGTAATTGATCCTCGCGATTTTATTGACAACCAAAGTCGTTACGGTCTGAATAAATTACACGTGACTCGATTTAGTATCAGTCACGGGTCGAATATGCGAATTTTCCCAACAAGCCACCCGTTAGTCTGAGAAACGCTCGAGTTGCGTTTAATAAAATTTGATTATTTAATTTAGCCTAATTTGGACATCGGAAAAATTTGGAAGTCACAACAGGACGTTAAGAAGACGTTGCGGATGGAGCGTGTAATTTTGGATTGTCCCGATTTCTTCAGAAAAATTTGAAATCGAAGAGAAAATGAGAAAGTTACCATTTTAGCCCTAAGACTTTATAAAAGGCTAGTTTTGTTGGACAAGGGCATTTTGGTCATTTTGCCCTCAAATTTGGAAAAGACACAATGCCCTTGGATATTTTTCAAGGAAGATTCAATCCGGACCTTTGATTTCAAGGTTTGATCGAATCTCGATCGTCGGATAAAAAAGGCTAGAGAGGGGCATTTAGGTCATTTTTTGTCACGCCCCGCACTTCTCGGCGCGCCACATCCCTCGCAGAGGTCGATTCGTGTGCGACGTCCCAGGACACGTCGCCGACCCAAACCCAACGCAGAGATTTAAAGCACATGCGGAAGCAAATAAACTACCCGTACATATATAAACGTATAACCAAGGGTAACCACCGAAATTAACACTTGTACTAATACTGTAATCATTTACAATATCCAAGTACAACCCGAACACCAACAATCAAAAGCGATTCAAGGCCACTACTAACAAAAAGGGGTAAGTGGCTCGGGGTTCAGGCACTACAACTAGCCGGGGGCTCTTCCCAAAAATGCATCGATACTCCTGTCGTCCTCAAGGTCGGGGATCTGAAAAGTCGGTTTTACAACAACCGTGAGAATAAATCTCAGCGAGTAATTCCCTAAACCTAAACTAGGCTAACATGCACCTCCTGACAAGTACTAGACAGACAGCACACAGTCTAAACAGTAAATGACTCAGGCTCTCGGCCCGAATCTAGAAATTACATGACCCTGCAGGTTAGGCATTCCAGGAATAATAGCAATCACACAACAGGACTTAATCATAGTACATCGACACGCATTCCTATGTCACAACACATGTTATGCATATGCCAGTGCTCGCACTCATGCTTATGCCTCATCAATGCATTACCGCATACTTGCACACTAGCACTCAGCCATTTCTCAATTTCTCCTCCGACCCGCGTTAAACGCATCAGGTCCGACCCGCGTAACACGCATCAGGTCTATCACTTCGAGATCGATCTCTAGCCCGCAGGCTCATGCCACACAGCCCGCGTAAAACGCATCAGGCCGGATATCTTCCGGTAATCCGGGCATCGTCCCGCGTAACACGCCTCAGGACGGGTTCACTACCCCGCGTAACACGCATCAGGGTTTATTGTGATCACACATTCACAAACCTCAATTTTATCTGAACCCCGCGTTAGACGCATCAGGGCAATTTAGGTGATCACAATGCACATGTCACTCGGGCACACTTTTAAATGCAAATACCGTGCCAATGCTTGAGATGTGCACCCATGGCCATAAAGTTCACACTTGGGCATCCACATGCGCGAATTACGATGTAACATACTCAACTTGTACCGCGCATATTCAAATTCACAAATCAACTTGCCCAAATCAGACAATCAATTTAAATCAGCCATGGCATCAAATCAGCACACTATCCATGTACAAATTCACAAAACCGGGTCAACAAGCATTCGCGCATTCGAGGCCCACCAAACTAATACATTTCTAGCCCCGCTAGACACGCGACAGGACACCATCAAATGAACCACAACCGAGGCTCAATTAGCCAGTCAATTACACCAATCAATCATTCCCGGTAATTACACAATTAAACCTCAAAATAATCGCGCCTTGCCTAAATCAAATCAAATCCAGTCCAATCGTGACCAGTCACTAAACCACAAATTCTAGGCCAATTAGTGTCATCACATTACTCCATCATACTCCCCAAATATTATTCTAATTGACCACCACAAAGTTAAAATATGGCGCGCACTATAGTCCACATATTAAATCCAAACAATCCCGAACTCGGCCCGATTTAGTCCAAACCGACCAGCCCATTCATTGCGCCTCTCGGGTCACTAATCCTCCATTAATTCAACCTACTAATCCACCGAATTGACCATAATCATAGTCCCCAAACAATTTCACAATTTAATCCCCTAAATCACCCTAATTAACCCCTAAACCCGTCTAAAAATGCAAATTATCCTAATTAGGGTTTAGGGTCAAACTCACCGGGTGTCCAACGCTTAAAACGGGCCGGATGAACAGTACTCGGCCCCGGGTGAACAGTGCTCGCCGGAACAGTAACGCCGGCGATGAACAGTGACCGGCCGGAAAAATGCACAGCGACGGGCCGGAAAATGGACAGCGACGGGAACGGCGGGGCAGGCGGCCAGACCAAGGCGAAGGGCGGCCGAGCTGCAGCACACGGCGGCGACAGGCGGCGTCGAGGCCGGACGGCCGACCGGCGGGCAGCGGGCGAGCTGGAACGGAGAGAGGGACCGTCGAGGTGAGAGAGAGAGAGAGAGAGAGAGAGAGAGAGAGAGAGAGAGAGAGAGAGAGACAGGAAGGTTGAGGAGAGGCAGCAGACCGGCAGCGAGGCGGCACGCGGCTGCACGGCGCGGCGGCAGGGCGTAACGGCGCGGCGGTGAGGCGAGCTGGCTCGGGTTCGTCGGGGCCGAACCGGGAGGAGGCCGGGGAAGGAAGAGACAAGGGGGAAGGGGTGGCGGCAGCAGACGGCGACGGCGACGGCGACGGGGCGGAGGCGGCGGCTGGACGGCGCATCGGCGGACTGGGCCGGCTCCGGGCCCGAACTGCAGCGGTGGCGAGCTCGCTGCGCTGCTGCGCGCGTCTCGCGGGGGAGGCCGGCGAGGGGCGGTCGGGGCAGCTGGCGGAGGCACGACGGCGGCGGAGCTCGCCGGCGACGGCGTCGGGGCGGCACGGCGCGGCGGCGGCTCGAGCGGCGTCGACCGAGCAGAAGGACGAAGCGGAGCAGACGCGGCCAGAGGAAAACAAACGAAGAAGAAGGAGGAGGGAGGGAAGGAGGAGAGAGAGAAGAGAGGAGAGAGAGAGATGATGTCAGAGAGGGGTGGGGGGCGTCTGCATGTGCAGAACGGGAAGAAGGAAGGGACGTGAGCGTGCATGGGGAAGGGCGCGCGGCAGAGGGGAAAAGAGGAGAGAGAGAGAGAGAGAGAGAGAAAGGAAAAAGGAAGAGAGAGAGGGGGACGCGCGCATGGGGGGTTCGGCAGAGAGAGGGAGAGGAGAGAGAAAAGGGGAGAGAGAGAAAATGTACAAATTCAAACTTTTAAGCGCGAACTAAAGGACACGGTTTAAACTAAAAGTCGACCTATCGATCCCGATTTAAACTCGGAAAAAAGGCCTAACGATCCACAATAAATCCCGACAATATTCTAGGGCACACGGCCAAAATAAAACAACCCAAACCACACTACGAGGGAGGTCTACCAGTCCATATTCACACCCGGTTCAAAAATATACTTTTTCACTAATCCTGATAATTTCGACGTTGGCCACATTAATATCGACACCGTCCAATTTATTTCGTCCCGAAACTCCCGAAAATCGACTGTCAAGTTTAGGGTATAAATAACGGTCAAATTCGATCGAGTGCGATTCTAGCAAAATTTCTATTTTTAAAAATAAGAATCCGAGAGTGATCAGTTCCCGGGCGAAATTCTATTATAAGCGCACTGACGAATTACACGTTTTATAATTCCCAAAAATGGGTCAAAATCCGGACTGTTACAATTCTTCCCCCCTTACAAAAATTTCGTCCTCGAAATTTACAATCCAACCCAACTATTCAAATAAGTGGGGGTATTGGTGTCGCATCACTTCCTCGCTTTCCCATGTGGCGCCTTCCGTCCCGTGATGTTCCCAAATAACCTTCACCAACGGTATCGTCTTGTTTCTCAACACTTGTTCCTTTCTGTCCTCGATTCGTACCGGCTTTTCCACGTACGACACTCTGTCGTCCACGTCTATTACCTCATGATTCAGCACGTAGGTCGGATCCGGTTCGTACTTCCTCAACATCGACACGTGGAAGACGTTATGAACTTGTGACAAATTCGGCGGCAAGGCTAGGCGATAGGCTAACGCTCCAATCCTTTCCAAAATCTCAAACGGTCCTATGAATCTTGGACTCAGTTTTCCTTTCTTGCCAAACCGAGACAATCCTCTCATTGGCGAGATCTTGAGAAATACATGATCGCCAACTTGAAACTCTAACGGTCTACACCTTCGGTCCGCGTAACTTTTCTGACGGCTCTGAGCTATTCTCAACCTTTCCCGGATAATCTTTACTGTTTCCACCAACTGTTGAACTAACTCTGAACCCGTTATACTTCTTTCCCCTACTTCATCCCAACATAATGGCGTTCTGCAAGCCCTGCCATAAAGTGCCTCAAACGGTGCCATCCCGATACTCTGCTGAAAACTGTTGTTGTAGGCAAATTCCACCAAAGGCAACTGTTCTTCCCACTTGCCTTGAAAATCTAACACGCATGCTCTCAGCATATCCTCTAAAGTCTGAATAGTCCTTTCAGACTGGCCATCCGTCTGTGGATGATAGGCCGTACTAAATTGCAACTTAGTTCCCATGGCCAATTGTAGACTTTTCCAAAAATTCACAGTAAACCGGGGATCACGGTCCGAAGTGATCGGTACCGGCACTCCATGAAGACGAACTATCTGACGCACATATAATTTTGCCAACCCTTCTAGCTCGAAGTCTTTCGCACCGCCAGGAAGTGTGCTGACTTGGTCCGTCTATCCACTATCACCCAAGTAGAGTTGTGTCCCCTCCGGCTCTTTGGCAATCCCGTTACAAAATCCATTGTAATGTGCTCCCATTTCCATTCTGGGATTTCCAACGGCTGCAACATCCCACTAGATTTACCATGTTGTGCCTTCACTTGTTAGCACGTCAAACACTTGGCCACATGCTTGGCCACGTCCACTTTCACTCCATTCCACCAACAGTGCTTTCGAAGATTCTGGTACATCTTAGTACTGCCCGGGTGAATACTGTAGTGGCTCCTATGAGCTTCCAACAAAATCTCTTCCTTGAGTTCCAAATCATCGGGCACGCACAATCGTCCTCGAAACCTAAGGATTCCATCCTCTGATATCTGAAAGTCTGGTTTCCCCTTAGAGTTATCCATACTCAAAATTTTCTAAATCTCAACGTCCGTAGACTGCAACGCCTTGATCTTGGCTTGCACTTCTGGCTCAATCCTTAGTATCGCCATCAGACTGGAGAGGTGTCCTACCTCAAACTTAAATTCTGAGTCCCGCGCTCTTTCCAATAAAGTCCACTCTTTAACCAGCAATTGCGCGATGCTCGATTTCCGACTTAAGGAATCCGCTACCCGGTTGGCCTTTCCGGGGTGATACAATATGTCGCAGTCATAGTCCTTCAGCAATTCCATCCAACGCCTCTGCCTCATATTCAGTTCCTTCTGCGAAAATAAGTACTTGAGACTCTGATGGTCCGTGTAGATTTGGAACCTTTCTCCACATAAATAATGCCTCCAAATTTTAAGTGCGAAAATAATTGCTGCCAATTCTAAATCGTGGGTCGGGTAGTTCATTTCATGAGGTCTTAACTGCCGCGATGCATAAGCAACCACTCTTCCATGTTGCATTAGCACGCATCCCAATCCTCTAAGCGAAGCATCGCTATAAATCTCATACCCGCCCGATCCTGAAGGGATCGTCAATACTGGCGCTGTCGTCAATCTCTGTTTCAGCTCCTGAAAACTCTCTTCGCACTTTTCAGTCCATTCAAACTTGGTTTCCTTCTTCAGCAACCTCGTCAACGGAATGGCTATCGCTGAGAATCTTTCCTAAAATCTCCGATAATACCCTACCAGTCCTAAGAAACTCTGAACCTCAGTAACTGTTGTCCGTCTCAGCCAATCCATCACCACCTCGATTTTTACCGGATCCACGAAGATTCCTTCTCCGGAAATTATGTGTCCAAGAAATGCAATTCGATTCAACCAAAATTTACATTTGCTAAACTTAGCATACAGGGCGTGCTCTCTTAATGTCTGTAGGACCTTTTTCAAGTGCTCCTTATGTTCCTCGGAACTTCTCGAATGCACCAAGATACCATATATGAAAACAATGATGAACCGATCCAAAAACTCCCTTAATACTCGATTCATTAAGTCCATGAAAGCAGCAGGGGCATTAGTCAGCCCTTAGACCGATCTTTGAAAATATCGACGCCCCTTGTAACTGATCCAACAGATCATCAATCCTTAGCAACGGATACTTATTCTTAATGTCCACCCGATTCAACTGTTTGTAGTCAATGTGCAACTTTAACGATTACGTCCTTTTTCCTCACGAATAAAACCGGCGCTCCCCATGGAGACGCACTCGAGCGAATGAAGCCTTTATCCCATACTCCTGCATTTCGACCTTCAATTCCTTCCATTTCGACAGTGCCATCCTGTAGGGCACTCTAGATATCGGCTCTGTTCTAGGGCTAACTCGATCACAAAATAATTATCTTTCCATCTCTTAAAGACGAAGCTCAATCCATCAATTTTCAATCCTACGATCTCCCAAAGCAAGTCACCCTGGTTCTTTACAAAACTCGAAATTTCCAAGCATCACTTATCCTTCTGAATTCGTCCAAGAAAATCATTAGTGAATCAGAAATCCATAAATTAATTGCGCCTGCTCACCATAAGTGATAATAAGTCTTATATGACCATTCAAGTAATAACTTCAAAATCATCTACTATTGCACCCGATATCATCACATAGTGCATCTAGATCCTCAAGACGCATCATCCGCTTCCTTTCCAACCACAATCTACACATTTCCTTACGTCCGTAGTCGATTCGGATTAATCTGCGGGACAGCTCCCGTTTGACGACCTACCCACGGTTACTGCGATTGCATCAATAGTCTAACCTGTTGACTTAGCAATTTCTCACTTGGTGGCCATGTTGGTCACATCCAAAATACGCTTCAGGTCCACCTGGGCAGGGGTCATTCCCATGCCTCTTTCCATAAGACCGACATCTGGTAATGAAGTAATAATTCGGCTTTCCAAAGCTCTTTCTTACTAGAGGGACAAATCTCCGATTCTCTGTCACAGGCTTCTTTCCAAAGTTCCTATTGTCCCTAGCCGACATGTACCGCGATCCATATACGGTAACCTTCCATTCAAATCCCTTTCAACCGTTTAAGCCTTGCCATACAGCTCATTATAATCCCTTAGGCTCATTAGCATCAACTGACTACGAAGATTCGGTTTTAGTCCATCTCGAAACTTCCTTGTCCCATCCACACGATCATTGACTACCTTTGGCGCGCACTTAGACAACCTTACAAACCCGACCTCGTACTGATCAACTGACATTTAATTTTAACGAAGCCAAAGAAACTCTGTCATTATCTGTCCTTGCGCACTCTCTGAAAGTACCTCCCATTGAAGGCCTCGATAACCACACCCAGCTTGGAACAATGCCCTTCAAAATAGCCTACTCTAGGGGTCCTCTTACCAATTAATCATATTTCCTTGGAGTTGATATACAGCCAGGGTCACTTCTTCCTATCGAACCTTGAAAGTTTAAATTTCCAACTTTTCCCAACCAACTGACACATCTGCCTGACTGCATTAACTTACCCTTGACCTTGATTCTCAACATTTCCATTATACCTATGATTCCCGTCATTCCCATTGACGACGACAATAGTGGCCTCAGCATCAGTAGTAACAGTAGCATTTCGCTCCTCAGTCTGTCTACTCATTAAATTCCAGCTCCCTCGAGTGCCCTTAAAATCTCATCCCATCTGGGATCCCCCACAACTCCAACTTGCTGACCTACCAGACCTCGACCTCGACTACTCATACTCATAGGGTCACACCACCCACTTACCTGCTATAATTCCCCTCGGGAATTAAAGACCTAGGCCAACTATATCAGTCTAAAGCCCTAGGCAGTGAATCACACAACAATTCACTCAGCAGGCAGCCAATCACAACATCACTCAATCACAGCCAACAGGATTCGTGCACTTACCTCAAGTCCTGACGCACCTGCACTTTACGGGTCAACTAAAACAAGTACTCAATCAAACACAAGCAGTCAGGAGGTACACATAGCATACGAGGTCACCCTACTGGCTACCCAAGGTCATCGCTCCTTATCACTCCAAGCTTCGACCGAATTGGACCGAGCTGACCTTGCTCTGATACCAAATCAAACGGGGATGTCACGCCCCGCACTTCTCGGCGCGCCACATCCCTCGCAGAGGTCGATTCGTGTGCGACGTCCCAGGACGCGTCGCCGACCCAAACCCAACGCAGAGATTTAAAGCACATGCGGAAGCAAATAAACTACCCGTACATATATAAACGTATAACCAAGGGTAACCACCGAAATTAACACTTGTACTAATACTGGAATCATTTACAATATCCAAGTACAACCCGAACACCAACAATCAAAAGCGATTCAAGGCCACTACTAACAAAAAGGGGTAAGTGGCTCGGGGTTCAGGCACTACAACTAGCCGGGGGCTCTTCCCAAAAATGCATCGATACTCCTGTCGTCCTCAAGGTCGGGGATCTGAAAAGTCGGTTTTACAACAACCGTGAGAATAAATCTCAGCGAGTAATTCCCTAAACCTAAACTAGGCTAACATGCACCTCCTGACAAGTACTAGACAGACAGCACACAGTCTAAACAGTAAATGACTCAGGCTCTCGGCCCGAATCTAGAAATTACATGACCCTGCAGGTTAGGCATTCCAGGAATAATAGCAATCACACAACAGGACTTAATCATAGTACATCGACACGCATTCCTATGTCACAACACATGTTATGCATATGCCAGTGCTCGCACTCATGCTTATGCCTCATCAATGCATTACCGCATACTTGCACACTAGCACTCAGCCATTTCTCAATTTCTCCTCCGACCCGCGTTAAACGCATCAGGTCCGACCCGCGTAACACGCATCAGGTCTATCACTTCGAGATCGATCTCTAGCCCGCAGGCTCATGCCACACAGCCCGCGTAAAACGCATCAGGCCGGATATCTTCCGGTAATCCGGGCATCGTCCCGCGTAACACGCCTCAGGACGGGTTCACTACCCCGCGTAACACGCATCAGGGTTTATTGTGATCACACATTCACAAACCTCAATTTTATCTGAACCCCGCGTTAGACGCATCAGGGCAATTTAGGTGATCACAATGCACATGTCACTCGGGCACACTTTTAAATGCAAATACCGTGCCAATGCTTGAGATGTGCACCCATGGCCATAAAGTTCACACTTGGGCATCCACATGCGCGAATTACGATGTAACATACTCAACTTGTACCGCGCATATTCAAATTCACAAATCAACTTGCCCAAATCAGACAATCAATTTAAATCAGCCATGGCATCAAATCAGCACACTATCCATGTACAAATTCACAAAACCGGGTCAACAAGCATTCGCGCATTCGAGGCCCACCAAACTAATACATTTCTAGCCCCGCTAGACACGCGACAGGACACCATCAAATGAACCACAACCGAGGCTCAATTAGCCAGTCAATTACACCAATCAATCATTCCCGGTAATTACACAATTAAACCTCAAAATAATCGCGCCTTGCCTAAATCAAATCAAATCCAGTCCAATCGTGACCAGTCACTAAACCACAAATTCTAGGCCAATTAGTGTCATCACATTACTCCATCATACTCCCCAAATATTATTCTAATTGACCACCACAAAGTTAAAATATGGCGCGCACTATAGTCCACATATTAAATCCAAACAATCCCGAACTCGGCCCGATTTAGTCCAAACCGACCAGCCCATTCATTGCGCCTCTCGGGTCACTAATCCTCCATTAATTCAACCTACTAATCCACCGAATTGACCATAATCATAGTCCCCAAACAATTTCACAATTTAATCCCCTAAATCACCCTAATTAACCCCTAAACCCGTCTAAAAATGCAAATTATCCTAATTAGGGTTTAGGGTCAAACTCACCGGGTGTCCAACGCTTAAAACGGGCCGGATGAACAGTACTCGGCCCCGGGTGAACAGTGCTCGCCGGAACAGTAACGCCGGCGATGAACAGTGACCGGCCGGAAAAATGCACAGCGACGGGCCGGAAAATGGACAGCGACGGGAACGGCGGGGCAGGCGGCCAGACCAAGGCGAAGGGCGGCCGAGCTGCAGCACACGGCGGCGACAGGCGGCGTCGAGGCCGGACGGCCGACCGGCGGGCAGCGGGCGAGCTGGAACGGAGAGAGGGACCGTCGAGGTGAGAGAGAGAGAGAGAGAGAGAGAGAGAGAGAGAGAGAGAGAGACAGGAAGGTTGAGGAGAGGCAGCAGACCGGCAGCGAGGCGGCACGCGGCTGCACGGCGCGGCGGCAGGGCGTAACGGCGCGGCGGTGAGGCGAGCTGGCTCGGGTTCGTCGGGGCCGAACCGGGAGGAGGCCGGGGAAGGAAGAGACAAGGGGGAAGGGGTGGCGGCAGCAGACGGCGACGGCGACGGCGACGGGGCGGAGGCGGCGGCTGGACGGCGCATCGGCGGACTGGGCCGGCTCCGGGCCCGAACTGCAGCGGTGGCGAGCTCGCTGCGCTGCTGCGCGCGTCTCGCGGGGGAGGCCGGCGAGGGGCGGTCGGGGCAGCTGGCGGAGGCACGACGGCGGCGGAGCTCGCCGGCGACGGCGTCGGGGCGGCACGGCGCGGCGGCGGCTCGAGCGGCGTCGACCGAGCAGAAGGACGAAGCGGAGCAGACGCGGCCAGAGGAAAACAAACGAAGAAGAAGGAGAAGGGAGGGAAGGAGGAGAGAGAGAAGAGAGGAGAGAGAGAGATGATGTCAGAGAGGGGTGGGGGGCGTCTGCATGTGCAGAACGGGAAGAAGGAAGGGACGTGAGCGTGCATGGGGAAGGGCGCGCGGCAGAGGGGAAAAGAGGAGAGAGAGAGAGAGAGAGAGAGAAAGGAAAAAGGAAGAGAGAGAGGGGGACGCGCGCATGGGGGGTTCGGCAGAGAGAGGGAGAGGAGAGAGAAAAGGGGAGAGAGAGAAAATGTACAAATTCAAACTTTTAAGCGCGAACTAAAGGACACGGTTTAAACTAAAAGTCGACCTATCGATCCCGATTTAAACTCGGAAAAAAGGCCTAACGATCCACAATAAATCCCGACAATATTCTAGGGCACACGGCCAAAATAAAACAACCCAAACCACACTACGAGGGAGGTCTACCAGTCCATATTCACACCCGGTTCAAAAATATACTTTTTCACTAATCCTGATAATTTCGACGTTGGCCACATTAATATCGACACCGTCCAATTTATTTCGTCCCGAAACTCCCGAAAATCGACTGTCAAGTTTAGGGTATAAATAACGGTCAAATTCGATCGAGTGCGATTCTAGCAAAATTTCTATTTTTAAAAATAAGAATCCGAGAGTGATCAGTTCCCGGGCGAAATTCTATTATAAGCGCACTGACGAATTACACGTTTTATAATTCCCAAAAATGGGTCAAAATCCGGACTGTTACAATTCTTCCCCCCTTACAAAAATTTCGTCCTCGAAATTTACAATCCAACCCAACTATTCAAATAAGTGGGGGTATTGGTGTCGCATCACTTCCTCGCTTTCCCATGTGGCGCCTTCCGTCCCGTGATGTTCCCAAATAACCTTCACCAACGGTATCGTCTTGTTTCTCAACACTTGTTCCTTTCTGTCCTCGATTCGTACCGGCTTTTCCACGTACGACACTCTGTCGTCCACGTCTATTACCTCATGATTCAGCACGTAGGTCGGATCCGGTTCGTACTTCCTCAACATCGACACGTGGAAGACGTTATGAACTTGTGACAAATTCGGCGGCAAGGCTAGGCGATAGGCTAACGCTCCAATCCTTTCCAAAATCTCAAACGGTCCTATGAATCTTGGACTCAGTTTTCCTTTCTTGCCAAACCGAGACAATCCTCTCATTGGCGAGATCTTGAGAAATACATGATCGCCAACTTGAAACTCTAACGGTCTACACCTTCGGTCCGCGTAACTTTTCTGACGGCTCTGAGCTATTCTCAACCTTTCCCGGATAATCTTTACTGTTTCCACCAACTGTTGAACTAACTCTGAACCCGTTATACTTCTTTCCCCTACTTCATCCCAACATAATGGCGTTCTGCAAGCCCTGCCATAAAGTGCCTCAAACGGTGCCATCCCGATACTCTGCTGAAAACTGTTGTTGTAGGCAAATTCCACCAAAGGCAACTGTTCTTCCCACTTGCCTTGAAAATCTAACACGCATGCTCTCAGCATATCCTCTAAAGTCTGAATAGTCCTTTCAGACTGGCCATCCGTCTGTGGATGATAGGCCGTACTAAATTGCAACTTAGTTCCCATGGCCAATTGTAGACTTTTCCAAAAATTCACAGTAAACCGGGGATCACGGTCCGAAGTGATCGGTACCGGCACTCCATGAAGACGAACTATCTGACGCACATATAATTTTGCCAACCCTTCTAGCTCGAAGTCTTTCGCACCGCCAGGAAGTGTGCTGACTTGGTCCGTCTATCCACTATCACCCAAGTAGAGTTGTGTCCCCTCCGGCTCTTTGGCAATCCCGTTACAAAATCCATTGTAATGTGCTCCCATTTCCATTCTGGGATTTCCAACGGCTGCAACATCCCACTAGATTTACCATGTTGTGCCTTCACTTGTTAGCACGTCAAACACTTGGCCACATGCTTGGCCACGTCCACTTTCACTCCATTCCACCAACAGTGCTTTCGAAGATTCTGGTACATCTTAGTACTGCCCGGGTGAATACTGTAGTGGCTCCTATGAGCTTCCAACAAAATCTCTTCCTTGAGTTCCAAATCATCGGGCACGCACAATCGTCCTCGAAACCTAAGGATTCCATCCTCTGATATCTGAAAGTCTGGTTTCCCCTTAGAGTTATCCATACTCAAAATTTTCTAAATCTCAACGTCCGTAGACTGCAACGCCTTGATCTTGGCTTGCACTTCTGGCTCAATCCTTAGTATCGCCATCAGACTGGAGAGGTGTCCTACCTCAAACTTAAATTCTGAGTCCCGCGCTCTTTCCAATAAAGTCCACTCTTTAACCAGCAATTGCGCGATGCTCGATTTCCGACTTAAGGAATCCGCTACCCGGTTGGCCTTTCCGGGGTGATACAATATGTCGCAGTCATAGTCCTTCAGCAATTCCATCCAACGCCTCTGCCTCATATTCAGTTCCTTCTGCGAAAATAAGTACTTGAGACTCTGATGGTCCGTGTAGATTTGGAACCTTTCTCCACATAAATAATGCCTCCAAATTTTAAGTGCGAAAATAATTGCTGCCAATTCTAAATCGTGGGTCGGGTAGTTCATTTCATGAGGTCTTAACTGCCGCGATGCATAAGCAACCACTCTTCCATGTTGCATTAGCACGCATCCCAATCCTCTAAGCGAAGCATCGCTATAAATCTCATACCCGCCCGATCCTGAAGGGATCGTCAATACTGGCGCTGTCGTCAATCTCTGTTTCAGCTCCTGAAAACTCTCTTCGCACTTTTCAGTCCATTCAAACTTGGTTTCCTTCTTCAGCAACCTCGTCAACGGAATGGCTATCGCTGAGAATCTTTCCTAAAATCTCCGATAATACCCTACCAGTCCTAAGAAACTCTGAACCTCAGTAACTGTTGTCCGTCTCAGCCAATCCATCACCACCTCGATTTTTACCGGATCCACGAAGATTCCTTCTCCGGAAATTATGTGTCCAAGAAATGCAATTCGATTCAACCAAAATTTACATTTGCTAAACTTAGCATACAGGGCGTGCTCTCTTAATGTCTGTAGGACCTTTTTCAAGTGCTCCTTATGTTCCTCGGAACTTCTCGAATGCACCAAGATACCATATATGAAAACAATGATGAACCGATCCAAAAACTCCCTTAATACTCGATTCATTAAGTCCATGAAAGCAGCAGGGGCATTAGTCAGCCCTTAGACCGATCTTTGAAAATATCGACGCCCCTTGTAACTGATCCAACAGATCATCAATCCTTAGCAACGGATACTTATTCTTAATGTCCACCCGATTCAACTGTTTGTAGTCAATGTGCAACTTTAACGATTACGTCCTTTTTCCTCACGAATAAAACCGGCGCTCCCCATGGAGACGCACTCGAGCGAATGAAGCCTTTATCCCATACTCCTGCATTTCGACCTTCAATTCCTTCCATTTCGACAGTGCCATCCTGTAGGGCACTCTAGATATCGGCTCTGTTCTAGGGCTAACTCGATCACAAAATAATTATCTTTCCATCTCTTAAAGACGAAGCTCAATCCATCAATTTTCAATCCTACGATCTCCCAAAGCAAGTCACCCTGGTTCTTTACAAAACTCGAAATTTCCAAGCATCACTTATCCTTCTGAATTCGTCCAAGAAAATCATTAGTGAATCAGAAATCCATAAATTAATTGCGCCTGCTCACCATAAGTGATAATAAGTCTTATATGACCATTCAAGTAATAACTTCAAAATCATCTACTATTGCACCCGATATCATCACATAGTGCATCTAGATCCTCAAGACGCATCATCCGCTTCCTTTCCAACCACAATCTACACATTTCCTTACGTCCGTAGTCGATTCGGATTAATCTGCGGGACAGCTCCCGTTTGACGACCTACCCACGGTTACTGCGATTGCATCAATAGTCTAACCTGTTGACTTAGCAATTTCTCACTTGGTGGCCATGTTGGTCACATCCAAAATACGCTTCAGGTCCACCTGGGCAGGGGTCATTCCCATGCCTCTTTCCATAAGACCGACATCTGGTAATGAAGTAATAATTCGGCTTTCCAAAGCTCTTTCTTACTAGAGGGACAAATCTCCGATTCTCTGTCACAGGCTTCTTTCCAAAGTTCCTATTGTCCCTAGCCGACATGTACCGCGATCCATATACGGTAACCTTCCATTCAAATCCCTTTCAACCGTTTAAGCCTTGCCATACAGCTCATTATAATCCCTTAGGCTCATTAGCATCAACTGACTACGAAGATTCGGTTTTAGTCCATCTTGAAACTTCCTTGTCCCATCCACACGATCATTGACTACCTTTGGCGCGCACTTAGACAACCTTACAAACCCGACCTCGTACTGATCAACTGACATTTAATTTTAACGAAGCCAAAGAAACTCTGTCATTATCTGTCCTTGCGCACTCTCTGAAAGTACCTCCCATTGAAGGCCTCGATAACCACACCCAGCTTGGAACAATGCCCTTCAAAATAGCCTACTCTAGGGGTCCTCTTACCAATTAATCATATTTCCTTGGAGTTGATATACAGCCAGGGTCACTTCTTCCTATCGAACCTTGAAAGTTTAAATTTCCAACTTTTCCCAACCAACTGACACATCTGCCTGACTGCATTAACTTACCCTTGACCTTGATTCTCAACATTTCCATTATACCTATGATTCCCGTCATTCCCATTGACGACGACAATAGTGGCCTCAGCATCAGTAGTAACAGTAGCATTTCGCTCCTCAGTCTGTCTACTCATTAAATTCCAGCTCCCTCGAGTGCCCTTAAAATCTCATCCCATCTGGGATCCCCCACAACTCCAACTTGCTGACCTACCAGACCTCGACCTCGACTACTCATACTCATAGGGTCACACCACCCACTTACCTGCTATAATTCCCCTCGGGAATTAAAGACCTAGGCCAACTATATCAGTCTAAAGCCCTAGGCAGTGAATCACACAACAATTCACTCAGCAGGCAGCCAATCACAACATCACTCAATCACAGCCAACAGGATTCGTGCACTTACCTCAAGTCCTGACGCACCTGCACTTTACGGGTCAACTAAAACAAGTACTCAATCAAACACAAGCAGTCAGGAGGTACACATAGCATACGAGGTCACCCTACTGGCTACCCAAGGTCATCGCTCCTTATCACTCCAAGCTTCGACCGAATTGGACCGAGCTGACCTTGCTCTGATACCAAATCAAACGGGGATGTCACGCCCCGCACTTCTCGGCGCGCCACATCCCTCGCAGAGGTCGATTCGTGTGCGACGTCCCAGGACGCGTCGCCGACCCAAACCCAACGCAGAGATTTAAAGCACATGCGGAAGCAAATAAACTACCCGTACATATATAAACGTATAACCAAGGGTAACCACCGAAATTAACACTTGTACTAATACTGGAATCATTTACAATATCCAAGTACAACCCGAACACCAACAATCAAAAGCGATTCAAGGCCACTACTAACAAAAAGGGGTAAGTGGCTCGGGGTTCAGGCACTACAACTAGCCGGGGGCTCTTCCCAAAAATGCATCGATACTCCTGTCGTCCTCAAGGTCGGGGATCTGAAAAGTCGGTTTTACAACAACCGTGAGAATAAATCTCAGCGAGTAATTCCCTAAACCTAAACTAGGCTAACATGCACCTCCTGACAAGTACTAGACAGACAGCACACAGTCTAAACAGTAAATGACTCAGGCTCTCGGCCCGAATCTAGAAATTACATGACCCTGTAGGTTAGGCATTCCAGGAATAATAGCAATCACACAACAGGACTTAATCATAGTACATCGACACGCATTCCTATGTCACAACACATGTTATGCATATGCCAGTGCTCGCACTCATGCTTATGCCTCATCAATGCATTACCGCATACTTGCACACTAGCACTCAGCCATTTCTCAATTTCTCCTCCGACCCGCGTTAAACGCATCAGGTCCGACCCGCGTAACACGCATCAGGTCTATCACTTCGAGATCGATCTCTAGCCCGCAGGCTCATGCCACACAGCCCGCGTAAAACGCATCAGGCCGGACATCTTCCGGTAATCCGGGCATCGTCCCGCGTAACACGCCTCAGGACGGGTTCACTACCCCGCGTAACACGCATCAGGGTTTATTGTGATCACACATTCACAAACCTCAATTTTATCTGAACCCCGCGTTAGACGCATCAGGGCAATTTAGGTGATCACAATGCACATGTCACTCGGGCACACTTTTAAATGCAAATGCCGTGCCAATGCTTGAGATGTGCACCCATGGCCATAAAGTTCACACTTGGGCATCCACATGAGCAAATTACGATGTAACATACTCAACTTGTACCGCGCATATTCAAATTCACAAATCAACTTGCCCAAATCAGACAATCAATTTAAATCAGCCATGGCATCAAATCAGCACACTATCCATGTACAAATTCACAAAACCGGGTCAACAAGCATTCGCGCATTCGAGGCCCACCAAACTAATACATTTCTAGCCCCGCTAGACACGCGACAGGACACCATCAAATGAACCACAACCGAGGCTCAATTAGCCAGTCAATTACACCAATCAATCATTCCCGGTAATTACACAATTAAACCTCAAAATAATCGCGCCTTGCCTAAATCAAATCAAATCCAGTCCAATCGTGACCAGTCACTAAACCACAAATTCTAGGCCAATTAGTGTCATCACATTACTCCATCATACTCCCCAAATATTATTCTAATTGACCACCACAAAGTTAAAATATGGCGCGCACTATAGTCCACATATTAAATCCAAACAATCCCGAACTCGGCCCGATTTAGTCCAAACCGACCAGCCCATTCATTGCGCCTCTCGGGTCACTAATCCTCCATTAATTCAACCTACTAATCCACCGAATTGACCACAATCATAGTCCCCAAACAATTTCACAATTTAATCCCCTAAATCACCCTAATTAACCCCTAAACCCGTCTAAAAATGCAAATTATCCTAATTAGGGTTTAGGGTCAAACTCACCGGGTGTCCAACGCTTAAAACGGGCCGGATGAACAGTACTCGGCCCCGGGTGAACAGTGCTCGCCGGAACAGTAACGCCGGCGATGAACAGTGACCGGCCGGAAAAATGCACAGCGACGGGCCGGAAAATGGACAGCGACGGGAACGGCGGGGCAGGCGGCCAGACCAAGGCGAAGGGCGGCCGAGCTGCAGCACACGGCGGCGACAGGCGGCGTCGAGGCCGGACGGCCGACCGGCGGGCAGCGGGCGAGCTGGAACGGAGAGAGGGACCGTCGAGGTGAGAGAGAGAGAGAGAGAGAGAGAGAGAGAGAGAGAGAGACAGGAAGGTTGAGGAGAGGCAGCAGACCGGCAGCGAGGCGGCACGCGGCTGCACGGCGCGGCGGCAGGGCGTAACGGCGCGGCGGTGAGGCGAGCTGGCTCGGGTTCGTCGGGGCCGAACCGGGAGGAGGCCGGGGAAGGAAGAGACAAGGGGGAAGGGGTGGCGGCAGCAGACGGCGACGGCGACGGCGACGGGGCGGAGGCGGCGGCTGGACGGCGCATCGGCGGACTGGGCCGGCTCCGGGCCCGAACTGCAGCGGTGGCGAGCTCGCTGCGCTGCTGCGCGCGTCTCGCGGGGGAGGCCGGCGAGGGGCGGTCGGGGCAGCTGGCGGAGGCACGACGGCGGCGGAGCTCGCCGGCGACGGCGTCGGGGCGGCACGGCGCGGCGGCGGCTCGAGCGGCGTCGACCGAGCAGAAGGACGAAGCGGAGCAGACGCGGCCAGAGGAAAACAAACGAAGAAGAAGGAGGAGGGAGGGAAGGAGGAGAGAGAGAAGAGAGGAGAGAGAGAGATGATGTCAGAGAGGGGTGGGGGGCGTCTGCATGTGCAGAACGGGAAGAAGGAAGGGACGTGAGCGTGCATGGGGAAGGGCGCGCGGCAGAGGGGAAAAGAGGAGAGAGAGAGAGAGAGAGAGAGAAAGGAAAAAGGAAGAGAGAGAGGGGGACGCGCGCATGGGGGGTTCGGCAGAGAGAGGGAGAGGAGAGAGAAAAGGGGAGAGAGAGAAAAGGTACAAATTCAAACTTTTAAGCGCGAACTAAAGGACACGGTTTAAACTAAAAGTCGACCTATCGATCCCGATTTAAACTCGGAAAAAAGGCCTAACGATCCACAATAAATCCCGACAATATTCTAGGGCACACGGCCAAAATAAAACAACCCAAACCACACTACGAGGGAGGTCTACCAGTCCAAATTCACACCCGGTTCAAAAATATACTTTTTCACTAATCCTGATAATTTCGACGTTGGCCACATTAATATCGACACCGTCCAATTTATTTCGTCCCGAAACTCCCGAAAATCGACTGTCAAGTTCAGGGTATAAATAACGGTCAAATTCGATCGAGTGCGATTCTAGCAAAATTTCTATTTTTAAAAATAAGAACCCGAGAGTGATCAGTTCCCGGGCGAAATTCTATTATAAGCGCACTGACGAATTACACGTTTTATAATTCCCAAAAATGGGTCAAAATCCGGACCGTTACATTTTTCAAGTTTGGTCAAAACTTAGTCACTAAGGATAGACCAAGCCTTATCCTCTCTCTCTCCTCTCTCCCCTCATTCGGTCCCCCCACCGTGAGAAGCCCCCCTCACCGAACTCACCCTCTCCGGCCATCTCTCTCCCTCCCAAGGTGCCGCGCTACCGCCATCCGCCCATCATTCGCCGCGCCGCCGTACGCCACCACCACCATCACCCCACGCCATCTCTCTCTCTCGGCCTCCCTCTCTTAGCCGTGAGCCCCATCGGCCGCCGCCCAAACCGCCGTCGCCCGCCGTTCCTCCCGATCACCGCCGATCGTCATCGCTGCCGTTAGATCTTGGTTTTGCCGCCGCTTTCGCTCTAGCCGCGTGAGTCTAGAGTCGGGTAAGTCTCGCCTAAACTCGATTTAGGATATTGGGTATCGACGGGTAGTTTGGGTTGGAAATCGGAGTTATTTGGGTGCGGGGTTGTGTGGATTAGGAGTAAAATCAATTGGCGGGCCTAGAATTGAAGTCGGAAGAATTTTATTGGAATTTTTTAGGACAATAGTGGGCTGTGGATGACTGTTCAGTGGGCTGTGATGGGCCGATCGGGATGCAAATTAGATTTTTAGAACCGGCAATTAATTGTGAGAAAGTGCCGTGAAGGGCCGGGATTGATTCGAAGTCGTTTGGTTGGAGAAAAATGGCTTATTGCGCATTTATTGTGTATTTGAACTGTGACTGAACTGTGATGATGAAATTGAGCGCATGGTTGTGGAATTACATGTTTAAAATATACCTGTCGGGTGCATGTTTGGGCCAAACTGATTTAATTGTCAAAATTGACCGTGTCAAATGCTTAGTGAGCATGTATTGTGTGTGAATTGATGCGTGCACGGGCCACGTGTGATTAGCCAGTTGAGTGTGGTAAATGCTTGTTAAACATGTGCATAAATAAAAGTGGATGTGGTATGACATGAGTTCGTGGAAGTTGTGTCGTCCTGAGGCGTGTACGTTTACACGGGACGATACCCGGTATTACCGGAAGACTGCCAGAATGAGGCGTGTACTTCAATGCGGGCAAGAAACATGGCCTAAGGCATGTACGTTTACGCAGGCCCGGAAGTGTTGTGAAAAGTTAGTCGCAGTGTGCCTGAGGCGTGTACTTCAACGCGGGTCACTGGCGAGGAATGTGGAAAAGATATGATGAGAATGAAATGAATGTCTGAGATGAAAATTGTGCCTGCAAGTGATTGCGTGTATGTGATTGTATTTGTATATTGTATAATTGTCTGGAGGTACGTGATAATTTAGGTGGGGTTTAGGGGTGTACTTACTGAGATGTAGTCTCATGGTTGTTTCAATCAACATTTTTCAGAACCCCGACAGGACTTGTGAATCCTCCACCACCGCCACCAGAACGTTTTGGGATACCAGTGTACACCGAGCCTGAGGTTGCAGAATTTCCTATGCCCGATAATACGACCTGGATTAAGTACACTACCACCATTTTCGTAGACGTAGGACTACCCTTATGGGAGACTCATGTCTATACTACCTGGTTTTTCCGTGATGCTAATGGAGATGAGTTCGGACCCGTCAGGGGTTTTGATGTTCCATTTAACTTAGTTGGGGATTGGGACCTATCTGCCATACCCCCGATTGATGGAGAGTTGACCAGTGTAGAGACTAGTTTAGCTCAGTCAGGTTTGCATCCGGGGCCGATAGCGCAAGTTTCGTCAAGGGCCGAGCATGAACCCGAACCCGAAGCATCACAGGCTGAGGACGACCTGATGGATATAGACTTAAAACCAATTTCCAAGGAGGAACCAAAGGGGGTAGAGCCCGTGGCAGAACCCGAGAATGAGCCTGACGAGTCTGAGGAGTCTGAGGAGGAGCCGGAGTATGTACTCCTGTATGAGCAGTATATGGATCCTAACTACGTGCCAAAATACAATTTCTTTGATAGATTATGGGAAGAGGATTAGAATGAAGTTCCAGCCGAGTCGGATGACATAAATCACCCGATTGAGATTGAAGCAGACCCAGAATCTTCAGAGGAACAGACTGATCAGGAGAGTTCGGATTCAGAAGATGATGAGTCAGACTCGGAATGGACGCCTAACAAGGGGTGTAGGGGCTAGTATGGAAGTTCAGAATAGGTTTTTGTAGAGTACCGTTTTTGAGGTTAAAATACCAAGTCATCGATCTTTTGTTATCGGTGGTTAATAGTAAGGTGTGCACATGTAAATGGCGGTTGTAAGTTGTGAATATTTTATAAGTTGTTAATGGAATCGAATATGTGTATATTCTCCCTAACTGTTTCCCCAGTTTTAAAGTGATAAGAGATTAATTGTGGTATTCGCCGTGGAGGTAAATCTCTGATGGTTATTTGAGGTCGGCGATATTCCTGGGATATCGCATCGAACGACCAGTAGTGGGATGACACGAGCTCGACGGGGGTTCGGGGCGTGACAATTTTACTTCCTGCATTTACAGCTTCCTGCAACTTTAGTTAACTTTCAAGTCCTTTATAGCTTTCATAGGAGTATTGTAACTTAGCTTGGAACTTTGTTAATCTCAAATTCATTTTCAATCCATTCGATTTCTATCTGTTCCAAATAATCCTATGCTATATTCTGTTTTTCACCACAACTCTCCTAGAAATCAAGTTACATAACCTACCTTAATAAAAACCAAAAAATCGAAGATTCGGCGAAAGTTATCCCTCGTCGTAAAACGAGCAAACAGTTATAAACACTAGTTTATTTCAAAAAACGTTGTGATATCACACCATGCTCGGTATTAGGGACAATGATAGGCATATGACATGAATGCAATGATTGATTATATGCTTATATGATAACTTTCAGTTGGGTAGAAAGATGGCAAAAATTTTTAACTTTAAGAACAAAACTATTAGCCTCTAATATATTTTACCAAAACCATTATCTTAAGCACCTTGACATGATCAAACATACCTGTTCAATGTGGATTACAAGCACAGGTTGAAGTCCACCATAAGTAGAAGTAGGATGTATTGGATAACCGGGGGTTACTTCCCTATGCACTTTGGACGAAACCCGAACAAAGTATGTTGTAGCACCCATTGTGGTAGCCATCACCTTATGAGGATAATGCTTTAGTCAATAAGATTCAAATCATCTCCAAATTCTAGTTTGAAATTCCATAAATCGGTGAAAAAGTGGTTCTATTAAGACCTAACAATTATCTTCATAGCTCACCTGTCCAATATGTGAATAATCAAGAAAGATTATCACCATATAACCGTGGAGAAACCTAGGAAAATAAGAGATTTTTCTCTCGGATCATTATTCCATATGTTGAACTTCTTGTATAAAAATATACTATGATGTTGACTTACTTTAAAAATCACTTACCATCCAACCGGCTAGAATCATGCTAATATGCTTTGGGGGACCACTTTCAATCCACACATTATGTGCACTGAATTGGCCAGGAGCAACAGTCAGATTGTAGACTTTTGTACCTCCACCTCCTCCGTATTTGATATTTTCAATCATGTTGTCTGTTAGAGAAACCACCTGCAAATGATAACTTATAATTTAGACTTCTATAAAGTGAAATAAAACTTATGGTCCATTTGTTTGGCGGTAAACTATTTATGGAAAATTGTTTTAAAACTTTTCAGTGTTTGGGTGACGGAAAACTAATCAATGTGCAAAAAACGTTTTCCATAAACTGATAACAAGAAGTTTAGATTGGGAAAAAACAATTTTCCCTTATGGTAAGAAGGAAATTATTTTTCCAAAACCACCAAACAAACAAAAACTAACTATTTTTCATGAAAATGATTTCCATAGAAAATATTTTCCTTTATAACGAAGATTTTTGTTTATAGTGAAGTTTTCAGTAAAACAAATGCACCCTAAATAATCTCTTAATCACCTATGCCGACCGGTCTTACTTTTAAATATGCATTAATTTTCTTTTTATACACAAATCATGGAAAGAACAAATTTTGAGGTTGTCATAACTGCACATTGGACATTTTGTCACATGAAATTCATCTATACATATTTATTAGTAATATATTCAAAAAAAACAAAACCTCTGATGATATTGTATGTGTGTAGATATGCATGTGAGCATGGAAGAGAGGGATAGTACATGTTGATTTGAAGAAAGAGTATTTTGCCTCATAGTTGCGATCGACGGTATCTTGGGCACGGATCTTGCCCTAATCAAATATTCTTTTGTTACTCGACGAATGGGTACTGTTTTGATAGGGCAAGGTTCTCTCAACCTAAATCTTACCGATTTTGCATCTGGGGAAGTTTTGCACAAGCGAGTAACATGTAGATTCTACTCCGTCTACAGGAAGAAAAAGCTGATTATAGAAATATCAACTAGACCATTTCACCTAAATGATATGATATCGGTCCGCATATTTATTAGTTGATTTAGGAGAAAATGATGAATTTTTTACCCGAACATTATGATTCTTCAGTAGAGGATGATCGAGTGCTGGTTGTTTTTTTACATCAATACAGTCAATTGTATCTCCTTCTTTAGTGTTGATTCCCAAGGTCAGTCGTTTGTCGAGCAGCAATTGTATTTCAAAGATTAACGGGGTAAATTACAATATCTCCATGAAATTTAAATGAGACTATTGCAGAAAAAGGGTTCGAACGAAAATTACCGTAAAGGCCTTGATGGATGGCTTGTTCATAGTTCTAACCTGTCTTTCCAATTCTAAATCATCCTCTTCAGAAATATTTGCCATCTCACATGGAGAAAGATTGAAAAATAGAAGCAGCAACATCACAAGTTCCTCTTTACCAAAAAAAAAACATCACAAGTTCCATATTTGGTTTCACGGTGATAGAAAGAAGCGTAAAGTAAGGCCCTCTAGCAGTTAGCTATGCTTGCTTAATATATTGCGAGAATTTCACTCTTTGTCCATAATATATACCACCCAGCAATCTCATGCCCTCATAAGTACACATAGCAGAAAAAGAAAATCTGGAACTGACCAGCGGGATACTAATGTAAATATTAATGAAACTAATCCTATAATTACTAGGGTTAATACCATGAAAAATCCTAAATTAGTACATATCTGAGAAATTTACTCAAAACTAATTTTTTGATTACCAAAAACCTCAAAGTGATGCACCTATGATAAATTTACCCTCCGTTAGTTTCCATTAAATTATTTAGTCAAATTACTGAGTTAGATGGCGTGTAACAATTGACGGGTATACCAATTTAGGGTAATGATCCTCTATTTATCACAGATTTACCAATTTATGATTTTTCGTGATATTAATCCAATTTTACAGAGGGAAATTTGTTACAAATGTACCATTTGTGATTTTTTGTGGTCAAAAAATCAGTTTAGGGTAAATTTGTCATAGGTGTACCAGTTTGGAGTTTTTGGTGGTTAAAAAATTAGTTTAGGATAAATTTGTCATAAGTGTACTAATTTGAGATTTTTCATGGTATTAAAACTAATTTCTAATTACTTTTCCTTGCAATGATGACAAATTCACAAGCGCCGTATAGTAAAAAAATAAAATAAAAAGGAAAACAGAAAATAGTATCTCAGCCCTACACCTACGAATTAGCAGGTAACACAATAATGAGCTTAGACCCTTTTGCACCAATTTTTCGTGTTTCCATATTTTCTCTCCGAATTTATGGATTTCTCATTTTATTTTTTCTTATTACGGTCAATTTCAGCCCCAAAAAAGGAGGTTGCATTTTGGGATTTGGCAGAAAAAGACAAAAAAAAAAAAAAGGCTTTCCCATACAGGGCGAGAGAGAGAGAAAAGGGGCCACGAGAGGGAAAAATTCAAAATTGGGTCTCCAGAAGAAAGTTTGTTTTTCTTTTTTTAATTTGCGTATTTAATAATTTTGCTATTTCACCATCGCCTTCACACATGTGCAAGTTTATTTTTCTAGCTCTATTTGTTGATTACATTTTGCTTGCTACTAATGATGTTGGTTTGTTACATGAAACCAAAAAAATTTTCACTAAAAATTTTGAAATGAAAGATATGGGCGAGACAACATATGTGATAGGAATAGAAATTTTTCATGATGAATCACAAGGATTGTTAGGGTTGTCTTAAAAAGACTACAATATTTGTTAGATGAGGGCCGATGAGGCTTCGACCAGGCCTAGCGAGGGTTGTCGGCCCTCACTTGGAGTTAGCGAGGCCTTGCCCAGGGCAGGGCCATGGTCGCCTTCCCCAAGTGAGGGCCGGTGTCGCCTAGATCTACCCTCACCCGGGCCTGGCTAGGGTCATAAGCCCTTGCTGGGGACCGGCGACCTCTGTTGGCGCCTTTAGCGATGGATGGTGGCAGCGGCAACACACCACCGACGACCTTGCCATTCTTTTCTTTATTTTTAGTTTTTTTTTTAATTTTAGCTTTTCTTTTTTAGTTTTTTAATCTGATTTAGATAAGATTTGAATAAAAAAATGCCATGTAGGAAAGAGAGATTAATTTAAAAATGCAACGTCAGTATTTTTTGTTAGTCAAACCGATGGCATTAACGAAAGAACTTGATTGCACCAATTGCACAAGTTTTAGAACTTGATTGCATTTTTTGAAAATTTTAGGAATTAATTACACTTCTGTGACAAGTTTTAAGGATCCTAGTGCACTTGTCTCTTTCTAATATTCCGAGTATTGACTTGCTTACCTATAATATTATTTGAGTTGAAACAAGCATCTTTGTGTCAGAACCCATTAGTACTTGGACTCAAAATTAGACTCACATCTTAATACCAAACATAAGAACTAATGTGTTATGAACAAACACACAACTTTTTTACAACGTCTCATAAAATCTACACTCGGAAATATCATAAGTTAAACTTTGATACCAATAAATGTCACACCCCAAACCATACATGTATAGGGGAAATGACACCATCGTCCTCTTACTCGAAGGATGCAGCCTCAAACGTAACCATCAATAACTTGTTATCAGAATATATATCTCTATCTATATATCTGATAGAAGAGTAATATGGATCAGAGTTCTAAAATCCATCAACAACATATTTTTCCAAAGAAAGAAAACAAACCTCAATAAATACCATTTCAGACATATTTAACTATCTAAACTCATATTCATAGTCTAACTACAATAAGTTCCCTGATGATGTCACTCGTTTTACTTGTGGCTAGCTAAAGAATTTGAAAAAGATTGGAATGAATGGGGTAAGCAATTATAGCTTAGTGAGTAGTACATATCTCTTTTAAGTACATCGAGCACCCACTATGCATATTCGCAAAGCAATACAAGAAACTCATTATTCTCAAATCTAGCATATAATATACATACCAAATCAATTATGAGTCATTTCTTTTCTACAGAGCTTTATACTTATAAAAAATACTCATTTAAATTAACGACACCGAATCCCATATCAATGGTCCATTCTCTTGATCAATCTCATGCTTAATATCCAACCATGATCACGACATAACTTCTTGTGACAAGGCAACCAAGATTTCCCTCCATTGGCAAGTCTCCACCTATTATCAGCCAATGGCTCGGCTTAGAACGATATCCGAAAACCAGTATGCGTAGCTAGAACCCCTAACTGAGTTCACAATGATAATAAGCATCAAACCATCATCCTCTAATAATCCACAAACCAAATCCAAATCCAGAATCCATTTCATAAATTAAAATACATTTCACAATCCATTTGAGAATTCACTTCGTGAACTAGGTTTATAAATATATACAACCTTTGACAACATCTTTCCTAAAACATTTCTCAAACTAATCATAAATACCAAAACGTAGTAAATGCCCAATCCAAATTTTATGCAAGAAATATGCTCTTAATAACTCATTATCTCTATCACTTTTAAGATATGACTATATAGTTCCAAACAAGAGATAAAACCACTTATCCGAGAAAGCTGAAAACCATACTACGAAGTAATTATTTGAACTGGTGAACTCATAATCCTATTAATTTAGTGGAAAACGATATCAAAATCAAGTAAAATGCTACTTTAACTACGAATCGACTAAACTAAGCTTATCCGATGATGAAACGACTCATATGCACTAAAAAAACACTCGCCCAAAGCTAATATTCATTGACTTTCGCCCGTTTGCTACGTACAGCTTGCACGCGAAGCTTTAAATATTCATCTCAATTAAACAGTAATTCGCAAACGATTTTTTGTCAAACCTCATGGATCCACAACACTCTAAACTATCATTCCATATAATTCCATAGCTTAATAACTCATAAATTGGACTTTGCAGTTCAAAATTCACATAACTCTGAAATTATGTCCTAACTGCGAAAATTACTCTGATTAGATGAATCAAGGGCTTGAATCCTTACTGGTCATTGCGAAATGGAGTTAATCTGACTTATCGAGACGTTCAAGGCGTGTACGCATGAATATTTTCCTCTCTTTTTCTTCGTTTTCTCTTTCTCTGTTCTAAGTAAGAACGCCTTCCTCTCTGTCTTTCCTTCATTCTCGGTCGTGTCTTCTTTCTCTTTTAAGTTCAATTGGTTTCTTTCTTTCATTGTTTTTTTTTTAAACCTTCTGTCCATATTTATAAGGCAACCTCTTAGGCGGTGGACTCAGCAACTTGACTTGTCAAAACCAAGAACCAAACACTCGAGTATACTGAGAAACTGCTCATAGAAACCCTAACGCGGCCCCTCCGGACTTCCCATCCAAGTAGACTAGACATTAGAACTCGAGGCAAGTCGGTTCGGGCATAGCTGGAGACTCATGAAGAAATTGATTTGGAAGGACTTTAATAGAATTCTTACAAGGAAAGAAAGAAAATTGTTATCTAGAGAAGATATACAATAGTAGATAAGTCATGAAGTAAGAATCATTATGCCTTTAATAGTCTGGATTTAAGTTGATTAGAAGTGCTAACCTGCATCAAAATTGTGGCCGCGTTGACCACAAAAAACTAAGACGAAACTCGACAAACCGCAATTCAAAATCTGAACATCCCATACACATGCAAGCTCATGTGTCATGAAAAGCTGCACAATTTTTGCTTATGGACTAACGAGTGTTGCAAATGATCAAATCCATATTTGCAGAGTATATGTTCGCCTTGATTCTTGAAAGATGATATCTGCAAGTTTAATTAGAAGTGATCGACTTAAATAAGACTTAAATAAGCAAATTGAAATTTTATATAGGCGGCTTACATGGATATAAAGGTATGGTATTAGTCTAAACCACCAGATGGATGATGGGAGAGGCCATTCAAAATCATCACCTCGGGGTTACATGCTCAGAAACTAAAGTTTTAACACCTGTTCTCATTATTTATTTGATTACAGTGCCCACAATTGATCTAATTTATATGCGATATCCCATTCCCGTTGCTGATTCCAATCTTGATGGTGGATAGCCTCTCCAAGAAGAGGTTGAATACTTCTTCCCTGCTCAGCATGCTAACCCTGACATACATCGGATCTGCCCCGAAGCGATTCCCGCTCCTTGTCAATATCTTGTGTCCTCTCAGCAAGCTCTCGCAGTCCTTCACTTTGTCATTGCATTTCAGCCATGCAAATGCTGTTCAGAATATCAGAAAATGAGATAGCCTAATGAGGACCTTCGCTTCCCTTACACTTTTCTTTCTGCCATCAAATAGCAGAGTTGTCTAACGGAATAAATCCTTACCTGACTTGTGAGATTTCTTGTTCTGATTAAGACAGAGTAAGTATGCATACATAAGATTTGTGACTCTATTTCTCGATGTCGTCAAACTTAGAAAACATTATATCAAGGAGAACAATAGTTCTCTTATTGTTACTTCACAATGCAGTATAGAAAAGAATTCCGAGACTTGATCTGACAATGCTAGTATTGTTTTCAACTTCTGGAATAACTACCACAATGATTAACATGCAACTTACTATTAAAACTCTGACTATTTGCAAATGGGTATGGCGGGTGGATGTTAGTGAATACCTGGATGAGTCTCGCAAAACTCGGCTGAGAAGAGGCAGTAATTTTTGGGGGACTTGGTGAGGCTGAAGATCTCACTGCGCTTGACTACTTCATGCAGCTTGTCCCACCTCTCGGTCATGAGGCGCTTTGCATGATCGAAGAAGCTCTCTGATTTAGTGTTGGCACCTAATGCTTGGCAGTCGTCGCAGATTGTCTCTAATATCTTGGCAGCTCGAAGTTGGGATTCCTTGGACACGCCGATCGTGGTCACTTCCATGAACTTGGTCATCTTCACAGCCACTTCTTTGTCCTTGACAATAGCCCAACTTTTGAAGGAGCAAAATGACACAACCGATCACAAAAGAGAAAGAAACAACCAGTGAAAGATCAATCCAGGTTTCCATAGACGTGACAAAAGCCGTTTGAAGCTTTATTTCTTGAAAGACTAACACGGTAGGCCTACTAATTATGACTGCGCTCACAACTTAGAAGAAATGTTGAATTTTCTCAAAACTGTCGTTTAACACCACTTGGAGATTCATAATTCTTAGTACAAGGTCCAATTCATCATGCTAGTGTTGCAGGGGAGGCTAGGCTTACCCAATTCGAGAACCAGCATGACCGCTGCACTTTGAAAAGGTGAACAGCATGATGTCATAGTCAGCTTGATGAGTAATCGGAGTGTAGTGCGGCCAATAATAGGCCAGGTCGTGCACGAACTTCCCGTTTGGGCGGTTCACCACGGCCTCACGGATCGAGCCATCAGGGTTGTTTGGCGAGGTGACAATCTCGACGAATGGCCCATCCTTGTTGAAGCTGTGCCCGTCGCCCTCCCATTTGTAGAGATTGGATTGAAGGAGCTCTGTGACTTCTTGATAACACTGCAACAAAGAAAAAGATTTAGAAGCTCAAAGCCAATTATCCCCATATCTGTATTGAAGTTGTTGATCATTTTCATACATTTTCGGTATGATGTGCACTGTCGCGATTACTTGTACCATATTTCATGCTACTATTGCTGTTAGACCATGTGAGGGGTTAAGATGACATAAATCCAAACCGAGTGCCCCAATAAAGAGTGCACACTCCTACCTTCTGAGCCAACCCTTGTCTTAGCTAATAATGAAATGTAAATAGAGTTCACGTTCGAATTCCGCAGATCGAGGATTAATGTTAAGCACCAGAACATGCATGCACCTGAATACTGACGGAGGACAAGATTATATTAAAGTTTGAGCAATGAGAAAGTGCCTGATATTAATTCCAACAAAGTGAAGAATTCTCTCTTCCCTCTAAATCTGAGACTCTGATAGGACTCTCGTCTCCATTTCCAATACAGAAGCCATCATTAAAAGACTGAGAGTTCTTCGATTTAGGCCTGATCTTGACTTGATAGTCTATCCTATCGGGTCTTGAAATGTCGACAAAGGAGAAAGAAAATCCTTCTGCTCTTAAAATACTGTCTTTTCTTCTTGATTGACTAAAAGAGCGACTACACACTACAGTTCAGATGCAGCACTAATAAACCAACCAGGCGTCTCTATCTTTTCAGACTCCATGGGTTACCATGGGGACCAAACTCCACGTGACCATGTTACCGCACCACTATGAATGAGCTTGCCTAGGTTATGGCGTGTGCATGCATGTTTGTTCCTCTTAAAACATTTCGGTTGCTGGTTTTGAGGAAAACATGTCTGTCCACTTTGTCTGGCATGTTTCGTTTCTTGCTCCCTTGTCCAGGCAATCAAAATTTGAGATCTGGGTATTCGTTATCTCAGTCAAAGTCAAACGGCTATTAAAAAACAAATAGAAATATAAAATTCAGAGAGACCACATATCCTACTCAACTAAGTTTCTTCTCTTCCAATGACACTCTTGTACCAATGCAAACATATCACATGACACCAGGGGATTAAAGGCAGAATTGCTCACCGATGTTCATGTTCACAATCACTTACTTCTCTGTAGGTGGGTCATGGTCAAGGTTGGTCACTAACCTAGTCTTCATTGGACTGATGCTAAAACTATCAAAACAAACATCAAATAAAGGAAAAGGAAGATCAGACCATCAAAAAGAAGGCCACTCGACCTGTCAATGTCAGTTCGATACACATTTCATCCAACTACAGCCGCAGCACAGGCACACCATCGATGGTCCTTTTTCAATTACGGCAATCATGGGCCTCTCAAAAAGATCGATTTCATTTGCATTTTACTTCACAACTAAGCCGTGTCTCTACCACTACATTCGATATTCCCCCTTTCTCCTTACTTTCCAATTGTTAACTGAGATTTGCGATTTCTCTTTTCTGCCGCGAATATACCCTATAAAGGGATTGGCCGACCCCAAAAAAAAAAAGAAAAGGGAAAGAGGACGAGGAGGAAAGCAACGGCGTTTGGGCGACGAGACCGCACTTAAATTAAGTGTGGCGTAGTGGCCGCAGCTGACAAGTGTCGTGGCCGAACGTGACAAGTGTCGTGGCGAATCCTCCGGCGACACTAAGACCGGCCCACGAGCCGACTGAGCCATGCAACAGACACGCTGTGCTCCGCCACTCGCATTCGGTCTCTGACATATCCCATGTTCGGTTGACATATAAACCCCCACCAAAAAAATATGAAGAACAAAAAGAAAAACAAAAATTGAAAAGGGTAATAAGAAAATTGAGGAAAAAAAAGTGGGTCGTCATCTTTCCATCGATTTGCAAACGTGGCCTCCGAATTTGCGGAGAAGAAGGCAAGACGGCAAGGGGTTTGTTATTTGCATTAATGAATGAAGTTCAATTGGAAGAAGTTAAAATGCAAAAAAAAGAAAAAAAAAGTGAAGGACAAAGAGGAGGAAAAACTTTAAAAAAAGAAAGAAAGAAGAAAATCGTGTTTTTTTTTTGGTCAGAAAGAAGAAAATCATGTTGAACGTCTATTTAGTGATGTGCTAATTGGAAATAAATCAAAAGAGGGACGGCCGCGACGGCGGCGGCGAAGAAGACTAATTACGATTTGACACATTCACGTTGAAAATGATCAAAAAATAAAACTTGCGCGGCAAGGTTAAATCTTGATCTTTTGATGTCACAGCTGCGGTTCGATGGCGCCCGAATGATTTACTATACATGGCAAATGCGACGAGACGGGCAATTACTGGCGGGGAAGACGAGGGGAAACCGGAGAGCGGAGGCCACGATGCGACGCATACATTTCGGGATAGCATAGATGGGTTCGGTCGAGGAGCGGGGGGCTTACCGAGTAGAAGGGTGCGGCGCACACCACGCTGGTGGGCTGGGGCAGGCCGGGCGGGCAGAGGGCGTAGAGGGCCGCCTGGAGGAGCTGCGTTGAGCCAGTGCCGACCACGATGTGGTGGCCGTCCTCGGCCTCGGCCGCGGCATTCCCGACGACGCGGTGGATCCTCCGGATGGACTTCTCGAGCTCCGGCACCAGAAACCAGCACGTGCTCGCGATGTTGCTGATGTAGCTCATCAGGTCGCTCCCTGAGATCACCAGGGAGCACCTGTCTCCCATGCTTCTCCAGTATGCCTCATACATTGTCGGATCGCCCCTGTCACAAAAAAAAAAAAAAAAACAGATTAAAACCAAAAAAAACTTTAATTTCCGGAATGGATCATAGCCCCCTTGAATCTAAATAGATTTTCTTTCTCCATTCTTGTCAGCCTAAGTTTAACTCGGCGCGGTCAAGCATCAAGGCGACACACAAACACTCAATGCGGACAAAGGGAAGGCTCGGATCGGAATCCTAGGACGACGATGACCGGGGACCGGCGACCGAGATCGAAAAGGACTTACACGTCGAGGTTGATGACGGAGTCCAGCGACGCGGCGGTCGGCCAGGTCCCGTTGGAGACGGCGGGGCGTCTGCTCGCCAGGGCTGGGTTCTCCGTTCCGCACATTTCCGTCCCGTCGCTCTCCGTCACCGTCACCATCTCTCTGTCTCTGTCTCTCTGTGTCTCCTCTGAAATTGAAATGAAAGAGATGGGTTGTTCGGGACTCTCGGCGACGGTTCTCGCCGTCTGTGTGCGGGAGGAGGTGTACATATAGCTGCTGAATGCGTTATGTTTTGTTCAAATAAGGCAAAGTTTCGAGCTTAGTTTAGCAAGTTCACTAATTACTTGCCGAAAAATTTGGGTTCACCCCCCCCGGATGAATCGAGGGTGAATCGAAGAACTAGGAAGATTAGTGATGGTATCTTCGAGGGCATTTGGAAAAATGGATGTTTTACCTCTTTTGAAGGATTGACATCCCATTTTCTCTCTCTCTCTTTCTCTTTCTTTTTCTTTTATGTGGGTGTATCCAAAACCATTAATAAGTTGAGTTGTTAGGGGGTTCAAATGGGAAATTCCCACTCATTGCTTGGCGTTTTTCAAGGAATATTGGTTGGACACGACAAAAAAGGCTCGGGCTATTTTCATCCCTCTAATAACTTTGAACAATGCCTTGGAATTGGAATGGTTCGGAATAGCTCTAGTCGGGATCTCGTTAATGGTAGAATTCATGAAAGAGGGGAAGTATACCTTTAATGCAGATGGATGAATTTAATGATTACCCATCTAAGAATCGAGTATCTAAATAGATTTAGTGATTGCGATACTAATTTGAAAGTTTATTTATTTACAATGTCTTTTTAAAGTTCGATCTCTAATAACTCCTCGTAATCTACGGTTCTATAGCTCATATATTTTTTAGGGGAATTCTTTGGTTAAAGTTGTGAACTCTCTATGAGTATAATCATATAAAAGAAATGTCAATTAACAAAGATTACCAACAAGATTCAAATTCCTTATAATAAAAAATCCTTTATCAAAATTAGCTCGAGCACATTAGTAAGTAGAAAAGAAAAAATTAAATTCGTATGAAAATGAATGGAAAATGACATAAGGTGGTGGAATAAAGTATCATTGTTTTGATTAATATGGACAGTTTTGCATATTCATGATAATATAGGCGGCCGTTACGTTTTCAATAAATAAAAACTTTCACCATTTCCATCTGTAATTTGATTAATTAGTTTCCTTGGGGTTATTTTAGTTCACTCAATAAGATAAGGAGTTTTATAGCCATTTAGAGTGTGAAAAAAATGTGAACTAAGACAAAAAAAAAAAGGAGGGATACTTCAGTGGACAAGATACTATTCCAATTTTAGCTTTCAAATTGAAAGAATTGATTTGATCTCGATGTAGACATGGCCACAGTTCGGAATTGGCTAGTTTCGATTCGCGGCCATGTATGTTGAAAATATGTCTCGAATTTGAGCCTGATAAACGAAATTCAACCCGAAATTAATTATTATTTGCGGAGGTCTCAATATTCCAAAGTTTTGATTTCCTATGTGCATGCAGTATATGGCAATTTTCGTTTCCTAGTTGCGGGCGATTTTATTTCCAATTTGGAGTCCAAAGGATGTTGGACTTTGACTATGAAGGAAAGCAAATCGTGGACTTCTGTTCGAGAAAGGAAATAAAATCTAAGGATGTTGGACTTTGACTATGAAGGAAAGCAAATCGTGGACTTCTGTTCGAGAAAGGAAATAAAATCTCTACTTGAAATCTGCCAAAGAAAGACAAAATAGGAAAGCTCAAACATGGACTTGTTGACTGAATTTTGTGGAATATCTCTTCCACATTGAAGTCTGCCACTTTAATTTTTCTTTGGGCTTATATAAGGGCTGTTCTTTTGTCGCAAGATTGGCACGCAGTTGTTGTTGAATACGTGAAGCAATTCTTGAAGCGCCGCTTGCTTGCGAGTGCTTGACGGTGGGTTTGTGGATTTGTTCGTGGAATTACACAAAGAATTCAAGTGTTAGTAGCGAGTAAATCTTGTAATAAGATTTATATATAATTTCTTTGCGAGATTGAGAGATTATTTTGTGAGGAATTGTAGTGCTAAACACTGCGTGAGTTATTGGGTGTAATGGGGGTTTGGAAAACACTTAGGCTCCGTTCGTTTCCGGAAAAATACTTTTCCGGAAAACATTTTCCGCGTTTCCCGGTGTTCGAGGGCGAAAAATGTTTTCCGTGAGAATACATTTTCCTTCCCCACCCCTAAATCCTTCATTGTTTTGAGGAAAATGATTTCCTCTTTTCACAAAGAGAAAATCATTTTCCTCCAAAGTTAAGGCAAAATTGCCCATGGGAGGGAAAATATTTTCCGTGGGAGAGGAAGTTGATTGCCGGTCACCGCTATCGCCCGCCGGTCGCCGGTCGCCGCCGCTGGTCGCCCGCCACGGCGGCGGCGGAATATTTTTCGAAAGTCATTTTCCTGAAAATATTTTCCGAAACTTTTTCAAATTTTAGCCAAACACCAGAAAATTATGTTCCATGAAAACATTTTTCAGGAAAATGACTTCCGGGAAAATATTTTCCAAAAGGAGAATATTTTCCGGCAAACGAACGGAGCCTTAAAGTATTTGAATGACTCAAGTGTGGTTGTAATCTCCATTGTATCGCTTGATCTATAGTGGAATTCCATGCTGCTCTCCCTGTGGACGTAGGTCACTACGACCGAATCACGTAAATCTGGTGTCTGATTTATTTTCTTATTCTGTCAATTTTATTATTTGATCGCTTGGCTTCCGTAACAATGTATGAACTGGAATTGGCGGTTCCAATCCGGTTTCGGCTCGATTCGAAATCGGCCGGTAAAAATTAAAAAAATAAATTATGAAATAAAAAAATAATGAATTATCAAATTATGAAATAATGAATTATTCAATTTAAAATATAATTAAAATATACATTGTAATCAAATTTGGGGAAAAAAAGAATTTCTCTACTTATCTGCAGTTTTTTTTTGGAACCTAAACCGGGCCCGTAACCACGGGCTGGTTCCTGTTTCGAACCATGGACCTGGTCAATGGGCCGGTCCCAAATTTGACCCGGGCCAGTTCTAGGTCGAAATTAGCCCATGGCCATGCCTATTTTGATGTCACATTGAGAATAATCTACAATTTTTGACACTTTTGTCTTTGAAAAGAAAATGTTGTTCTTTAAATGAGGTCCTCGACACGCGGAAGAAAAAAAATCCACTCGAAGTACGAGGTGGATATGCTCCTCATTACCTGGTTACCACTTCAAGAGTCAAAACCACATTGTTGACCACAGTATCAAATATCCTGTCCGGCGCAGGAATCAATTAAAGCAGAGATCTCGGTCGAAATCGTCATGCATTGAATATGCGGAAAAAGCTAGGAAGCTTCTCTGTTTTTCCATGGCTTTTCAACTTTATTAGCTAGCGAACAAAAAAAAAACTTTATTTAGCTGGTCTGTGCTCGAGTGGCTAATCATAAAATCGTTCATCTCCAGTGATAACAGCTTGCTTTCCACCTTCTTTTTGTCTTCTTTAGTTTGTCCTCTCCTCATGGTTCTGTGAGGTCGTCGTTTTTGAATTCGTTTTTTTCTTTTTGGATATTTCCACTTGCACGTCGGTTTGATTTGTTCAGTGCTGGATGCAATATTATTTGCTGCATTTGTCATGGAGCACTTTATAATTGAGTGGAACTCGACTTAGAGACGCTACATTAGTCTTTAGTCTCTAAAGATTCGGTTTAAATAACTTAACATGTTCGATTGTCGAGCTCTTAAATAGAACATTTCATGGCAATTGTGACACTTTTTGGTAATGCTAAGAGGACATTGCTAGTGTTGTTCGTCCCTTCCTTTTGCTTATCAAGAAGAAAAATAAAAGCTCTGAAATTGTCTCGATAAACACTCGTTCCTCAAGAAGACGGTTTGGCTAAAAAACTCTAAGGAAAACCTCTGTGTTCGAGTTTTTAGATGCTAATGTGGTCAAGCTTGGCATTCCCACTTACAAATCGGACTCTAGTTTGAGTCGGGCTACATTTGATTAGACTTGTTACTATCCCAAATCTGAGCTCGTCTAGACCTTACTGACCTATCATTCCTGTAAGAAATTAGTTCTACAGATCATCATATCAGATGATTAAATGTTCTATATATTTACATGTTAGGAACGACTTTTATTTAATATTGGGCACGCCAAATTTTGAAATGCATATAGACAACTATCTCTACATTCAAAAGCATATAGTCGTATACAATTCACTTTGCTACAATTCTTCGGATTTTTCGTTGCATCAAGTGTACGTTATTTCATGACCTTTACTTTTCCTCTATTTCTACCTTAGAGTTGAGCATTTAATTTGATGTTGACAGGGCAAGTGATCCTTTAGCAGTCGTTCCACAATAGGCTACTACTTCATTCTAGGTAACTTACTTATTTGACGGTGTAGCAAGTAATAGATCGTCATAGTTTGGTCTAGTACACAAGCATAATATCATGCTCTTGTTGATTCGAATGGTTGCGATGATTACTAGAATATGAATACGGTGGGATAGTTGTTTATGTTGGAGAAAAATCCCTATGAATTTTGACGATTTCAAAATTATCCTTGATATAATATTTACTATGATAAGTGCAAATGTTTGTGATGATATCTAAAGGACGGTAATGATACGCATGATTGTTATAGAGCTCTGCGTAAACCAACTGGGATGATGAAGATCTTGACAAGATATGAACAAATCAAATATGATGTCGTGATCATAAGAATTTGAATGAACCATGGTCAATCTTTTATCATCGTGAAGCATTTGGTAGCTGATTTGCTTCTTAATTTCATTGGAAATGATATCGCAAGTCATTTTCATACAGCTTGTCCATAAACAACACCAAGTGACTAGTGATAATCTGCACATGTTGATTACGAGTCAATGTTGTGCAAATATCAAGTCATTGGTGGTATTGTTGTAACGTTCGTCTAAAGATTCTCGTCAGAGACTATACATATAGTTGTTGGCAACTGGAAAAGCACAATAGGAGAATTGGAAATCGTCAGAGAACTAAAAATAGCTTTTATCATAACAGTCAGAATATCTAGCGATGCGACAAAAGTAGCAAAGTCTATTTTAGGAAAATGTTCAGCAAAAGGACACTATAAGTACCATAACTTGTGTACGGCGCTCACTTTGGTGCCATAACTTTTTTTCGGATCACTTTGGTGCCAAGTCGGAGGAAAAACGATCACTTAAGTGTCATAACTTTTTTTTGAATCACTTTAGTGCTAAAATTTTTGAAAAACGATCACTTAAGTGCTAAAATTTTTGAAAAACGATCACTTAAGTGCCAATCTCCGTCGAGACTCCGGCGAGCCACGTCAGCTTCAGAAATTAATAAAATAAATGCCACATCAGATTTCCGGCAAAAAATTATGTACGGCACCGGAGTTGGCACTTAAGTGATCGTTTTTCAAAAATTTTAGTACTTAAGTGATCGTTTTTAAAAAATTTTAGCACTAAAGTAATCCAAAAAAAAGTTATGGCACTAAAGTGAGCGCCGTACACAAGTTATGGCACTTGTAGTGTACTTTTGCCGAAAATGTTCAAGGGACAAGGTTGTATGGGCAATCTGATTTCAGAACAACAATTCCCAACAACTCCTTACGGCTCTTTACTCCTCAAGACGATATCCAATAGGAAGATTGAAAATGTCTATATAAGAGAGGATCATTGAAGCTCAAAATGGTAGGACGGAAATTAAAAAAGCTGAATGTATTCATTTGATAGGATTAGTATTGCTGATTGTAAATTATCTTGGTGATTACTAGTACATTCAAGCCCCTATTAGTCTATAGAGTGAACGTAGGCATGAGGATAAAACCGAACCACTATAATTTTCAGTGTGTTATCTTTTACATGCTCATTATTATAGACAACTTACTCATAGTACCTTGCGTAATTGTCATTGATTGCATCAGCTGATCTCTAGCACCAGGACTTGATATTTATCCAGTTTGTTATTTGTCATTATCATCTTCGTTGAACAAATAGCATCACTTGATCTTGCTATTGCTTGCCTCTCCTGATTTTCAAGTATTGGTTATTGACTGCCACAAATCTATCTAAACAAAGTATTCACCCCTCGTCTAGGCTGCTTAGTTAGCTCCAACAATTGATATTAGAGTTTTGTTGCTTGTTATTTAAAGTGTGTTACTTCTAATCATAAAGATCTTCATCTATGGCTAACTGTGGTGGTTTCCGTGTAAATGATTCACAAGCTCCAAGCAAGCCACCGTACTTTGATGGTAGCAATTATGGTTACTGGAAACAAAGGATACAGGCCTACATTGAAGCAACTGATCTTCTCATGTTGGACGTGATTCAAAATGGGATGGTAGTGCCAACCAGTGCTCTTGCTCAGCAAAAAGGTGAAAATGTGCAAGCTGTTGCGGCTCAACAGGAAGAAACTCAGAGAAGAATTACACAAAATGCTAAAGCGAAACATCTTTTGTATTGCGCATTATCTCCATCTGAATTTAATAGAATTTCTTCTTATGTGACAGCTAAGGAAATATGGGATTGACTCTTGCTCACATTTGAAGGAACCGATAGAGTTAAGGAAACAAAGATGAACATTCTTCTTGGAAACTACGAAACTACAAAATGTTCAAGATGAAATATGATGAAATAGTAACTTAGATGCTTACGAGATTCACTGAAATAATGAATGGTCTTGCCAATTGAGGAAAAATCCTCACTGATGGTGAAAAAGTAAACAAGCTACTGAGAGCACTTCCAAAAGAATGTGGTTATGTGAAGACCTCAGTATAGAAACAATGAGAATTCAACCCATCACTATGGATGAGTTGATAGGCACACTAATGTCATACGAGGTAGAGCACATGAATAAGGAAAACAACAACAAAGGTAAGAAAATTATTGCTTTTGGAGTTGACCATGATGACGCAACTGAGGAAACATCATCTGAAGATGAAGATGATAAAGACTTGGCTCTATTAACCAGGAAGTTCGAGAACATCATGAGAAAATGAAGATATTTCAAAGGAAAGAGACAGACAAGATTCTCAGAGGACAAAAGTCATTCAAAAGTAAAGAAGAAAACGAAGGCAAGACTGTTGTTTGCTATCAATGCAAAAAACCAAAACACATTAAGCCAGACCGACCACTTCTCAAGAAAAGAAAAAGGCAAATATGAAAAGAAGAAACAAGCATTAAAAGCTGAAATGTGGAGTGACACCAAATGCGAGTCTAGTGACGATGATGAAGCAAATTTGTGTCTAATGGCAGACTTTGAAAATGATGAAGAAAATGAGGTAAGTACTTATGAACTCTATTATGAAGAGATGCAAGATTTTCTGGAGGAAATATTTGAGGAGCACAAAAAGGCTTCAAAAAGGATTGAAATGGGAAGTTTCAAAAATCAAGAGCCAAAATCTTTCTCAAAGAGAGGAACTTGAAAATTTGCAGAACGAAATTGCCACTATTAAGAGTGAGCATGAACATTCTCAAAATGACAGTGCTTCTCTTAAGAAAGAGATTTTAAAAATTAGCACAAATTTTTCTCTACGCTCAAAAACACCGGAGCACATTATCTGTATTCAAATTCCTCGTTACAACAAATCTGGTTAGGGTCATGAGGATGATGCTGAAGAGAACAATCCCTTTCCAAATGTGAAAAAGGGATTGAAACGGAACCTCCTGTTTGTCTTTATAAGAATATTTATGCCAAGCAATTTACAAGATTTATTGGTGGACGGTTTCACAACTGCTCAGTCTTCAATGAAAGTGGTCATTTCAAGTATGAATGTCCAAATGAGTAGAATAAAGACAATAGGAGGACTACAACTTTCGTACAGTACTCACTTAAGTGCCATAACTTTTTTTTCGCTCACTTGAGTGTCACATCAGAGTAAAATGGATTATTTGAGTACCATTTCGAGCAAATCATCCTACGTGATTTTTTAATTAATTTTCCATATGATGTGGATTTTTTAATGTTATTTTATTGATTTTATTTTTATTTTTATTTTTCCTTTTCTTTTCTTTCTTATTTTTCCTTTTTTTTTTCAAGTTTGGTGAGGGTCGCCGGTGACCCTTGCCCTCAGCCAAGCTGGGCGAGGGCCGCCTCGCCATTTGCAGGTATGGCTGTGAAGGCCCTTGGCGAGGCCATCGAGGCCTTGTTGGCCGCGAGCGAGGTGGCGAAAGCTCTCGCCAGATTTGGCGAGGCTGCCTTGCCAGCGGCCGTGAAAACCCTTGACGAGGCCATCGCGGCCTCGTCGGCTGCGAGCGAGGCGACGAAGACTCTCGCCAATCTAGCGAGGCTGCCTCGTCCACTGCTGTGAAAGCCCTTGGCGAGGCCATCGCGGCCTCACCGATTGAGAGCAAGGCGGCGAAGGCTCACGCCAGAACTGGCAAGGTCGCCTCACTCGCGACTGCCCAAATCTGGCGAAGGCCTCGCCCACCACTAGCGAGGCCATGACGGCCTCGCCTAGAGCCTTTGCAGCCAAGGGCAAGGCGGCCCTCGCTGACATTGAAAAAAAATTTGCAAAAAATTTCAAAAAAATATTTAAAAAATTGTCTACGTCAACTCCAGTGAAGCCACGTAGGACAATCGGTGTCCATGTCGGATTTTCCGGCGAGGCAAATCATCGATGGCACTCAAGTGATCAATTTTCAAATTTGTAGCACTCAAGTGAGCAAAAAAAAAGTTATAGCATTCAAGTGAACGTCGTACAAAAGTTGTGGCATTCCTAGTATTCTTATCCCCAAATGAGTAGTTGAAACCCAAAAAGATCTATTGGAGATTCAATACAGCCCCAAAGCATAACCAAAAGGGACACAAGCTTGTTTGGGTACCAAAGAAACGATAGGAATCTAATGAGCGCACGTAATCTTAAAGAAAAACAAGTGATATTTGGATAGTGGCTCAGCATGACATATGACTAGAGACGGTTCAAGTGTGAAAGCCTTACTCAAGTTGATAGAGGCATTATCACTTTTTGGAGGAAAAGGCAAACGAAGAATAATTGGCAAAGCAACATCAAGTTAGGAAATTTGTGTTGGTTATTTGTTTGTAAAACAAACAAAATAGTGTTTTTTCCTTTGTCCCACATGGAAAAGTTTTGAGAAGATATGCCACTTTATATGTGTAAGTGTTTTCTTCAATGTTAAAATGAAGACAATGGGGTGTGGACTAGACTTCTCAATACCCGCGTGCGGGTGCGCAATTTTGGCACGCTCGCGGATGATAATTAGCGCTAATCCTTGTTTATTAAATTTCGAATTTTTTATTATAAAATAACAATTTTATCCTATTGAAACAATATGACTGTTCGCAATAGAGTTGCGGTTATTTTTTTTATTAATTAATTTCGAAACTTATTATTTAGCCTAACGGTTATTAGGCGTTCTTATAACCTTTGGAAGAATTGTGTCTTTTCGGACATAACTACTTCACCTTTGGAAGTTATGCCTTTTCGGACGTAACTCCTTCAACGTTGAAAGGTTGTGTTTGTTCAAAGATTATTTTTCAGAATTTATAAAATTCGAATTAATAAAAATGATTAAAAAATATTATTCTTTTATTTTATTATTATTTTATTCCAAATTTTCATATATCCTTTTTCAACGTGACTTTTGATTTCGTACTAATTCACTATACATTTTTTTGATGAAGGGACGCCTTTGTTCGAAAGGGTGTGATTAGTGAGTTAGTTTTACATAGTTGAATATAAAGTCTCTTTATTCAGATTTTTAGAAACCTTTTCATTCCGAAAAGCTGAAGCCATTCTTTCTAATTGTTTTCCTAGAGAGACCTTGGAAATATATCAAAATTCATATTCGGTATTCTCAATAGAGACTTTGTTGTATCTTGGAGGAAATTTGCCGGTGATCATTAGTAATATCATGAGGTAAATAATTCCTTAAAGAAAGTGATGTCACGCCTCAAAGTCTGACTTCGTTGTTCATCCTATTTGAAGTTGAAGTTTCTTTTCTTCTACAATTTGAAGGAGCATATTTTTTCCAACAATTTTATGATATTATTCGTTCAACAATGGAGTCAGAGACAATCAAGGTCATGAATCAAGACATGATGAAACTGGACCGTTTCGATGGGAACAACTTTGCTCGTTGAAGGGACAAGATGATGTTCCTACTCATTGTATTGAAGATATCCTATATTCTAGATGCTAACCTGAAACCTATAGAGGATCCGAAGCCTACTATTGAAGGAGGCCAGCCGAGTGCGGAAGCCATGGAAAGGATTAACAAGGAAAAGAAGAAACACGAGGAGGACGAATTACTGTGTCGTGGACATATTCTAAACACATTGTGCGATTGACTTTACAACTTGTTCACTGAAATGAATTCGGCCAGAGAAATTTGGAACGCGCTTAAATTCAAATACAAAGCAAAGGAGCAAGGTACCAATAAGTATTTGATCGCTAAGTACTTTGATTTTAAATTTATTGATACTAAACCTTTGTCGGAGCAAGTCCATGAACTACAAGTGCTAGTCAACAAAATTCGTGCCCTAAAAATCGAAATTCCAAAAGCCTTTCAAGTTGGAGCAATTATTGCAAAATTGCCTCCAAATTGGAAAGACTATGGAAAAAGGCTTATGCATAAGTTAGAGGACATATCCTTGGAGCAAATTCAGAAACATCTTCGAATTGAGGAAGAGTCACGTATACGTGACAATTCTGTTTTGTTTGATACCAAGGTGAATGCTGTGGAGGGTAATGGATTTCAATCCAAAAACCGTCGGAATTTCAAGGTAAAGAAAGGGCCGAAATTTAAGAAAACACATAAGAAGAAGAAAGGTTCTTGTTTTGTCTGTGGTAAACAAGGATACTATGCTAAAGAGTGCAAGCATCGCAAGATGATCATGTTCAAGGACAAGAACATTTCAACAGTGAAGGCAGATGCGAATTTGGTTGAAGAGCACTTTGTGGCTATGATTTCAACCAAGTTTTCAAATTTGAGAATTTTTGAAATCAATGATAAGGTAGCCGTGGTTTCTGAAATCAATTCTGCTTCTGTCCAATCCAGTTAGTGGTTAGACTCTAGGGCTACGGTCCATGTGTGCAAGGACAACTATATGTTTAAGCAATTTGAAGAGACTATCGACAAAAATGTTCGAGAGGTCCCAATGGTGAACAACGCTCTTGCAAAGGTTGCTGGCAAAGGCACGATGGAACTTAATCTTACTTCTGGAAAGAAGATAACTCTTCTTAATGTGTTATATGTACCCGAAATTAGGAATAACCTAGTTTCAATTGATTTACTTTGTAAGAAGGGGTTTCGGATCTTGTTTGAATCTGACAAGGTTATCCTGTCAAAGAACGAGATGTTTGTGGGGAAGGGTTATGCCAATAACGGCATGTATCAACTAAGTATCAATAATATTATCATATCTTCTGCTTATGCCATTGAGTCTGCTTCTTTACGACATAGTAGATTAGCACATATAAATTTTCGCTATTTAAAGAATATGAAAAAGTTAGACTTGATTAATTTCAATGGCGAATTAGAAAAATGTGAAATATGTGCTATGTCTAAACTCATAAAGAAACCATTTCCTGGCATTAATAAAAATTCGAATTTGTTGAATTTGGTTCATAGTGATATATGTGAATTTAATGGCATGTTAACTCGTGGTGGTAAAGGTTATTTCATTGCCTTTGTGGATGATTGTGGTAGATACCTATATGTTTATCTCATGAGGCCAAAGGATGAAGCTTTTACCATGGTTAAGAAATTCAAGGCTGAAGTAGAAAATGAATTGGAAAGGAAAATTAAAGTTCTACGTTCAGACAGAGGTGGGAAATATTTCTGAAATGAATTTTCTTTATTTTGTGAAGAACATGGTATTATTCATCAAGTTTCCGCACCATACACTCGACAACAAAATGGTATGTCTGAAAGGAAAAATCAATCCCTTGGAGAAATGGTTAATTGTATGCTTTCAAATTCAAAGCTACCAATTAATCTTTGGGGAGAAGTATTGCTTACTGCATGTTATATTCATAATAGAATACCATCTAAGAGAAATAACATGAGCCCTTATGAATTATGGAAAGGTGGACAACCGAATATGTCGTACCTTAAAGTGTGGGGGTGTTTGGCATATTACCGAGTACCAGACCCCAAGAGGACGAAACTTGGTCCTAGGGCTATCAAATGTGTTTTCATTAGATATGCTGAAAATATTAAAGCTTATAGACTTCTTGATTTAGAGTCCAATGTCATTGTGGAATCAAGAGATGTTGAATTCTTTGAGAATAAATGTTTTACGGGTTCTGAAATTATTGAAAATAATTCAAAACCTATAGAAACTCAAGTAGATTCTCATGAGAAAGAAGCACTAGAGTAAGAAAATTGAAGGATTTAGGTCCGGATTATATTACTCATGTTTTTCTTGTTGAAGGAGATGGAGATAATACCGTAGTAAATAAATACCCTTTAGTATTAAATTTAGAAGACGATCCTAAATGTTTTAGTGATGCTATGTCTTCTAGAGATACTTCTTTTTGGAAAGAAGCTATAAATGATGAAATAGACTCAATTATGTTTAATAATACTTGGGTATTAGTAAACTTACCAAAAGGATCTAAACCTATTAGGAACAAATGGGTTTTTAGGAGAAAATATCATTCCAATGGTTCTATCCAAGCTTTCAAGGCTAGATTAGTAGCCAAGGGGGTATAGACAAAAGGAAGGAATAGATTATTTTGATACGTATACTCCTGTAGCACGTATAACTTCTATTCGAATTCTTTTTGCTCTAGCTTCCATTTATGATCTTTGCATTCATCAAATGGATGTCAAGACTGCTTTCTTGAATGGAGATTAAATGAGGAAATTTACATGGAACAACCAGAGGGTTTTGTTTCTTCTTGAAAATGAAAGGAAAGTATGTAAATTAATTAAATCTCTTTACAGGCTTAAGCAAGCACCTAAGCAGTGGCATGAGAAATTTGATTCAGTCTTATTATCTAGTGGTTTCACACACAATAGTGATGATAAGTGTATATACTCGAAATTCACTAAAGACTATGGTGTCTTAGTGTGCTTATATGTTGATGACATGCTTATTTTTGGAACAAATATGACTGGAATCATTGAGACTAAGAAGTATCTAACTTCCATGTTTAAAATGAAAGATTTGGGTGAAGTAGATACTATCTTAGGTATTAAAGTTAAAAGGCATAGTATGGGTTATTCTTTGAGCCAATATGATTACGTTAACAAAATATTAAATAAATTTAGTCATCTTGATTTCAAAGAAATGAGTACTCCCTTTGATAGAAGTATTAAATTGAATTATAATACTGGTAAAGCGATAGCACAACTTGAATATGTGAATGCTATAAGGTCTTTCATGTATGTGATGCATTGTACTAGACTTGATATTGCTTATTCGGTGTGTAAGTTGAGTAGATATACTAGTAATCCAAATATAGAACATTCAGAGGCTATTGTCAGAATCTTTTTTTTTTATCTCAAGAGAACTAAAAATTTGGGATTGTTCTATAATAATTATCCGGCTATACTAGAAGGATACACCGACACTAGTTGGATTACAAGTGTAGGTGATCAACATTCTACTTCTGGATGGATTTTCACTTTAGGTGGGTGTGCTGTATCTTGGGCAAGCAAGAAACAGACATGCATAACTCACTCGACAATGAAATTCGAATTTGTTTTAGTAGCAACTAGAAAAGAGGCTGAATGGATTAAGAATTTGTTGTTGGATATCAAATTATGGCCTAGTCCTATGCCTCCTAATTTTTATCCATTGTGATAGTTAGGCTACTTTGGCAAGAGCTTATAGTAGCACTTACAATGGTAAGTCTAGACATATTAGTCTAAGACATGAGTACGTGAGACAATTGATTCAGGATGGTACCATAACAATTGTGTATGTGAGGTCACGTAATAATTTAGTTGATCCATTTACAAAGGCTTTATTAAGAGAGATGATAACTACGACCTCGAAAGAAATGGGGCTGAAACCCTTTAATCAAAATCACCAGTAATGGTAACTTGCCCTTATACTAGAATATCACTAGTCATAAGGTTTAATGGGTAAAAACAAGTTACTGAAGTGATTGCTTGATACTAATATGAGCCTGGACATGAGAAGCTAGTATCATCTGTTACGTTTGTAAGTTGAATTAAATTCTTAATGAAGTATGGTTCAAATGTGTTATTAGTAACAGAAACACATGAAAGATACTTAACCTATATGAGCTTAGAAGTGGTACCGCTTCTTACGAAAATTGAGTTTGCTTTCTAGAGAGCTCATGAAACAGGTACAAGCACAGGGCCATAATAGTGTTGAGTAATATAGAACTTCTCGCCGAAATAAAAGGTTAGTATATGTGTAGTATGTCCAATTCTATTACATAGAGTACAAGTTTAAAGCATAGCTATTTGTCACTTTTATAAAGTTTTGATATGCTTGCACTAAATGAAGGTTTAACTCTAAAGAGGTCTTTATGTATGTATATTAATCTCATGGAAATTATGGTTGTATTCTTTTTATAATCTTAGTTGGTATTTTGTTTTACAAACAAAGTGGGGGATTGTTGGTTGTTTGTTTGTAAAACAAACAAAATAGTGCTTTTTCCTTTGTCCCACGTAAGAAAGTTTTGAGAAAATGTGCCACTTTATATGTGTAAGTGTCTTCTTCAATATTAAAATGAAGACAATGTGGTGTGGACTAGACTTCTCAATACCCACGTGCGGGTACGCGATTTTGGCACAATTATTAGGCGCACTTAGCACTTGTCGCTCTTGCAGATGATAATTAGCACTAATCCTCATTTATTATTTTTATTTATTAAATTTCGAATTTTTTATTATAAAATAACAATTTTATCCTATTGAAACAGTGTGACTGTTCGCAATAGTATTGCGGTTATTTTTTTATTAATTAATTTCGAAGTTTATTATTTAGCTTAACGGTTATTAGGCGTTCTTACAACCTTTAGAAGAATTGTCCCTTTGGACATAACTACTTCACCTTTGAAAAGTTATGCCTTTTCGGACGTAACTCCTTCAACGTTGAAAGGTTGTGTTTGTTCAAAGATTATTTTTCAGAATTTATAAAATTCGAATTAATAAAAATGATTAAAAAGTATTATTCTTTTATTTTATTATTATTTTATTTCGAATTTTCATATATCCTTTTTCAACGTGACTTTTGATTTCGTACCAATTCACTATACATCTTTTTTATGAAGGATGCCTTTGTTCGAAAGGGTGTGATTAGTGAGTCAGTTTTACATAGTTGAATATAAAGTCTCTTCATTCAGATTTTTAGAAACCTTTTCATTCTGAAAAACTGTAGCTATTCTTTCTAATTATTTTTCTAGAGAGAACCTATAGATATACCGAAATTACTATTTGGTATTCTCAATCGAGACTTTGTTATATCTTGGAGGAAATTTGCCAGTGACCATTAGCAACTTCGTGGGGCAAATAATTCCTTAAAGAAAGTGATATTACGCCTCAAAGTTTGACTTCGTTGTTGATCCCATTTGAAGTTGAAGTTTCTTTTCTTCTACAATTCGAAAGAGCATATTTTTTCCAATAATTTGGCCATTGAAGATGTATCACTTGTCAAAGGACCGAACCATAATCAGGTGAGCACCAGTCAACTGTGTAACAAGGGTTACAAAATTAATTTTGAAGAAGGTAAATGTATTGGAACGGGCAAGGCGAATCACAATTATTTATTGGAAAGAGTTACGGGAACATATATTTGCTTCATGTCAATCTTGATGCTGCTCAATGCTGACTATCAATCGAAGATGAAGGCAAACTATGGCACAAGAAATTAGGTCACGTCAATATGAAGCATATTTCCAAAATATCTTCAAAAGGTCTTGTTCATGGCTTACCCAAGATCAAATATGAGAAATCTCAACATGCAACGCTTGCTCCTTGGCAAACAGGTCAGAAGTTGATTCAAATCTATAAACATTGTTACCACTAACTTGTCTCCGCAGTGGTTGCAGACGGATTTATTCGGACCAACGAGAACCACAAGTCTTGGAGGCAAAACATACTCTTTGGTGATTGTTCATGATTATTCGAGGTATACATGGCTGGTGTTTCTAGCTCATAAGCACGATGCATTTCAAATCTTTTATAAAATTTGCACAAAGAGTTCAAAACAAAAAAGGCTACAACATCACATCAATTCGAACCAATCATGGAGGAGAGTTTGAAAATTAAAGCTTCTTAGAATATTGTAATGAAAATAATATGGAGCATAATTTCTCCTTAGCCTACACACCTCTACAAAATTGTGCTGTAGAAAGAAGAAATGGTTCTTTCCAAGAAATTGCAAGAACCATGATGATAGAAAGTGGCGTTCCTACTTACTTTTGGGCTAAATCAGTCGCTACTGCTTGCTATATCATGAATAGAGTGTTTTTAAGATTATTGTTGGAGAAAACACCCTATTCTACCAATTATTTCATACTTCCATGTTTTTTGGTGCAATTGTTACATTCTCAAGAATGCCAATGATAATGTCAGGAACTTTGACTTCCAGAGCAAGCGGGGGTATTTTTCCGTGTTAGTCAACTTCTAGTGGAGCATATTGCGTGTTTAACAAGGTCTTGCGGGAAGTGGAAAAATTTATAAATGTTAAAATAATGAGGAACCAATGGTACTGCCTGCACCAGCTGATGATACTAATCAACGGTGACAATCATAAGTATAAAGCTTGAAATCTAAACCATTGCTAAAGGACTAGAGATTCGAGTTAGATCATCCTAGGTAACAAATCATTGGAAAAATTGATGAGGGAATCAAAACCAGATCTTCATTCAAGGAGTTGATGAACTCCATGGCATTAACCTCTGAGATCAAGCCTAAAGAAATTGAAGAAGCCATTGTTGATGAAAATTGGATCGAAGCTATGCAAGAAAAACCCTATCAATTCAAAGTCAATGAAGTCTGGGACTTGTATCTCGTCCTCAAAATCATCTAGTCATCCGCACAAAGTTTGTATTCAGAAATAAACTTGATGACAAAGGTAACATGATGTGCAACAAGGCAAAGGAAGTCCTGAATGAACAACTGAAGGAGGAAGCTGAGATTGAACAACAACAGAAAAGGAAGGCCAATGCCCCTGTGCCTGTCCGGAAGCAATCCTTTGTTTGTCCACCAAGATATGAATCATTAAGGACTCGGGGAGTTGATACTAATTTAGGATACTACCGATGCTGGTCCTTCTCTCGCCCATCTTCAAGAGGATGTTAAGGAAATGAAAACATCCATTGCTTCCATTTGACAATATTTGGTGAGCTAGAGCAAGCCATTCAAAATATGAACTGGTTCAATCCTGTTCATCCAATTCCTGAACAATTTGCTCCGTCACCCCCTACTCAGCAAAAGAGCTCTCCTCGTGTTTAAACTGTTTAATCTTTAGTGCTCTTTGTTTTTTGTTGATATCGTATGTATGCCTATTTTGGTGATCAATGAAGTTATCTTTTGCATATTGGGTTATGCTGTTTGCTGATGGCAAAAAGGAGGAGAAGGGTTAAATGCGATATGCGATGTGTAAATCATAATATCTACTTATTGATGGTTTCAAGAGATGATAGCACTTAGACAGGGGAGCAACTTTGCTCGTGATAATAGTTTATATCAACCGTTAGCATATTGTATCTAAATGCTTGTCTTAAGATAAATTTCATGATTATCTGCTTTTATTTGTCATCTTTTCTATTTATAATGGAATTGATCTAAACTAGGAGTATGTGAATTTTCACTCATATCTTTCAAATCTTCTATATGATACCTCCTTATTCCTTGAAAACATATGGAGATTTCTACATTTGCTTGAATGTGCTTCATTGACAATATCAAACTTGAAGATGTTTACTTTACTTGCAATTTCTTTTAAAAATCTATATTACCACATCCGTGAGGTAGTTTTGTCATCATAAACAAGAGAGAGATTGTTGGAACAACATACTTGTGAATTTTGATGATTTCAAAATTATCTTTGATACAATATCTAGAGATAAGTACACTAGAAATCCTAAAACTTGTTACAAAAGTGCAATTGAGTTGGTAATCAGAATAACTATAGTTGCTTCCAGTGTTGTTGGATTCATCACTAGAGCTTAGATGAGGATTTTTATCGTCGCAACGTGGTCGGTTAACATGATGTCTCTCTGGTTGCTCTTATCTCATATGATTCTTCAGGAGATTGAGAACTCACTCGATTTGCCTCTGAAGATCCTCTAAGGCACGGTCTTGTCTTTTGTTGTGTGCTTGATTCAAAGTCAAGTGTCTTGGAACCTAATCAGTCATTTTCTTTTTTAGGATGTGAGTAACAAACGAGGAACGAAGGAATTCTCTCAAACTAGTTCAACCTAGAGCTTTGATATCAACTTGATGTGTGATGGAATTGAGAGATTAAGAAATTGGTTTTTTGGAATAAATGTATGCTTAGAGTTTTCTGGAAATGTTTGATAGAATGGGGGAAAAGACACTAAAATTGCCATAACTTTTATACGGCATTCACTTTAGGATAAAACTTTTCAATAGATAACATAAGTACCACTTTTAAAATGAACGATGACTTAAGTGCCAACTCCGATTTGGAATGTCGAAAATCCAAAGTGGCAATATTTTATCAATTTTCTCAACCGACGTGATGCTCTAGCATGCCAATCAACATTAATAGCTCTAGCATGCCAATCAACATTAATAGCCCTAAATGATATCGTCTACGGTTTTACCCCAACCATAATACTAATTTGGACAAGTTAAGCAATTTCCCCAAATTCTTCAAACCCTAACTTGGAATCCTAAAATTAAGAGTTGAATCTTGTAATGGAGAGCATGAGCGACTCAAATTCGTTTCAACAAACCCAAAATGAGGGTGAATATTCTCACAATTTAAGTATGAAATAAACGTTTATGCATTGCATTTCAAGAAGTAGCTTCTCGAGTATATAGATAGACTCACATTTTCTGAAACACAATGCGTCTATTTTAGACGCAATACACAAAGACACTAACGATGTACCAATTTCAATCCAAACAATCAACACGACATCAAAAAGAGTTTTCTCTTCTCTATCATCCTTCCAACATGGTCCGACGCCAATGATCGCTGAGTCAACCCTCCTCTTTTTGTTGGCCGAGTAACTCGAATCATGTCATCTTGGGTTGAAGCTTATTCGCTGGTGCGGATCTGCACCAGTGATGCGTTCTTGGACCTCCTCTTGTTAGTTTAATGACTGATTGCGATCAGAACTCCTCATCGCTGAGGAAATGCTGACATTCTGTTCGACCCTGTTATTGTAAAAAGCAAGATATGACAATATTAAAGGAATCGAAGAGGAGCTTGGATCCACAGCTTTGACATGCGCGCACAGGATGTCTCCGGTGAACTCCAGAGTCTTCTACTTCCCCTTAGGGCCATGCTGAGCATGTTTCCTTCCTGTGGATTTCGCTGGCAAGAGAAGGATGCGGAGAGAAATTAACTTAGGCGGTGTCTGATTTTATTCTCAACACAAGCGAGCTTTCTTTTTTATACGGAAAAAGCCACAAAACATTCAACATTTAACTAAAAAAAGTCACTTAGTATTTAATATTTAATAATAAAAAATGCCCCATCATAGTTTTTGCAGGATTTTGTAGCCGAAGGCACTTAGCTGTTTGTTTTTTCTCCGAGTGGCATTGAAGTGATCAGGCAAAAAGTTTCAACACTCAAGTGAGCGCCGACGAAAGTCATAGCACTTTTAGTGTCCTTTTACCGATAGAAAGGTCTTAAACAGATATTTATGAGTGGAAAAATGAAATTGAGATTAAAAAAACTCACCACCAAGTCCTAAAGGATCACACCACTAGCCAATGATAAAGAATTTAAGTTCACCACCTAGGCATAAAGGAACTCGCCACCATCCAAAGGTAAAGAACTTTTAGCTCACCACCAAAGGATTTGGATAAAGAACCAAAATAAGAAATTTGCTCAATTTAGAAAATCTCATGTATATTTCAAATGCAAGTCTGGCACCTTTGCTTACAGAGGGACTCTATTAAGCAAGCAAAATTGACTTGGAAGTCTTGAAAACCATAATGACTCTTGGACAATCACATAATAATGACTCTGGAAACTGACCAAACTTAAGACTCAAAAAAAATAGGACTTGAAACTTGTTAAATATGTCTTGAATTTATGTACTCGGTCCGGTTTATGACCCGACCCGACATATTTTTGTGCGACCCGAAAGTGGAAAGAAATTTCGGGTGCCCTATTTGTACTGTGGCTAGGTTTTCTCATTGTTGTACAGAGAGTTTTGCTTTCAGAGAGTTTTGGTGAGCCGTGAGGTTTTGTCGTTATTTCGACTTCTGAAATTTGTACTCTCTTTTGATTATAGTGGAATCTGTCTTGCCTCGCCCGTGGACGTAGATCACTTCGTGATCGAACCACGTAAATCCCCGTGTTCTGTCTTTTGTTTTTCCGCATCCGTCTCCAACAAAACTAAAGACGCATGCTAACTAGTTGTCCACCAGTCTTGGAGGTCGAAGAGTCACCTTGAAAGATCAGCAGGCGGCCAAAGGAATTGACCAATATTTGCTTGGTAGTCAATTAGCAACCTTGGAATTGATAACTAGTCTTGTGAGTCGACATCTAACCCTCTAGGATTGACAACTTCAACCTTAGACCCATCGAATCATGTGGCCGAAATTTGTCTTTGCCTATATAAGTAATAATTAGGTTGGATTAATCGATAAAACTTGAGTTGGGCTTGAGAGTTGTTCCGTGAGACCTAATGCTTCTGCATCAGTTTTGAGTGTGTCTTTGTGAAAGATGTTAATCCGTAAATTAGTTGCGGAATTAATAGAAGAATTGATGAGGATTTGGTGTTAAGTCATCTAGTCTATCTTAGGAATCGATCGCATACCAATCATTCAAAATGCAATAAGACTACGAGATTATGCAAAATTTCATGTGAGTTGTCTGCTATCTAGATTTTAACTTGTTGCTTTAATGCATGATTCGTGATAAATTTCAGGCTTAATTAGACTTAATTGTGTCATTAGGTGATAGGGTACAATTGTCTTCGTGGTCCACATGTTAAGGGATAATGTTTTTTTATCCCATTATTTTGAAGAAACTCTCTTTTACCATTCATTTCAATAAAAAGTGAGAAGTTAAAAATTATAGAAAAATAAATTAACTAAAATATTATTTTGAATAGAAATTAATATCAACAATATCATTAACAAATAAAAATATTTAAAATTTGATTAAATACATCAATAGAACTAATAAGATAATTCAAGAAAAAGAAACAAAATGTGAAGTGGAAAAAGGTGTCAATAACAAAAACTCAAATTACAAAACTTAGATGCCTATTATGTACTTTTAAGTTTTAAATGGTTAATTAATGAAAAAAAAATGATGAGCTAATACTGCAAAAAACCCCAAACTAGTACGTCTGTGACAATTTTACGAAAAACTATCAAAAATCTCAAACTGGTATGCCTATGAAATATTTACCCTCAGTTTATTTCCGTTAAATTTTACTGTCAAATTGTTTTGTTAAATGACATGCGGCAATTGACGGATGTACCAATTTAAAGTTTTACTCTCCATTTGTCACAAGCGTATCAGTTTATGATTTTTGTGTTATTAATTCAATTTAATGGAAACTAACTAAGGGTAAATTTATCACAAATGTATCAGTTTAGAGTTTTTGGTTGTCAAAATATTAATTTGGGGTAAAATTGTCACAGGTGTACCAGTTTAGGATTTTTCATGATATTAACCCAAAAATGATTGACCAATAAAAGATATTCAAAAATATCATCTTGGATTTTGGTTATCTTTTATGAGTTGAGGATGTCATTTTCTTTTATAATTCTTTTAAATATTCTTTATTAATTAATCATTTTTAACAAGTGATTAACCCTTTGAATAGAAATAGCCAATTATCGTCATTTGGCCTTTGTGTTATTAAGGCCTGTTCCCTTTTTATTTAGTTAGTATTTAATTTTATCTTTACAATATCTTCTTTAGTAGATTAAAGTGGATATACATATCAAAATTTAACAAATTTATTATTTAATAATGTTATTGATATGTATTGTTTCTATCATTAGAATTTTAGTTAATTTAGTTCTTTCCAATTTTCTGTACTTTATTTATTTTGCCACAATTAATGGTAAAATAGAGATATCCTTTACAAAAGAGATGAAAGCATATTTTTATCTCTTAAAAGTTATATGCATTGCACATGCCAATAGAAAAAATAACAAACGGTTGGTGGCTATAACGGAACGAAAGTTCATGGCTGTCTTGTGTAAAAGTTGAAAGTTTAGAGGCTTGCTACCCCTGAAGTCTTGGTTGGTTTTGTGTATTTTCTCTAATAAAAATATATGGTTCGAGCTTCGAGTTAACAACAAATTTCTTGGTTGAGCATATCTATATGTAAATACAATAACTTGGAGGGATTTCATGAGTTGGTAAAAGAGAGTACTTCTCTGTGTAATCTCACTAGTGAGACACGGTTTCATTTTCGATTTGCCATTTTATTTTACTTTCCATTGTTAACATAATTCTTAGATTTTCCATTTTCTTTTCCCTCCTTGCAGTTATATATTGTGCTCACTTTGCATGGTTTCGGTTCTCTAGACTATGACTATTAACTACACAATATATTTTATATTATAAGGGCAAGCATGGTTTCATGATGAAACTAGGCTGGTTCTAGGTTTTAAGATAAGATATGCAACGTAAATTTTAAGCTTCAAAATTTTGAACACTGATTCCGATGGAACCTAGACCGATCCTAACATAACCCACCTTCCTATATTAAAGTTGCACTTTTGTTTTGGGTCAGAATAGTATGCACTTTCACTCACTCCAAAGTGCACTGTCGACTGAAGTGAATCTTTTGAACCAGTAGAGATGCAGACTGCAGAGAAGATGAATGATGAGGGCATGCCACCGAGCACGTGGTGGGGAATCCAAGCCGAGAACTCCAACACAAGGGAGTAATCATTGCCACGCAGTGCCACCACCAGATGGTGTAGGGGAAGACATGGACCAGACCGACAATAGTATTGGTAACCACAGGCCAATCGAAGAAACATAAGCCAATCCAAACTCATGTCCATGTCCATGTTCAGACTCTCCTTTTTTCCCATAACTTCTGACTTAGTAGACTAATTTTAAATTAGTTGTCTAATCTATGTCTATGTTCATGAATTCCGCCCCCCCCCCCCCAAAAAAAATGATTCACCCGGGATGGTAAATGCTCGTGAATGGTGCTTATTAGGGCCTCAGCAGTCCAGTTCCTACTCAGGAATCAAGAACCGAACCTGAGCCGGTCTAGATGGGTCAATGAAACCAATGGCATGTTCTATTTTTTTTTTTAGCTTGTAGTTCATAATCCATTACAAGATCTTTATGAGAAAGATTTTAATTCCCTAGTGGATATTTGTGTGGGTTAACAAAAATTGTGCATGGGCCCATTATGAGAGTTATCAAAACGACCTCATTCTGTGCAAAATTGATCTCGTAGCTGTTGAGGAAAACAACCACTCTCAGCAACTTCGAGCGGCAGCAGACAAAGCAGAGTTGGAGAAAGCAGTGGGGGAATGCAGTTCGAGGATTGAGGAAGCTGTCTCAATCTTGGAAAATTTTCAATTGATTCGCACTCCTTCGAAAAATTAGCCTGTTTTTATCTTTACAAAACATTTCTCTCTTAGTTGGTCTGTAATTTAACTACTATTCTTGTTAGACTGGTTAAATCATTCAATATATGTTTCATTCTTCATGATATTTCTTGCTGATGACAAAAAGGGGGAGAAATTATACATGCAGGATCATACGAAGAAAACAAAGACACAGATACCAACAGAGTTTGCTCTTTCATTTTCTATCTGTGATTCATACTCAAAATCTATTTTAATCTATATTGATTCGATCTGCAGGAAAGTTTTGTCACCATCTAAAAGGGGGAGATTGTTGAGGAAAACTCCTACTGATTTTGAAGTTGACAAAACCTTCTGTTATAATCTGAACTATTTTTGTTTCAGGAATATATATATGCGCTGATATTCTTCAGACGCAGAAAGTCGCTGAAAATTCTTCAGACGGAGATAGTCGCTGAATTCTTCAGAAGAAGACGAAGTCGCAGTAATTCTTCAAAAGCTGATTTCTTCAGAAGTAGACGAAGACGCAGTATTTCTTCAGAAGCAATATTCAGAACGAAGAATAACAGCTAGTGATCTGGCTTGGATTTCACAGAAGGAAAGTTTTGATTTGTTCAATCTTAATCAAATTGATTGATAATCAAATATTGACAAGTATGCATTACAACGGATAAAGCTCTACTTATGGAAACCAAGATTCTGATTGTATGGGCGAACAGAATCAGCGGGATTCAGAATCTGTCTAAACGGCTACTCAATCCTTAACAAATCTGTCCAAGGTGTAGATTGGAAGATGATCCTCGGCAAGATGTCCAACGGCTAGTGTGGATGCAGAGGAGTATTTAAGGAGACCATGAGCAGCAGAAGTAGACACGATTCAAGAATCATCAAGTCCAAAGTCTGAGCATTCTCCGATCATTTGTCTTGTCTTTGTGAGCTAAAACATTCAGATCTTGAGGGTTACTGTAAGAGTGATTGTGTGAGATAGAGAGTCCTATCATACACAAGAGTGATATCACTCAGCTTCTGTAAATTCCTCTTGATTACATAGTAAAATCCAGCCAGTAGGCTGTCAGCGTGGAGAGTGGACGTAGGCTTACTATAAGCCGAACCACTATAAACTTGTGTGCAGATTCTCTTCTCCTTATCTCCTTCTTTACGTTCTGCACTTTATCCTGACTTGGATCTGAATCTTTTTCAGTCTCTTCTGTAACTTGTTTTATTTCCGCATAAATTTATAGAATTGTTTAGGATCACCTATTCACCCCCCTCTAGGTGAATCTTGCTAGCCACTTCAGTAGCTTTGCAATGAGCTCATTAATAAAGGAAAGTAACATGATAAGACACGAGCAAAGAGTAAGGGTTATGCGTGCTCAGGGCTTTTTACATATTTGTAAGAAATTTTAAAAAAAAATCGTTAGGTACTGGTGGTCCAAGTGAGCAGTTCCACACATGAAACCGGGAGTTGCCCAGAACTGGTCGGTTCGATTAAATCCATGCGGTTCCTTTTACACACCTCTAGCGCTTATCGATACCTGTATAGTTGATTTAGTAATCAAGGAACATATTTGCATATGAGAGTTGATTAGCCGCCTCATGAAGTGCAAGTTCTTCCATGTTTGGGCTGTCAATTCGGATTTTTACTCTCTGGTCCATGACAATAATGGGATTCGCCGGCAACAACATTAGAATCATTTAACCCTTTCATCGGTACGGAACAAACAAGTTTACGAGTGTTTAGGAATTCGCGGTGCGGTGCATGGCCACTTTGAACAGCTCCATAAAATTGAGCTTTGCCTGGACTAGTAGGAGTGAGTCGATGTCTGCTTAAATTTGGGGAAGCAAAGTGAAGTAAAACTTGGCTCGTGGCCTCCCAAAAGATGTTGAGGAAAACTCCTACTGATTTTGAAGTTGACAAAACCTTCCATGATAATTGTAAATTTGATACTTATTCCGAATCATTTTATTTTAGGAATATATATATATATACATATATATATATGTTCTGGAAACTCAGAAGGAAGCTTTTCAGACTTTACAAACTGGAAAAATAAGTTCTTTGAAGACCCACATAATCTAAAGTTCTGAGTAGCAGACGTAGAAGTTATTCAGACACAGAACGAGAAAGTTCAGACGCAGAAGTTGAAATTTTTCAGAAGTAGACGCATAAGCTGAAATTTTTCAGAAGCAGACGAAGACGCTGAAATTATTCAGACGCTGAATTTATTCAAACGCAGACGCAGACGCTGAAATTATTCAGACACAGAACTCAGAACGAAAAATAACAGCTAGTGATTTGACATGGATTTCACAGAAGGAAAATTTTGATTGTATCAATCTCAATCAAATGGATTGACAATCAAACATTTCGACAAGTATGCATTACAATGGACAAAGTTCTACTTATGGAAACCAAGATTTTGATTGTATGGGCGACCAGAATCAACGGGATTCAGATTTTATCAACCAACGGCTACTCAATCCATTTTATACAAATTTTTCCAAAGGTGAATATTGGAAGATAATCCTCTGAAGACTGTCCAACGGCTAGTTTGGAAGTGGAGGAATATAAAAGAAGATTAACGAGGAGTAGAAAGAGCAAAACGAAATCAAGAATCAACAAGTCAAAGTCTGAGCATACTCCGATTCAATCTCTTATCTTTCGTGAGCTTAAACGTGTAATCATTTGAGAAGCGTAGAAAGTGTTATAAATGTGTGCTTAGGTATGAGATAGTGTGATCTATCGGCTTGGTATAAGCAGCACCAACTTCGGGGAGAAATACTTAGGTTTAAGCGGCACAACTTGCTGTAACTTCTCATTGATTTGATTAGTGAAATCCAGCCAGTAGGCTGTCAGCGTAAGAGAGTGGACGTAGGCTTGATCTAAGCCGAACCACCATAATTGTTTGTGTGCAGTTTTCTCTATCCCTTATCTCTTACTTTACATTCTGCACATCAGAGCACCTCCTATATAATCTAACTTGAATCTGAATGTTATTTAGACTCTTCTGTGATTTGTCTTATTTCCGCATAAATATTAAAGAACTGTTTAAGATCACATATTCACCCCCTCTAGGTGATCCTTGCTAGCTACATCAATTGGTATCAGAGCAGGTTGCTCATTTTATTGAAGTGTTCTACTTCTGAGCTAACGATCTACATGGCTAGCTTTGGTGCTCCAAGGCTCATTGAAGGTCAGAGCAACAACAGACCACCATATTTCGATGGCAAGGAATACAGTATCTGGAAGAATAAGATGAAGGCATTCATAAAGTCAATTGATCATATACAATGGGATGTCATTATCAAAGGAGTCAATCCAAAATCTTCAGATTCAAAAGAAAAAGTAGATGCAAGCAAAGCAGCAGATCCTACATTATCTCAAACTGAGATTTCTAAAAGAGAAACTTTAGATTCTAAAAGAATTTATTCTCTTTATTGTGCTTTATCTCCTATTGAATATAAAAAAATTGCTGCTTGTGAATCTGCTAAGGAAATTTGGGATACTCTTTATGTTACTTATGAAGGAACAGATCGAGCCAAGGAAACTCAAATTAATCTTTTGCTTAGTCAATATGAATCCTTCAAAATGAAGTTTGGAGAATTAATTGCTGATTTTTATGACAGGTTTATTGACATAGTAAACGGTCTTGCCTATCAAGGAAAACCAGTCCCAGATGCATTGAAAATCAACAAACTTCTGAGAGGATTGACAAATCAGTGGGATAACATCAAAACATCTCTTCGTGAGACACAAAGGATCAAGCCTCTATCAGTAAATGAGTTAATTGGAACTCTTCAATCATATGAGACTGAGAAACGGAATGAGGAGAATGAAACCAGAGGTAATAAGTCAATTGCACTGAAAACTAACATTAATTCTGATGCAGATTCTGAAGATGAAGATGTTGATGATGAAGAACTAGCTCTCTTCATAAAGAAGTATAAGAGAATGAAAATCAGAGAAAGAAACCTCAAAGGGAAGAAGACTTTTGAAAATAAGAAGTCTATCGATGAGACAGAGATCAAAGGATATAATATGCTTTCACTGTAAGAAATGTGGACATATCAAGCCTAACTGTCCACTTCTGAAAAAGAAGACCAAATTTGAGAAAGCAAAGAAAGCCTTAAAGGCAGAAATCTAGAGTGACACAGAGTGCGAAGATAGTGATGAAGATATCTCGAATTTCTGTCTAATGACAAAGTCAGATTCAGACTTAGATTCTGATTCTGATCCTAAAGTGGAAATCGAGGAAAACCTTCTGAAATGTCTATTGAAGTATCAAATTATATTGATGAATTATGCTTTGAATTTAAGACTGCTCTTAAAAGAATCTCTTCTTTGAAAAAGGAAAATTCATCACTAAGGCAACAGGATATTTCTCAAAAAGAAAGAATCGATTTCCGTCAAAAAGAGATGGCGTCGCCTGAGAGATTTTCATCAAATCAAGGAAAGTTGAGATTATCTTTCCAAAGAAAATGCTGTTTTAAAAAAGGGAGTTTCAGAAACTTCCAAGTTTTCAAAAGGTTCAGAAACCTTAAAGCATATCATTTCCATTCAAATTCCTTACTATAACAAATCTGGTCTAGGATTTGTAAAGGAAAGTGACAGCTTGATTGATTTTCCAAAAGTCAAGGAGAGATTAAGACAAAGACCTCCTCGACAAGCTTATAAAAACCGTTTCAAAAAGAATATTGTAAAACCCGTTGGCCGAAGTGCACTCAGGTGCTCAAAATATGGAAATCCACAACATTTTGAAAATGAATGTCCTAAAGTCTGAAGACCTATTCGAAGAGATTTTGTTAAGACAGCCTATACTAATGCTCAAGGACCCAAACAAGTTTGGGTACCAAAGAAAACTTGAGATGTTCTAATTTTTGCAGGTAACCACAAAAAGAAAAGGAAAGTGGTACCTAGACAGTGGATGCTCTAGACACATGACAGGAGATCCAAGCATATTTGTTGATCTACACAATCGGAATGGTGGAAAAGTTTTCTTTGGAGCAAATACCAAAGGAAAAATCATTGGCAAAGGAACGGTTGAAATTGGAAGACTCACAATCAATGATGTTTCGTTGGTAAAAAGACTCAATTACAACTTGATAAGCATAAGCCAGCTATGTGATACAGGTTTCAGAATCAACTTTCAAGAAGATACATGCTTGGGAACAAGCAAAGATTCTTCTCAAACATTTACAGGAAGAAGACATGGCAATATCTATCTTCTAGATGTCAATCCAAACTCCACTCATTGCTTGATCTCAATCAAAGAGGATGAAGATATGTGGCACAGAAGGTTGAGGCATATCAGTATGAAACAAATCTCAAAGATCTCAAATAAGGAACTGGTTCGAGGTTTGCCAGATTTGAAATACAGGAAAACAGAATTATGCAATGCCTGTACTCTAGGAAAACAAGTAAGAAGTTCTTTCAAATCTATACATCATGTTTCCACTGATCGAGCTTTGCAGCTTCTTCATATGGATCTTTTTGGACCAACCAGAACACAAAGTATTGGTAGTAAGAAATATTGTTTGGTTATTGTTGATGATTTCACAAGATTTACTTGGGTGTTCTTTCTTGCTCATAAAAATAAGGTATTTTCATACTTTTCAAAATTTGCAAAAAGAGTTCAGAATGAAAAGGGCTATTCCATCTCCTGCATTAAAACAGATCATGGGGGAGAATTTGAAAATCAAAGTTTTTCAGATTTTTGTGAAGAAAATGGCTTTCAACATAATTTTTCTACTCCATATACACCATAACAAAATGGTGTTGTGGAAAGGAAAAATCGTTCTTTGCAAGAAATGGCAAGAACACTGTTGATTGAAAGCAAGATTTCTTATCAATTCTGGGCAGATACAGTTTTTACAGCATGTTATATCATCAACAGAGCTTTTTTCAGACCCATTCTTAAGAAAACCCCATATGAGCTTTTCAAAGGTAGAAAGCCCAATATTTCATATTTTCGTGTGTTTGGTTGTAAATGCTTTATTCTCAAAAATCCAAATGACCGCACTGGTAAGTTTGATAAGAAAGTAGATGAAGGATTCTTTCTTGGATATTCTACTATAAGTAAAGCATACAGAGTCTTCAACAAGAATTCTCAGACTGTGGAAGAAACAATGAATGTGAAGTTTGAAGAAAATATTCAAAATCTGAACCATCTCTCAACATTCAAGAGTTATCAGAAATTCATCAAGAATCTCTAAAGATCGCAGAATCTGTAGAAGAAGGAAAAGAAGATACAATTCAGAATCAACCAGAACCTTCAAAGTCTACAGATATTCAGAAGGAAAGATTTGACAAAAACTGGAAACATAAATCCAGTCATCCGAAGAATCTCATCATTGGAGAAATAGAAGATGGTATCAAGACTAGATCCAAACACAAGGAGAACATCAATAACTTGACATTGATATCAGAAATTGAACCAAAAGAAGTTGGTGAAGCTTTATCAGATGAAAGCTGGATCAATGCTATGCAGGAGGAACTTCAGCAGTTCAGAATCAATGAAGTGTGGGAGCTTATGCCAAGACCGAAAAATCATCCAGTAATTGGAACAAAATAGGTGTTCAGAAATAAATTGGATGACAAAGGGAAAGTCACAAGAAACAAAACAAGACTGGTTGCAAAAGGCTATTCTCAAGAAGAAAGCATAGATTATGATGAAACCTATGCACCAGTTGCAAGGTTAGAAGCCATTCGGCTATTATTAGCTTATGCTTGTTTCCATAACTTTAAATTGTTTCAGATGGACGTAAAAAGTGCCTTTCTGAATGGATATATTAAAGAAAAAGTATATGTGGAACAACCACCTGGTTTCGAAGAATCAAGGAAGACTAATTATGTCTACAAACTCAAAAAGGCCCTTTACGATCTGAAATAGGCACCCAGAGCATGGTACGAAAGGTTAAGTAACTTTCTTCTACAAAATGATTTCACCAAAGGTAAAGTTGATACAACTTTTTTTGTTAAAAAAAAGGGTAAGGATTTTCTACTTGTTCAAATTTATGTTGATGATATAATCTTTGGATCCTCAAATGAATTGCTTTGCAAGGAATTCTCTAAGAATATGCAGAACGAGTTTGAGTTGAACATGATGGGAGAACTAACATTCTTTCTTGGCTTACAAGTAAAACAAACCAAAAAAGGTAAATTCATTTGCCAAGAGAAGTATGCTAAGGAGATTATCAAGAAGTTTGGAATGCAAAACGGTAAGAAAACAGACACTCCAATATCTCAATCATCCAAACTGGACAAAGATGAACTTGGTAAAAAGGTGGACCAGAAGATATACAGAAGCATGATAGGTTCATTATTGTATCTTACTGCATCTAGACCTGACATTCTTTTTAGTGTTTGTATGTGCGCAAGATTTCAGTCAGATCCAAAGGCATCGCATTGTTTTGTAGTAAAAAGGATAATCAAATACATTGGAACTTATCCAATACTAGGTCTTTGGTACTCCAAAGATTCAGATTTTACTCTTACTGGTTATTCAGATGCTGATTTAGCTGGATGTAAAGTGGACAGGAAAAGTACTACAGGTACATGTCAACTGCTTGGAAATATGTTGGTATCTTGGTACTCAAAAAAGCAAAATACAGTCGCACTTTCTACAGCAAAAGCTGAATATATAGCGTTGGGAAGTTGCTGTGCACAGATTCTGTGGATGAAGCAGCAGTTGCGAGACTTTGCCGTTGAAGAATCAAGTGTTGCAATCAAGTGTGACAACACAAGTGCTATTAATCTGTCTAAAAATCCTATTCTTCATTCACGTGCAAAGCATATTGAAATCAAGCATCATTTCATTAGAGATCATGTTCAAAATGGCGATGTGAATAGTCAATTCATTGATTCTAAGAATCAATTAGCTGATATATTCACAAAACCTCTTGACAAATCCTCATTTGAGTATATTAGAAACAAACTGTGCATTACTTATCCATTCTCTTGAAGTGTTCGATAGACAGGAATTTTTTTTCAGACTCAAGTGTTCTCGATCTGAACATTTCTCGGACTCTCAAAGAACGGTACGTACATAGTTTAAAGTTTGGCGGGAATATTTTTGGCAAGATATTTTCACATTTGTTAATTTTGGAAGCAAATCAAGTACGTATCCCAATTTATCTGATTAATTGTACTTAAAATATTATCATAATATTGTTGTGATCTCTTATATCTCAGAAAGTCTATTCTCTTTCCTATATGTCTGGGTTTATTTTATTTACTTTCTAAAAGTAACCTTCTCTTTCTAAAAACCGTCCTTTTCATTTATAAACCCGTCCGTCTCTTTTCAAAACCCTATCAGTACGATCTTTTACTCCTCAAATCCTTCCGATATCCAGAGACTCTCCTCGTCTTCCTTCTCCGAAGATCAAAACTTTTTGCGCCAGAAGTGATTAAAATGCCGTTCAAAAGAAGATCTTCATGCATTCTGAACCAAGACTCTAAATCTACTGCACCGGCGAAGTATATGGAGATTTCAGATACAGAATTGGACCATCGTGAAGAACCTGTTGAAGCGACACCACCTCATCGATCGTTGCCTCCCAAAACTTCTGGTAAAATAGATTTTTGTTTTAAAAGCATCAAGCATGTATGGAATGCTTATCAGATGTTGAAGCGAAACAATGCCTCTGAATCTTCTTTGCGTAACTGTTTGAGAGACAATGAGTTCTTCTCTGAAGAACATCTTACGCAAAACTTCTCTAAAGCTTGCGTTGATACTGCCAATGTTCCGTCCAACACTACACCAAAAGAGCCCTCTTATAAAAAGGGCAAAGAAAAAGTCGAAGAATCATCAACACTCTTTGGCAAAAAATCTGCTCAAATCAGTCCTAAAACTACCAGTGCAACCAAATTTATTATTCCTGATGATGATGCTCGACTTTTTGATACTTTTGAAATGAAGATAGGAGTAGCATCTGGTGTGCCAAGTACAGGAGGATTATTCAGAAGCTCTGAGCATCATGTCTGCTATAAGTTATTGCTTGCTCGAGGGATCATGAACCACAGAACTGTGGATTTCGACTGCCTAGAGAAGGCTGACATTTCAGTCAAGCACCTGTTTGAGAAACTAGGCATTTATGAATTTTGCCTTCAATCTGCAAATGTTTATGCTGAATTAACTGCCTATTTTTATTCCAATCTCTCTATTTTGTCGCCCAACTGGATCCAATTCACTATTGGTGACAAAAAATTCGATTTAAAAGCGAATATGTTGGCAAGAATAATTGGAGCAAAACACTCCAAGTTTACTCTATTGGAAGTAAATATTGAAGATGCTTCCAAGATTGCGTCTGAAAATCCCAAATTTGCTCAAGGATCAAACCGGCATCTCTCCTACTCTGACTTATCCAGAAGATCCGTGATTCTGCACAAGATCCTTATCAATTGCTTGAAGCCCAAGGCAGCCTCCAAAACTGACCTCTCCAAATTAGAAATCAAGCTCATCTAGGCTATCTTGAAAGGTCAACCTTTTTCTCTTCCTCATATCATCATCTTCCATATGTACAGGGCATTACAGAAGGACAAGGGACAACTGCCATATGATGCTTTAATCTCTCGCATTTTCATGTTCTTAAAAATATCGATTTCTGATGAAATGCGCCAAAACCTTGTTCCATGTATGTTTGTTAGAGAAAGAATGCTCTCCAAATGAAGCAGTTTGATGATGTAAGGGAAAGAATAAAAAGAAAATAGGCTCAACAGTCTGAAGCAAAATCTGCTAAAAAGTCAAGTGTCAAAAAGACAGGGTAGAGAAAAGGGACAAGATCAACAAGCAAGCAGACAGAATCTCCAATCCCATTAAAGGTGTACAGTAAGAAAAGAAAAATTCTTCTGCATGATGAAAGTGATGAAGCAGAAGCAGAGCATCTTGATACAGGTCATGCTGATGCTCCAGAACATGTTTCTGAACCAACTCCAAAGGTTTCAGAACCAATTCCTACAGAACATGTTTCTGAAGATCAAGCACCTGTTCAAGGGGAGATTCCAGAAGAAACAACCATGGGGTTCGATCAGTCTAAGCCAGCTAATGTCCAAGAACAACCATCAGAAAATCAAAACATCCTCTCTATTCTGCTCGAGATTAAAGACAAGCAAGCTGCGCTAGAACAAAATATGAAGAATCAACAAAAAATTGTTGAGGAAAACTACAACACTCAACGACTTCAAGCAGCAGCAGCAGACAAAGCAGAACTTGAGGAAGCCATTACTCTATGCTCATCCAACTTGGACAAGGCTATGGGTCAATGTAGTTCGAAGATTGAGGAGACTGTCTCAATATTGGAAAATTTTCAACTGATTCGTACTCCTTCAAAAAAATAGACTGTTTTAAAACATTTCTCTCCAAGTCTTATTTCATTTTTTGGTATGTAATATTTCTAAAAATTCTTGTTAGACTGATTATTCATCATTGATTTTTTTTGCTGATGACAAAAAGGGGGAGAGATGATGTGCAGATTTGCCATTTGCCATACTGACATTAAATATGCAAATCATATGCAGGTTATATACGAAGGAAGAGCAAAGACACAGATATCAACAGAGTTTGCTCTTTCAATTTCAATCTGTGATTCATGCGCTAAATATGCTTATCTACTTCAAATTAATTTCAAATTGATTCAATCTACAAGAAATTTTTATCACCATAAAAAATGGGGAGATTGTTGAGGAAAACTCTTACTGATTTTGAAGTTGATAAAACCTTCCATGATAATTGTAAATCTGATACTTATTCTGAACTATTTTATTCCAGGAATATATATATATATATATATATATATATGTGTGTGTGTTCTGGAAACTCAGAAGGAAGCTTTTTAGACTTTACAAACTGGAAAAATAAGTTCTTTGAAGACCCATATAATCTAAAGTTCTGAGTAGCAGATGTAGAAGTTATTCAGACACAGAACGAGAAAGTTCAGACGCAGAAGCTGAAATTTTTCAGAAGCAGACGAAGACGCTGAATTTATTCAGACGTAGACGCAGACGCTGAAATTATTCAGACGCAAAACTCAGAACGAAAAATAACAGCTAGTGATCTGGCATGGATTTCACAGAAGGAAAGTTTTGATTGTATCAATCTCAATCAAATGGATTGACAATCAAACATTTCGACAAGTATGCATTATAACGGACAAAGTTCTACTTATGGAAACCAAAATTCTGATTGTATGGGCAACCAGAATCAACGGGATTCAGATTTTATCAACCAACGGCTACTCAATCCATTTTATACAAATCTGTCCAAAGGTGAATATTGGAAGATGATCCTCTGAAGACTGTTCAATGGCTAGTTTGGAAGTGGAGGAGTATAAAAGGAGATCAACGAGGAGCAGAAGGAGCAGAACGAAATCAAGAATCAACAAGTCCAAAGTCTGAGCATACTCCGATTCAATCTCTTGTCTTTCGTGAGCTTAAACGTGTAATCAGTTGAGAGGTGTAGACAGTGTTATAAGTGTGTGCTTAGGTGTGAGATAGTGTGATCTATCGGCTTGGTATAAGCAGCACCAATTTCGGGGAGAAGTGCTTGGGTTTAAGCGGCACAACTTGCTGTAACTTCTCATTGATTTGATTAGTGGAATCCAGCCAGTAGGCTGTCAGCGTGGGAGAGTGGACGTAGGCTTGATCTAAGCCGAACCACTATAATTGTTTGTATGCAGTTTTCTCTATCTCTTATCTCTTACTTTACATTCTGCACATCAGAGCACTTCCTATATAATTTGACTTGAATCTGAATTTTATTCAGACTCTTGTGTGATTTGTCTTATTTTCGCATAAATATTAAAGAACTGTTTAAGATCACCTGTTCACCCCTTCTAGGTGATCCTTGCTAGCTACATCAAAAGAGACATGGAGAAGGCCCTTTCACCCTAATCGTGAATCCATGCACCAGAGATCTGATATGACCATGGCCACAGGCACAACAGTCAGTTCGTTTAGGTCCAACAGGAAAATTGCTTATGAGGACCGCTATGGATCATTTGTAATCATAATCATTAAATTTTGTGAAATTCATGTGATTCATGTGGTCAACGATTGTGACTGACCCGATCCATGAAGATTTAAGTGTAGACAAGTCTCACTCTCTAATGAGTCCCGCCTCTACGGATGATCTTAACAATCTAGCCAAACTGAGCCCGACTCAACCCGACCAGTTAGCCAATTGTAACATCCCGAGTTTCGACCCATTTTTGAGATTTATAAAACGCGTGATTTGTCGGTGTGCTTATAGTAAAATCTCGCCCGAGAACTGATCACTCTCGGTTATTATTTTAAATTAGAGATTTCGCTAGAATCGCACTCGATCGAATTTGGCCGTTAATTAGACCCCAAACTTGGCAGTTGATTTTCGGGAGTTTCGGGACGAAATAAATTGGACGGTGTCGATATTATTGTGGCCAACGTTGAGTTTATCAGGGATGGCGAAAAAGTGAATTTTTGACCGGGTGCAAATTTGGACTGATAGACCTCCCTCGTAGTGTGTCGGAGATTATTTTATTTTGGTCATTTGCCCTAGATTATTATTTGGGATTTTTAGTGGACCGTTAGACCTTTTTCCGAATTTAAATCGGGATTATTAGGTCGATTTTTGGTTTGAACCGTGTCCGTTGGATCGCGATTATTGCGATTGTGACTTGTCCTTTTTCTCTCTCTTTCTCTCTCCTCTCTCCTCTGCCGACTCCCCCCTCCCGCGCGTGACTCTCTCTCTCTCTCTCTCTCTCTCCCTTTCCCCCTAGTTGCCGTGCACGCTACCCCCCATGCACGTCCCCTCTCTCTGCATGCTGTCCCCCCCTGACACCTCTCTCTCTCCTCTCTCCTCTTTCTTTCTCTTCTTCTTCTTCTCCCTTCGCGGCCGCGTCTGGTTCTGCTCGCTTTCTGTTTCGTCCGTCCGGCTCGCCGACCGCCGCCCGAGCTCGCCGCCGCGCCGTGCCGGCCCGCCGACGCCGCCAGCGAGCTCCGCCGCCGTCGCCGCTGGCCAGCCGCTCCTTTCTTCTCCCTCGCGCGAGCGACGAGCCCGTCGCCGTCCCAGCCGCGCCCGACCGTCGCTGCCGTCGCCCTCGCCGGTCGACCGTCGCTGGCGCCGCTGCGAGACCAGCCCTCGTCTCTCTCTCTTTCCCGGCTTCCTCTCAGTCCGGTTCCGCTCGAGGCCGGCCAAGCCGGTGCCGCGCCGCCGCCCTCGCCGACCGCAACCCCGCCGGCGCCGTGTGACCGCCGGCTTGCTCCCGGAGCGCCGCCGCCGATTCTCACCGCGAGTCGGTAATCGGCCGCACGCTCCCGTCGCCTCGAGACCATTATTAGGCGAGTAAAAATTTCTAAACCCTAATTAGCCTAATTGTGGAATTTTAGGGGTAAATTAATGGGGTAATTAAGCTAATTTGTGGTTTAATTGTGTGGAAAGTGTATGGGCTGATTTGAGGACCTAATTGGGACTAAATAAGGTTGTTTGGAGGTGATTCAAAGCTGGAAATTGCATGTTGTTGAGCACTATTCATGGGGATCCGAATTTGGATTATTTCGCCTAAGTTGAAATTAATTGGTTCAATAGGTGGTGGGTTGATTTTGGACAATGTACCGGTTAATTAGGACTCGTTGGGATCCTAAGGAATGATACTATATTCGGGGGTTCAATGGTTGAGCTTGGTTGGCTATACCGAGTCCTAAACGGATTGGGTTTGTGTATTACTAAGTTGTGTTTTGAATGCCGGGTGTAAATGGACTAAAATGAAACGTGCTAGGCGTGCCGACAATGAGTTGAATGAGTGAAGTTGTGAATTATGGTACTTGGCACATCGTGGCACGATAATTAAATTGAGTCCCGCGACATGTGAAATTACATGATTGGCCTGGATGTAGTTGAAATTGAAATTGTCGATGCACGTGTCTGACGAGACAATTGTGGCCTTCGGGTCGGGCCTTCGGGTCGTTACAATTGTGGCCTTCGGGTCGGGCCTTCGGGTCGATTTATACAATTGTGACCTTCGGGTCGGGCCTTCGGGTCGTTACAATTTGTGGCCTTCGGGTCGGGCCTTCGGGTCGGTTTATACAATTGTGACCTTCGGGTCGGGCCTTCGGGTCGTTACAATTTGTGGCCTTCGGGTCGGGCCTTCGGGTCGGTTTATACAATTGTGACCTCGGGTCGGGCCTTCGGGTCGTTACAATTTGTGGCCTTCGGGTCGGGCCTTCGGGTCGGGCCTTCGGGTCGGTTTATACAATTGTGACCTTCGGGTCGGGCCTTCGGGTCGTTACAATTGTGGCCTTCGGGTCGGGCCTTCGGGTCGGTTTATACAATTGTGAGCTTCGGGTCGAGCCTTCGGGTCGTTACAATTTGTGGCTTTCGGGTCGGGCCTTCGGGTCGGTTTATACAATTGTGGCCTTCAGGTCGGGCCTTCGGGTCGTTACAATTGTGGCCTTCGGGTCGGGCCTTCGGGTCGTTACAATTGTGGCCTTCGGGTCGGGCCTACGGGTCGTTATAAATTATTGGCCGTAGGGTCGTGGCGTCGATATGACTGCATACTCTTTTTATAATGCCATTGAAAGTCTTACCTGCAGGACGTTATAGTGATTTGGGCTTTGGGCCCGGGTGAATTGACATTTATTGTTGCACTGGTTCATTTAATTATGTATTTTATTTACCCTCTGGAGGTACACTTTAGTCTAGTTGGGATTAGCGATTTATTACTTGCTGAGTTTTCTCACGGTTGTGGTAAAACCGAACATTTCAGATCCCCGGCCATGAATTTTGAGGCTAAAGAGCAGGACCCTGAGCCCGAGACAGAGTCTGAGGCTATGAGCTCAGAGGAAGAGCCAGGGCAGTCCGAGAGTTCTTTTGAGACGTCTGGATCTGACCCCGACTGGGAGCCCTAGTTTAGGTCCCAGCCTTAGGAGTGAGGGCCGATACTTTTTGACTGTAGCCCTCCGGGTGTTGGTTCGATTCCCCTAGGCCACCGACCTCTTTTTATACTCGTGGCCCTTTTGTTGTATCTCTGGGTTTAATGGATGTTGTTTGTAAGTCTGTAAAGAACGTATATTAAGGTTTAATCTATCGTTTAAATTGTTAACTCGTGCTATTCATGGTTGCTAATAATTTGTCTGGGTGTATATATACATTATATATACGTCGTTTCCGCATGTGGCGTGTTTTCTCTGATTTGGGTATTAGGGTCTCTGTGACGCAATCCTGGGAGCGTTGCACTCTGTTTCGACCCTAGGCAGATGTTCATGCTCTCGTTGGGTGCGGGGCGTGACATCCCCTCTTGAATTGGTATCAGAGCAAGGACAGCTGGGTCCAGTCTAGCTGAACCCTGGAGTGATAAGGAGGATTGACCATGGGTAGTCGTAGGGTGACTTAGTGTGCTAAGTGTACCTCCAGATTGTTTGTGTTTGAATGTTGTGGTGATTATTTGAACCAGTATTATGCAGGTGCGTTAGGACTTGAGGTAAGTGCACGAATCCTGTTGGTTGTGATTGAGTGACGTTGTGATTGGCTGCCTGCTGAGTAAATTGTTGTGCGATTCACTGCCTAGGGCTTTAGACTGATATAGTTGGCCTAGGTCTTTAATTTCCGTGGGGGAAATTATAGTAGGTAAGTGGGTGATGTGAACCCTGTGAGTATGAGTAGTCGAGGTCGAGGTCTAGTAGGTCCGCAAGTTGGAGTTGTGGGGGATCCCAAATGGGATGATATTTTGAGAGCAATCGAGGAAGTTGGAATTTAAAGGGGAAGGCAAATTGAGGAGCGAAATGCGACTGTTTCTACTGATGTTGATGCCACTGTTGTCATCGTCAATGGAAATAACGGGAATCGTGGGCATAAGGAAAATGTGGGAAGTCAAGGTCAATGGGAAGTTAATGCAATCAGACAGATGCGTCAGTCGGTTGGAAAAGTTTCTGAAATTTAAACTTGCAAGGTTCGATGGGAAGAAGTGACCCTGACACTACGGTACTTTGGATAGAAGACTTAGAAAAAGGCTTTTGAGGTATTCGGGTGCACTAATGAGGAGAAAGTGACCCTGGCTATATATCAACTCTAGGGAAATGTAAGTGATTGGTAAGAGAACCCCCGAAGTAGGATATTTTAGAGGGCATATTTCTAAGCTGGGGTGTCGTTATCGAGGTCTTTAATAAGAAGTACTTTCAGAAAGTGCGCAAGGACAGAAGATGACATAGTTCTTTCGGCTTCACTAAAATCGGATATCAGTCGATCAGTACGAGGTCAAGTTGTAAGGTTGCCTAAGTACACACTAAAGATGGTCAAGGACCATGTGGATGGGACAAGGAGGTTTCAGGATGGATTGGAACCGGAATTTTGCAATCAGTTGGTACTTTTGGGTCTTAAGGAATTACAACGAGTTGTATGAGAGAGTTCGATGATTGACACGGATATGAATGAAAGGACTACCGCTTCTGGATCGCGGTTCGCACCGGCTAGGGATAATAGGGACTTTGGAAAGAAGCGTATGGCAGAGAAAATGAGATTTGTCCCTCTAGTAAGAAAGAACTTTGGAAAGCCGAACTGCTACTCCAACGCTGCATGTCGGTCTTATGGAAAGAGGCATAAGAATGGCCATTGCCAAGGTAAAAGTGGAGCATGTTGTGGATGTGAACAGTAAGGTTACCAAATGAGAAATTGTTGAACCGACAGGTTAGGCCACTAATGCAATCGCAGCGACCGGAGGTAGGACATTAAGTGAGAGCTGCCCTGCAGATTAATCAAAATCGGTTAAGGACGCAAGGAAAAGTGTATGTTGTGGCTGAGAAGGAAGGGAAGGATGTGCCTTGAAAGTCTAGATGCGTTATGAGATGGTGTTTGGTACAATAAAAGATGATTTTGAAGTTATTACTTGAATGATTATGTACGACGTATTATCACTTATGGTGGATAGACGCAATTGATTTATGGATTTCTGATTTACTAATGACATTCTTGGACGAGTTTGGAAGGACAAGTTATGCTTGGAAATTTCGGATTTTATAAAGAACCAGGGTGATTTGTTTTGGGAGACTGTTGGATTGAAATTGGATGGATTGAGTTTGTCTTTAAGGTGTATAATGGTAATTAATTTGTGGTTGATTAGTTGGTTGAGGAATCAAGGCTAAAGGACGTAGCCGATGTATGTAATCTTCTCGATGTCTGTCCTTAGGAAATTGCCAGGATTGCCACCTGATGGGAGAGTCGAGGTTATGGTTGAGTTGGCCCCAGGGACAAAACCGACCTTGGGAGCGTTCTACAAGAGGTCACCGTCGAAAATTGAAGGAATCAAAAGTCCAAACGTGGGAGTTATTGGATGAAAGTTTTATTCGTCTGAGTGGGTCTCCATGGGGAGCGCCAGTTTTATTCGTGAGGAAAAAGGACGGATTGTTAAGGTTATGTATTGACTATAGACAGTTGAATCAGGTGACTACTAAGGATAAACGCCTGTTGCCAAGGATAAATGACCTGTTCGACCAGTTACAGGGGACATCAATATTTTGTGAGATCGACTTGGGGATTGGCTATCACCAATTGAGGATTAAGAAGGAGGACGTGCCGAAATCGGCATTTAGAACGAGGTATGGACACTATGAATTTACGGTGATGCCGTTTGGACTGATGGACGCCCCCGCAGCCTTTATGGATTTAATGAATCGAGTATTTAAGGAATTTCTGGATCAGTTTGTAATCGTGATTCATAGGCAATATCTTGGTATACTCGAAGAGTTCCGCAGAGTGTGAGTTACATTTGGAGAAAGGTTCTACGGACCTCAAGAGGACACGCACTCTACGCTAAGTTTTATAAGTGCGGATTCTAGCTTCATTGAGTGGCGTTCTTAGGACATATGAAATCCGGGGAAGGAATTGCGGTAGATCCGGCAGAGATTGAAGCCGTCATGAATTGGCTAAGACCGACAACGGTAATCGAGGTTCGGAGGTTTTTGGATCCGGTAGGTCATTACAGACGTTTCGCAAAAAGGTTTTTGACGTTGGTAACACCGTGGACACGTTTGCAAAAGAAGAAAACGAAATTTGAATGGACGGACAAGTACAAAAGGAATTAAATATGAGACAGCGTCATTAGATGGAACTCCTTAAGGACTACGACTGCAATATTTTATATCGTCCCAAAAGGGGCTAATAAGATAACGGATGCACTGAGTTGGAAATCGAGCATCGCGCATATGATGGTCAAGGAATGGACCCTGTTGGAGGGAATTCGGGATTCGGAATTTAAGTGTGAAGCGAGTCATGTTTAGAGTCTGTTTACCGCATTGAGGATTAAACTGGAAATCCAGGCTAAGATTAAGGCTTTATAATCGATGGACCTAGAAATCCAGAAGATTCTGGAAATGGATGTCACAAAAAGGAAATCGGATTTTCAGGTATTCGAGGATGGGATTCTGAAGTTCCGTGATCGGTTATGTGTACCCAGTGATGCAGAATTAAAAGAATAGATTTTGTCGGATGTACACCGTGGCAATTATAGTATTCAACCGGGTAGTACGGAAATGTATCAGAACTTGCGACAGCATTATTGGTGGAACGATATGAAAGTGGACGTGGCCAAGCATGTAGCCAAGTGTTTGACGTGCCAACAAGTGAAGGCACAGCATTGTAAACCCGGTGGAATGTTGCAGCCATTGGAAATCCCAGAATGGAAATGGGAGCACATCACAATGGACTTTGTATCGGGACTGCCAAGAAGCCAGAGGGGACACGACTCTATTTGGGTAATAGTAGACAGATTGACCAAGTCAGCGCACTTTCTGGCAATGCGAAAGGACTTCAAGCTAGAAAGACTGGCAGAATTATATGTGTGTCAGATAATTCGTCTTCATGGAGTACCGATATCGATCACTTCGGATCGTGATCCCCGACTTACCGCGAACTTTTGGAAAAGTCTGCAATCAGCCATGGGAACTAAGTTGCAATTCAGTACGGCCTATCATCCGCAGACGGATGGCCAGTCTGAAAGGACTATTCAAACTTTGGAGGATATGCTGAGAGCGTGTGTGCTAGACTTTTAGAGCAAGTGGGAAGAACAGTTGTATTTGGTAGAATTTGCCTATAATAACAGTTTTCAGCAGAGTATCAGAATGGCACCATTTGAAGCATTATATGGCAGGGCTTGCAGAACACCGTTGTGTTGGGATGAGGTAGGAGAAAGAAGTATAACGGGTCCAGAGTTGGTTCAGCAGTCGGTGGAAACAGTAAAGATTATCCGGGAAAGGTTGAAGACCGCTCAGAGTCGCCAAAAGAATTATGCGGACCGGAGGCGTAGGCCGTTGGAATTCTAAGTGGGGGACCACGTATTCTTCAAGGTGTCTCCGATGAGAGGATTGTCGCGGTTTGGTAAGAAAGGAAAATTGAGCCCGAGGTACGTGGGCCCATGCGAGGTCTTAGAGAGAATAGGCACCTTGGCTTATCGTCTCGCGCTACCGCCAAATTTATCTCATGTTCATAATGTGTTTCACGGGTCGATGTGGAGAAAGTATGAACCAAATAGAACCCACGATAAGAGAAGATAGACGTGGACGACAAGGTGTCGTACGTGGAGAGACCAGTCAGAATTGAGGATCGGAAAGACTGGGTATTGCGGAATAAGACAATCCCGATGGTCAAGGTAGTCTGGGAGCACCACGGGACAGAGGGCGCAACCTGGGAAAGCGAGGAAATAATGTGGCACCAATACCCCCATTTGTTTGAGTAGTTGGTTGGATTGTAAATTTCGAGGACGAAATTTTTGTAAGGGGGGAAGAATTGTAACATCCCGAGTTTCGACCCATTTTTGGGATTTATAAAACGCGTGATTTGTCGGTGTGCTTATAGTAAAATCTCGCCCGAGAACTGATCACTCTCGGTTATTATTTTAAATTAGAGATTTCGCTAGAATCGCACTCGATCGAATTTGGCCGTTAATTAGACCCCAAACTTGGCAGTTGATTTTCGGGAGTTTCGAGACGAAATAAATTGGACGGTGTCGATATTATTGTGGCCAACGTTGAGTTTATCAGGGATGGCGAAAAAGTGAATTTTTGACCGGGTGCGAATTTGGACTGGTAGACCTCCCTCGTAGTGTATCGGAGATTATTTTATTTTGGTCATTTGCCCTAGATTATTATTTGGGATTTTTAGTGGACCGTTAGACCTTTTTCCGAATTTAAATCGGGATTATTAGGTCGATTTTTGGTTTGAACCGTGTCCGTTGGATCGCGATTATTGCGATTGTGACTTGTCCTTTTTCTCTCTCTTTCTCTCTCCTCTCTCCTCTGCCGACTCCCCCCTCCCGCGCGTGACTCTCTCTCTCTCTCTCTCTCTCTCTCTCTCTCTCTCTCTCCCTTTCCCCCTAGTTGCCGTGCACGCTACCCCCATGCACGTCCCCTCTCTCTGCATGCTGTCCCCCCCTGACACCTCTCTCTCTCCTCTCTCCTCTTTCTTTCTCTTCTTCTTCTTCTCCCTTCGCGGCCGCGTCTGGTTCTGCTCGCTTTCTGTTTCGTCCGTCCGGCTCGCCGACCGCCGCCCGAGCTCGCCGCCGCGCCGTGCCGGCCCGCCGACGCCGCCAGCGAGCTCCGCCGCCGTCGCCGCCGGCCAGCCGCTCCTTTCTTCTCCCTCGCGCGAGCGACGAGCCCGTCGCCGTCCCAGCCGCGCCCGACCGTCGCTGCCGTCGCCCTCGCCGGTCGACCGTCGCTGGCGCCGCTGCGAGACCAACCCTCGTCTCTCTCTCTTTCCCGGCTTCCTCTCAGTCCGGTTCCGCTCGAGGCCGGCCAAGCCGGTGCCGCGTCGCCGCCCTCGCCGACCGCAACCCCGCCGGCGCCGTGTGACCGCCGGCTTGCTCCCGGAGCGCCGCCGCCGATTCTCACCGCGAGTCGATAATCGGCCGCACGCTCCCGTCGCCTCGAGACCATTATTAGGCGAGTAAAAATTTCTAAACCCTAATTAGCCTAATTGTGGAATTTTAGGGGTAAATTAATGGGGTAATTAAGCTAATTTGTGGTTTAATTGTGTGGAAAGTGTATGGGCTGATTTGAGGACCTAATTGGGACTAAATAAGGTTGTTTGGAGGTGATTCAAAGCTGGAAATTGCATGTTGTTGAGCACTATTCATGGGGATCCGAATTTGGATTATTTCGCCTAAGTTGAAATTAATTGGTTCAATAGGTGGTGGGTTGATTTTGGACAATGTACCGGTTAATTAGGACTCGTTGGGATCCTAAGGAATGATACTATATTCGGGGGTTCAATGGTTGAGCTTGGTTGGCTATACCGAGTCCTAAACGGATTGGGTTTGTGTATTACTAAGTTGTGTTTTGAATGCCGGGTGTAAATGGACTAAAATGAAACGTGCTAGGCGTGCCGACAATGAGTTGAATGAGTGAAGTTGTGAATTATGGTACTTGGCACATCGTGGCACGATAATTAAATTGAGTCCCGCGACATGTGAAATTACATGATTGGCCTGGATGTAGATGAAATTGAAATTGTCGATGCACGTGTCTGACGAGACAATTGTGGCCTTCGGGTCGGGCCTTCGGGTCGTTACAATTGTGGCCTTCGGGTCGGGCCTTCGGGTCGGTTTATACAATTGTGACCTTCGGGTCGGGCCTTCGGGTAGTTACAATTTGTGGCCTTCGGGTCGGGCCTTCGGGTCGGTTTATACAATTGTGACCTTCGGGTCGGGCCTTCGGGTCGTTACAATTTGTGGCCTTCGGGTCGGGCCTTCGGGTCGGTTTATACAATTGTGACCTCGGGTCGGGCCTTCGGGTCGTTACAATTTGTGGCCTTCGGGTCGGGCCTTCGGGTCGGTTTATACAATTGTGACCTTCGGGTCGGGCCTTCGGGTCGTTACAATTGTGGCCTTCGGGTCGGGCCTTCGGGTCGGTTTATACAATTGTGAGCTTCGGGTCGAGCCTTCGGGTCGTTACAATTTGTGGCCTTCGGGTCGGGCCTTCGGGTCGGTTTATACAATTGTGGCCTTCGGGTCGGGCCTTCGGGTCGTTACAATTGTGGCCTTCGGGTCGGGCCTTCGGGTCGTTACAATTGTGGCCTTCGGGTCGGGCCTACGGGTCGTTATAAATTATTGGCCGTAGGGTCGTGGCGTCGATATGACTGCATACTCTTTTTATAATGCCATTGAAAGTCTTACCTGCAGGACGTTATAGTGATTTGGGCTTTGGGCCCGGGTGAATTGACATTTATTGTTGCACTGGTTCATTTAATTATGTATTTTATTTACCCTCTGGAGGTACACTTTAGTCTAGTTGGGATTAGCGATTTATTACTTGCTGAGTTTTCTCACGGTTGTGGTAAAACCGAACATTTCAGATCCCCAGCCATGAATTTTGAGGCTAAAGAGCAGGACCCTGAGCCCGAGACAGAGTCTGAGGCTATGAGCTCAGAGGAAGAGCCAGGGCAGTCCGAGAGTTCTTTTGAGACGTCTGGATCTGACCCCGACTGGGAGCCCTAGTTTAGGTCCCAGCCTTAGGAGTGAGGGCCGATACTTTTTGACTGTAGCCCTCCGGGTGTTGGTTCGATTCCCCTAGGCCACCGACCTCTTTTTATACTCGTGGCCCTTTTGTTGTATCTCTGGGTTTAATGGATGTTGTTTGTAAGTCTGTAAAGAACGTATATTAAGGTTTAATCTATCGTTTAAATTGTTAACTCGTGCTATTCATGGTTGCTAATAATTTGTCTGGGTGTATATATACATTATATATACGTCGTTTCCGCATGTGGCGTGTTTTCTCTGATTTGGGTATTAGGGTCTCTGTGACGCAATCCTGGGAGCGTTGCACTCTGTTTCGACCCTAGGCAGATGTTCATGCTCTCGTTGGGTGCGGGGCATGACAATTGATCTTTTCGATCCGAATTAATGTGAATGGCATTTTCTAGTCTCCCCTTCCCAGTGGAAAAAAGCTAAAGATAAAACCACTAATCGATAAATTCATTTACAAAGTGAGTGACAGATTTTAATTGAATATTTAAGTAGTGGCAAGAACCTTACATGTCAATTTGAAATTAGATATCCATAAAATGTCTACATAGTATAATTGTAATTGTGAAGTCTGTAACTGTATTGTGAAGCACCATATCAAAGTGTTTGACGGTACCTGCTTGAAAGTTATGGTACCTCAAAGTTAGGTGAGACCACATCTTATAAATTGTTGTATGCGAGCATGGCGCAACCGCAAAGAGTTTACCAAATACCGTGTAGAAACTACAGCACCCCTTTTTCGCGATTGTAATCAGTAACAAAAAGAGAATAGTTACACCAAACGAGCTCTGTTTGCTCCTTTGGCATTAGCCAATGAAGAGAGTATGGATGTTCTAGTCCCAACCACCGATCCTCACGTTGACGGATATGCTAAGATATGATTTGAGCTGATTATGCTCAGCAAAGTAATGGAATGGGCCTCCATTTGACTCCAAAGGGATTCTCTTCTCAGCTTGATTCACCTTCAAGTAGATTGGCCCACTTTAATATGGCCTAGGCTGGTCCAATGCGGCAGCATAGAGTGACAAGGCCTTGCGTAGGAACTAGACGACTTCAAGAAGTTAAATCGAGTTGGTGAGGCAAATGAAATTGAGAAGCATGAGATCTCGAGTTCGGCCTCAGCTCACCGTAACCATTTCGAGTCGCGAAGAAAGTTTAGCACCAAGTAAATGACAGATCAGTTTGTTTACGAAGGCTGTGATTTTCCGGCTAGGTGAAAAAGGGCTAGAAATAAGAATTAGGACGATGGAATCTGCATTTACCGTCACCATGAAAAAGATGCAATATATTGGCGCACGAACCGCATTGGTTTCCTCATACATTTCTACCTCTTTGAATGTTTCTATGCTATTGGTGGGCTTGATCGGGAAGTGTAGGCGGGTTTTTCCTGAAAACGTGCTTTCTGCAGCGTTCGAAGATGCTGTCGTACATGAGGTCGAATTGAACTCCGGCTCTCTCCCTGTTTATGATGAAAAAGACGTGATCTGCTTCCACAATCTTGTAGTACCTGCGGTTCCACAAACGGTGACACGTGAGGTTAATGATCCATGGATTTTGGCGGGAAGAATGACAGAATTTGTAAAATGAGAAGGGAAATGGTCAAAGCAAGTGAATTTAGATGGTCTTGGAAGAACAAAACAGAGAATAAATTACTGGTTTCGTAATATCGCAGGGAATTCGATTCTAAAGGTATCAAAATGCACTCATTAAGTCTTGATGCAAACAGTCATTTGAGGAATCAGCATTCAAGATTTTAATCTACCGAATGCTGAGCAGGTTCGGGGAAAAGATGGAATCCACTGAATAATCTTTCAGTACAGAACAGACATTGTGGCATACAACCCAACAAAAGTTATATCCTTTGTCGATGAAAAATCAAAGTTCGCAATACATTACAGATTAATGCCTTCCTTTAGGATGATGAAGAAAGAATGGTGTGAAGAAGAATAACTAACCAGATTCCAGGTTGCAGAGGTTGGCATTCGGAATCGCTCAGAACAAAACGACTCGGGTGTTCAACTGGGAAACGCGGGTGTGACATAGATATGGTGTTCAACGCTCCATCATTGTCCTGCCAATCCTCATCCCTGTCCATATACGTTCAGGAAGAAAATGAGTCATCCACTTTTGCCATTTCAGGTTAAGATGAATCTTCCATGTTTATTACAGTGGCCTAATGGCTGCTTCAAATCAGAACAAAGATCTCCAGTATTATATGCAGAAGCAGCAGAACAAAACAAATATTTGGGATAGGACACGAAAACTATGAAATTCAGTATCCTTTTTCCAACAGCATGAAGATTTTTTCATTGTGCTAAAGCATTTTTTTTTTTGGCCAAGTACTTAACCAAATTATGCAGGTCACTGACAGTTGCTTTTGCCTTAAGGTGGGTTTGAATCAGAAAAAATGGTTGCTATTGCCTAGTCAAATTTGGTAAGCGTCCATTTCACGTTACTTATATTATTGCCTAACGGTTACTTCGAATCTTTGTTAGCACAAAGATCTCAAGTATCACACGCACGAGCAGCCAAATAACACAATAATTTCTGATAGGATGAGAAAACGAGGAAATTCGCCATTTCTTTTTCCAACTGAATTAGACAAGTGCAATAGCATTTATGTTGAACATGAGAACAATGAGCATGCAACTCTGACAATTACGTAAAAAGTACCTGTAACCTTTGCAAGGTGGAGAAACATCTGGAGGATGACGCCATTGGCTCATCTGCAACACCCTTATAAAAAGCAAAGGGTGGATCCCAAGTATGCTCGAGGGAACGGTGACTCCCATGATCTTCCGAGTACATTTCGTAGCGTAACTGAAGTAATATGTGTCGGGAAAAGTACATAGATGACTGTTGAGTTGAATTGATCCTTGGATTGTGAGGTCAGGGAGAATCCAATCCCCTGAAGCGAATGGGCCAGCATTCCCCATTAGGCAGTCGACCAGACCCCATATGCCCGTTTTTTTCCACGACATGTTGAAGTGATCAAATCCGAAATTGTAATAGCGTTTGAGCAAAGGAATGTCGAACCAATCGTATATTATCACTCCAAGGCGGCAAAGCTGAAGCAGACAGATTGGTTTCATGGATCGTCCATCCTCAGGTCTGCAGTAGAACAGCACAATGACAAGTTCATACGAAAAATTTCAGAACTTGGTTAACCTAGATCCAGAGGCACTAAGCAGAAAGTTAAAAGGACCTATTATGCAAACATAGACTCCTGTTTGATTATCTGATTTTGTATGCAAACTTAATGACATTCTGCATAAGTGACATTACTGAGCAAACTAAGTAATAAAATAGCTAGTCACTCCTCACTTCAGATAAACATCACCATCAGGATAATAAATTCCAAACTAACTTTTCGAACACAACTGGACAATACATTAGAATGCGACATGATAACAAAACTGATTCAGCTCAAGCTTACTGCATTCCATCCAAGTAGGTCCTAGTGGTCCCATTGAAAGCTCCAGACAATGAAGTAATGCTCAAAACCCAGTTCTCAGAAGTGTTCTCATATCCCTTAAATGCCTGAAATAATTACATCAAATTCACTGCATGACATACCCAACTTATAAGCTATTAATTCATACTTTTAATTTTGAAGATCGCACAGTACAATCAAAATAGGACCCACCTTATCAGCTAGCATCTGTTGCAAAACGCGAACAACTTGCGCTCCTGCTGAATGCCCAACAAAATGAATAGGATGATCTTCATCCCACTCGGGGTAATGCCCTGCATCATCCGATTCATGCACATTCCTCACAAACATAACTCGACAACTTAATTGTGCAAGCACTTCAACATGAATGCCAAAAAACAGAGTTCAAAACAATAGAGAACCTTGTTCATAAATCCGTCCGAACTGTGAGTGCCCACAGGCTTTACTGTGTTCTTCGCCATAATCAACCTGCCCGCCTTTCAGATAATAGAAGAGTTCGCAGGCCCTGAAAAGTAGAATTCCTGATTTAGTTTCTCGACTTAACAAAGAAACCAGTAGCTCAAATGTATGCGAGCTTAAAAAATCTACTGATCGCCACACACACCTATCGTAAATGCTGGTGAGAGACCCCAAATCAGGCACCAGAACTCTCTCATCTTTCTTCTCCGCCCCGGCGAAATAGGACAAGCCTCCCAATTTCTTCAACACCACGAGCCAAAAGCAAGAACAACTGTTGTAACTTCAAATTCACCAAAAACAAAAGAAGCAAAGGAAGGCACAAAAATCGAAAACTACGCATACCCCTTTTCCAAATCCGAAAATACCGTGAACCAGGACGATTGGAGGAAGACCATCGACATTGGTAGATGACGATGGCGATGAGGTAGCTCTGGGAACTTCTTGGGTTTCCACGTTATGCTTCGAGCTGAAGAAGGGGCAGTCGTACAACGCCTGTGAGAGATCACCGGCCAAGGCCGAGCTGAATATATAAAACCCGTAGAGCAAATGCACCACCGAGCTCACGCACAGCTCCGACAGCTGCAGCCCCAGCATCCACAGCCTCATCATCTTCTTCCCCAAGAAACCCGGACTCCAGCGAGCAAGACTCGATGACCCAAAGGAGGAAAAGAAAAGGAAAAGAAAGAGCAAAAGCAAAAGCAAAAGGACAAGCCGCGAAAACAGAGCCTTTTTTCAGGAAAAAGAAGAAGGCTCCTCTGTAAAAGCAGACCCCGAAGCTCTGCAATGGCGAATTGAAACGAAGGATCGAAACAGCTCCTTCCTCTCAGGAACTGAGAACGAAACTTCCGGTTCTGCTTTTGCTTGTTTACAGTTCTTCGAGATGCTTGAAAGTGGGGGTCATTGTCCACCACGATATTCTCGTTCTCTACCTCTGACAGCAGTCGCAGCCAGTCGCAGAATCACTGCAGATTCATTCTTTTTCCATTTTTCTGGCTCCTTACGGAGTTTCTATAGTCGTCGCTGGGTCATACTGGGTTGGCGCCACGTGTCCTGTTCGTGGCCTCTGGTCCTCGGTACAAAATCCTCGAACTCTTTTGGTGGTGCCCCACCGCGAATTTATACCTCTCGGATGGAAGCCGTGGCGGCTGTTCTTGCCTGGATCGGATTCCAGGAACCAGAACATTAAGAACAACTGAGATCATATTAATCGCACATGAATTTTAGTTTGCAGATCCCACGGAATAAATTATGGAATAGCCATCGTCGGGCGAGACGTCTTGAGCCTTCTGTGACGAGATCGGGGAGGAAAACAGCCTTGGTTCGACCTCTCGGTCGTCAAATTTCCCGTGGCTACCGGCATTAGAGGTCTAAGATGTCCGATCACATGATTATTCGAAACATTCAAGCTGAAATCGGTCCAGAGAAGCCATCGAACTCGATATAAACCGAGATACTGAAACTAACCGACACGTTAAGATTATTTAGAGAAAAATTTATCAGCAATAGATTACGTTCTATACAAAATTTGACTTCTTTTGGAGGTTTTTGGGTTGGATTTGTCTTGGCCAGAAATCTTGGGATGGATAATGGATCTTTGGGGAATTTTCTAGGCGTTTCTATCCAAGAAGACTTTTTGGAGTTTGCTTGCGATGTGCTGGATCGACGCTGGAAGGTTCTCTAAAGTATCAAATCTTCTCCAACTACTTCGCCTTTATCCATTTTGCATGCCAAGCATTCATTAGTTCTAATGCACATAAAAAGGGCAAAAAAAAAAACAAAATTCATTGACATCGATTCTCTCGATAGCGAATTATACTCTTGATGCTCTCATAAAAATTAAAATGATGACTCGAATTTTTTCTTTTTTGGTAACATGATGGGGCATATAAGTCCTAAGCATCTTAGGAATTCGTGTTCGATTCCAACTCAACATGATTGTTTTGGGGCAAAAGACAGCATATGTAAGTCCTTCAAAGGATAATCATCTTTGATACGCTGATCGATCATCGACGCACACTATATGGGACATGATGCGGTGGAAGGGTTTATGTTTGTGAACAAAATAATAAACATGAAATGACAAATCAATCGAATAACTGCTTAAGAAAAGTTGAACATATGACCTAAAATCCTAATAATTTATAATATAAGAAGATCGAATCACATCGAGTTTCAACCTTAGGGATTATCTGATTAGCATATTACATATTCACCTTGTATGGATATTTCGATGTCCTTTCTTGAAACATGCGCTCAAGTAGCTCACACAAACAACATAGCAACGAAGTGTGCTGAGATTACTAGATAAAAAGTTTATAAAAATAGTTATCTAGGGGACTCGAACACTCTTTTTAAAATTCTTTGATACTTGGAAACATGTTCAATATTTCAAAACACGAAACGTTATCTAAGAATACTTATTGACAAAACCCCGATTTTGTTCTTAATTTTGTCTATATTGCCTTGTACTCTCAGAAGGAATTAGCGTGTTGAATTTTTTAGGTACCCAAAGATCACATGTTGCCTAAGCAAATTAGCATTTGTCATTTGCACCCATTTGGACCTACACCAAGAGAAAGTTGCTCGTGTGCTAGTTGTGCTATCCATGAAAAAATTTGGGTAAGGCCAGCTCATTTTGGAGTCATCATGCAATTTGGAAATTAAAGAAGAAAAAGAAAAGGAAGGCTAACAATAAATCATGCACTGAGCTAATGCATGATCTACCTACCATTACGACTTGGAATTAAATGAGGATTCTCTCCCTTTTGAGTAAAGATGGGACCGTCAATTCACGGTCATTGTGCCTTCACCTAAAAGAAAGGGGAGAATATGAAGTATTTATAGATGTGTCCCTTCTAACTTATGTTATTAATCAGCATGTTTAGCCACTACATATGGCTTAATTTTAAGGGCTAATATCACAAAAAAAAAACTCACAAATTGGTACACCCGTACCATATATTCTAAAATAATTTTCGTGTAACAAAAATCATCAAATTGTTACACTCGTATCGCATTTCATGTTGCAGAAAATCCCAAACCGGTGCACCAATGCCACATTTATTAGCAAACTAATTTCTGCATCACGAAAAATCCCAAATTACCGAAATCTTAGATCGGAAAATCAGCTGATTATTGTCCTATGTATTCTCTCAAGTTTCAAAAACGTGCTAAAATTCATGATTTTTTATGATAAGGAAATTAGTTTGTGGTATATACGGCATGAGTGTATCAATTTAGGATTTTAATGTACTAATTTAGGATTTTTGGATGTATTAATGTGGATTTTAATTAATTGGTCAACAACATCATTTACGCATGCCTAAAACCTTTCGAATTTATTAAAGTTAGCGGGCAACACGCGTGATTAATTAAAAGGGTAGAACGTGATTTTGATGAATGGCAATTTGGCATCTTTTGCTCTCTCTTTTTCTTCTCGGACATTCTGACATCTGTGCTCACATTTCCACAGAGAAGGAAGCACGTGGGTGATCTTGGGCGATTGAGCAAGATGCAAGCAAGGCCCATCAAAATCAATGATGTGGCGTGAAAAAGGAGATGGGAGGATCTGTGCTGGTGAGTCTTCTAACCACACTTTGACGTTCGATTCATTGAAGTTTCTTGCAAAGGAAGGACGTAGGGAGGGACCCCGATCCACCTTCTGGTTGGCCTAACCGATCCATACGGAGGATTATGTTGTCGGTAAAATTTGGTTGCCGGTATGTTCGGTCGGCGAGAGGCTCGACACCACACGAGAGCACGGTTCGGAGGCGTGACAAGACGTTATGGGCAGAAGCTCGATCTTAAGAAGACATAAATTAGCACGCTTCATCTTTTATCACAAAGAAAAATTATGATCGCATTGAAATATTACGACAACAATAATAAACCGGAAAACACGAAATAAATCGAACACCACATTTATATGGTTTGAATGGTCAGATCTATATTCACGGGAAGAGAGACTAAAAATTTTATTTATTTATAAGTGATGCAACCGAGATTACGTGCCGCACCCGAATTCTCACGTACACTCAAAGTGTTTCTTAACCATTAATTACATTCTTGAAGTTTCTCGGTTTCTTCCACACAATCCCTCACTAAGAACTTGAGTTGAGAAATTCTGAATGCTAGCTTCGACATTGTTGACACCTAAATTTTATTAAATTATTTAGGATTTTATCGCATAAAAATTAGGGTTTAATTTTTTAATCCCTAAACCAAAAATATTTTCTTTAAATTGCATGGCATGTAGACATTAGGTGCATTTGCATTAATGTGGCCTATTAGAACATATTTTCCTTGTTTATTTTCAAAAAAAAATTAAAAAATTATTTATTTATTTATTAAAAAAAAAAAAAAGAGAGACCTGCTGGCCCACTTCCTTTTACCCCAGCGTGTTCAATGTTTTTGAAAAAGGGGGAGAAGCAAAAGCAGGGGAGAGGACCGGGGAACAGTGGCAGACGCCACAGGGCAGAGCAGGAAGAGGGGGCGCAGGGGAACGCCGGCGCGATCCTCGGGTCGGGCGCAGGCCGGCCGCGCGGGCTGGCGGTGGTAGGGGACCATGTGCGCCTGCCGGCCAGCCCCGCGTGGCCGGTCGCCCTTAAAGCCGGAGGAGAGATCGAGAGAAAGAGGGGGGGTCGTGAGAGAGAGACCAAAATAGAGAGAGATCGAGGGAGAGTGTGAGAAAGCGAGAGCTGAGGTCGAACGGTCCCCCGTCGACGACCGCCGCACCTCGGCCGTGGCCGGCGAAGGCCCTGTGAACCCCTTTCCTCACGGTAGGTCTCGGCTTGAGTCCTCATCTGGTTTATTTTTGCTCGATTCGGGGTTGATTTCCCGAGGATCCCGGCTCGGGAGCGTGCGAGGCAGCCGGGCATACCCCGATCTACCAAGCTTGCCCATATTCGCCGCTGCCGGGCCGGATAGGGAGCACTGCAAATACCACCCCTGTTCTGTCCTTCACTCCCCTGTTTTTCAGAGATCACTGGCCGGCGCTCGCGCGGTCATCCGGCTTGCGCGAGTCCCGGCCAGCGACACCTCCGACTCGGTCCTACTGTCCTGAGTGTTGCTGCGTGTGATTTCGGAGGTGTCAGGGCCTCGATGGTGCTTAAAATCTCTCATCTTCATTGCGCACTCCAACCGTTTGACAAAATGCCCGAACCTCGTGTCTGTGATTTGTCCACATTCCCCTTGCGTTCTGAAGGTGTGTCGACCCTCGAGTGGACTTGCGCGTCCTCTACCACTGATTCATTTCGTTTTGTCGCACTCCGGTGTTTTGATCGACCGCGGAGGAGGCGGTTAGCTGGTCCCGCGTCGGGACCTCGCTGATCCGCGGCCATCCAGCCCTCCTTCGGGGCTTGGACGGCTTCGGTCAGTCGCCGATCACCACGGCGGTGACCTAGGTGACGGACGCTCATCGCCCCTCGTCGGGGCGGCGATGGGAATCAAGGTGGAGCGTCGGCCGCGGAGGCCGGAGCTCGTCGGGGCCGGTGACCGTGCGCGTGGGGGCGGCTGTGAACCGGGTCAGGCGAGTCGGGTCGGACGCGCAGGTGACCGGGTAGGGTTTCCGGTGAGTCGGCTTCGCGGGTCTAACCGGGCGTGGGCCTTTCGCGCGTGGGCCGAGTCCGGAAGATGGGCTAAATTATTTTTTGGTCTTTCTATTTTCAGTGGGCCTTTGGGCCTTATTGGTTTTGCCTTTTTTTAAAAAAAATTTGGGCTGGGCCCCCTTTCATAGTAATTCCGAAAATTAGACCGGGCTCAACAAATGAGCCCGGTCCGTATGCGAACCCGGGCCAGTGTGCCCGGGTCAGTCCCGGTCCGGGTCGGATGTGGAGATATGACCCGGATCCGATTTATTTTTATTTTAATGTTGCATTATTTTAATATTTTAAAAAAATTAATTTTAAAAAAAAATTTCTAAAAAAGAGAGAAGCCCGAATTTCATTTTATTTTTATTATTTTAAAAAAAAATTTCAAAAAAAATTTCGAAAAAAAATTTTCAAAAATTTTTTCAAAAATTTCCGAAAAAAAAAATTTCAAAAAAGAAATTTTTAAAAAAGAAATTTTCAAAAATCAGAAAATTCATTTGGGTTTTGGAATTGATTTTTCTTGCCCTATTGTGCGTTTAGTGTCATATTTAATCGCACGATGCTTGGTTCACACACTTTGAATTGCACATTTAATTTAACCTCGCACGTAATTGCTTATGCATGTCTAGGTTTGGATATTGATTGTCGTTCCCCTTAGCTTAGTTAGGAACGGAATTTTGAGACTCTCAATTGGCGAGAACACGTTAGGTGGTGAATTGAACAAGATTAGGTACCGAAAGGGCACTAATTAGTCGATTAGTGTAATCAAGTCCCCGTACCTGTTGAATCTCTGGTTCGTAGAAGTGAAGCTTTCTCCCGTGCTTCACTTAGGTGTCTAATCGACCTATCAAAACTTATTAGTGGCGACTCCTAGATGAAATCGATTTGCATGTTAATAATTCAAACTTAAGTCGCGAATTGGTATGGGTTCGGGAGAGCTCGAGCTAGGTTCAGCCTAGTAATCCATTTGCCAAACCCCGTAGGCGACGAGGCCGATTCGGGGAGGTCGCGACAGCTTTGCGACTCCGCTGGGGACTTTGAGGACTTAGGCCTAGTATATCTTGATTGTTAACTAACGTGGTCTTATGGCAGCGCATCGTGAAGGCTAAGGTAAGTCCGCTAACAAAGTGTTAAATGGTCTTGTAGGTTGGGAGTTATTAGGGGTGGAGTAATTATTGACCCTTTGTTTTGTAGGTTCGGAGTTTGGGAATGAATGTTTTTCTCTTTCAAACTCTTGAAGTGCTTTGTGTATAAACTGTTGTGCATGCTTTAAATGTTTTAGCACTACACTGTTGCACACACAACCATGCCACCGGACCTGGGCTGCACTAGGAATGCTTAGGATGGTATTGAGTTGGATACGACTTCGATCGCGAGGCCGCGTAGTAGAGGTTGCCCAACTCTATCCCGAAAACTTCTTTCTTGGTGTCAAGAATGCTTACAATTGCCCGTGAGGCCGCGTCGCATCGAGGTATCATTCTTGACCAAGCCGGAGTTACGAGGACTTGGCTTAGTACGCGAGGCTGCGACTAGTCATCCCACCCTCGTAACTCCAATTTGTTAAGCCATCTAGAATAGAAGTCAAGCCGCACGTTACATTCGCATGTTTGTGTGATTAAAAGTTTGTCATCCATTGTAAGTATGGTTTCTCTCTTTACCTGTTCGCTTTTAGTTGAAGTTTTCATTTTTTGAAATTCGTGGAAATCAATTGAATGCCCTAGGTGATCTAAGCTTATAATAAAAAATTTCAGACAATCAGTGAACTTTGAGCATAAATCTCAAACATGTTTTATTTGGCCCTACCAAAACAAATCGTTTTGTCTAAACTTGCAGTTATAGGCTTAAAATCACATTTTTTGTGTAGAAATTCTTCCAAGTCAAAATAATTTTTTGGGGCATTGAATTGGAATCGCATATTCAATGAAATTCTTTTTTGTCTACATTTCGAAATTGAAATAGAAATTACATTTTGTGTATTGATTTCTTTAAACAAAATCGCCTCGTTTTGTCAAAATTGAAGCCACGTTGTGAGTATAAAACTTTTGAAATTGAATGGGCATTCGATCGATAATCACGGATTGGTCTTTTAATGATGTCTCTTCTTACGATGAAATATTGGTGAAATACCAAATGCCAGCAAATAGGAACCATGGAGGCATGTATCGTCGCCTTGATTTCATTATAAGAGGCGACCTCATTGAATGATTATTATTATTATTATCATCATTATTTTAGTTTTTCATTCATGTACTAACATCGTCATCCTTTCACAGGTTATACATGACGACCGCTCCTTGGCATTCACTCACTTGATCATGCAAAAAAAAATGAATTTAAAACTAGGTTAAAGGGGCGAAGGGTGAAGGCCGCTTGAGAACGAGCTGAAAACGTGCCACCGAGTCCCTCAAAATAGGGAATCTCCACTTGTGTACTCACTTGTACAAAAGATGATTTACGAGGCACACCCAAATCGGAACAAAATAACGATGTCAAATGATCACCCACTCGACAAAAAAGGACGATTCAAGAATAGCTGACTCTCAAATAAGAGTAAGAGGGGCACCGTTGTATCCGCGGAGGATGAAGATGAGAATCGCACGACAGACCCATTGGAGCATCAAGAGATGCGTAATCAAGAGATAAACTGGGGGCATGGAATGTCAAAGCCGTCCAATTCAATGAAAAAGGGTGTATTTTGTTTTCAAAGTTCATTCACTTTAATATAGAAATCATACTTCCTTTTCTTTTTACCTAGGGTGGATTTGAATGAAAGACCCGACAAGAGCATGGCGAACCAACGTACATTAAAATTATCTGACTAAAACACGAAGTGCATGTGATCAAGAAGCCAACGTCCCCACTAATGGCGCACAGGAAAACATTTGATTCAGCATGGAGCGCGATGAACTCCCCCTCATCCCCGCCAAGGAAGCATTAGAGACAAAATTATCAACTTCGTCATGAAAGGGTGTATACCGTTCCTAAATTCAGTTCAATTGAGAATGAGAATAACATGTTTTATCTCATTTCCGCAGATGACGAATGAGGCAAGTCACCCAAGGGGTAACCATTGCCTATGAAGCATAATAAAGTGGAGTCGACTGGTTCAACATAAAATAAAGAATGCGTTTGACCATAGCAATAATGCTTCCAGCTAGAAAGACATGACGAGGCCAAACCGTCCATCCCATTGTGACAAATGAAAGGTTGCGTCACGATGGGGCAAAATATTGCATTTGAAGAACTTCTGTCCATCAAACTAGGGACATGTGAAAAATAGTTGGGGGCACGAGTAGTCAAGATGGTCAAAGATAGAAGACCCGAGCAAAGGACAATGAAAATTAAACAAGTGTCTGTAAGAAGACATGAAGGAGTATTGAACATACTGAAGTCTCCGGAAGAGAAAGCATCTGACTAGGGCAAGTGTCATCCAGCTGGGGTAAGTAGCTTTAGTATAATCAGGCCTGTGAGTAAGTTCCTTCTCCTCTAACAAGTGAATGGATGCAAAAGAGACATATGCCAGATAGATAAATGTAGGGCAGATCATGTTGTGGGCGATGCCTCCAAACACTTAAGAGGGAACATCAAGCGACTTTGAGGAAGGAGTTGCAAAGGAAAAGCTCAAACGACGAGATTGCACAAAGAGGACAACTTAGTCTAGAATTGAGCTATCCCCAAAACAAAAGGGTGTATGTCGTTCCTGAATTATTCCAATTGAGAATGGAAATGACTCGCCCCGTCTCTCATTTTACAGACAAAACAATGTGTTTGATCAAGGTGTTTTTACAGACAAAACAATGTGTTTGATCAAGGTGACAACACCTTCTTCCAAGGAAGCACGATGAAGACGAATCATCCATTTTGCTACAATGAAAAAGGAAAGCACCCATGGGACAATGCCCTCAAATGTTGAAATAAGAAGTGCCAAAAAGTCAAAGGCGGACGAAAGCGGATGAAGGGAGTTGTCAAATACCCAGGAAGGAAAATTCAAATGAGAACAAATGGTATCGTTGCCAATTGTCCATTTTAATACCATTTTTTCCATGACTCTTTTTTCCTTTGATAGGAAGCATCAAAGACTCGAATGACAAATGCAAGTGAAGGGTAATGATGTGTCGTTTCCAATCTTTCAATATATAAAGATTCATGCACTATCACTTTCTTTCTAATTCTTTACAGGGTTGCCAAGTGCCATGCTGCAGGTAAGTACCCTTCTTCCAAAATTCAAATAAAAATCGAATGAAAATTTTCTTCATAAAAAATGAGAGAGTTTATGATGTATTTGAGAAATAGTACAAAAATAGAATTGTGAAAGCAAAACTTTTCACAAAAATTTTGAATATCGTCTTTATCAAAAAATTGCCTTGGTGTTTGACGGATCATTCATTTTGAATCAAAATTCCCTGTGGAGATTAATCAATCCGTGATGATCTTGACAAAATGAAAGGGAGATGTTAATCATGCCAAGTGAGAAATACTTAGAATGAGGAAAGGCAAGCTATTCCCAAACACGTCCCATAAACACTTTGAGAGTTGAGCGAAAAAGAAAACATGTGTTGTTTAAGGGCAAGAGGTTCATTCGCGAGTAGTACATAGATCAAAGTGAAAAGTGGCATTACTTTCCTCTACCCTACACACTACAGGTGACCATAGTAAAGCCAATTTGAGCCTTTACATATGGATGATTTGTACAAAATACCCCTGTCAAGAACCACCCCACAACGGGGCAAATTTGGAGGTTTCGGTCGACATTCTTTGGAGGAAAAGATGAGAAAGACTTCATTGCCCTTACTGGCATTAATCTTTTTGTGGTAACTTCAGGTGAGTCCTTATGGAAGCTTGAAATATCCCAAGATGAAGAAGAGCATTCATTTCTCTACCCAAACACTCATACCATTTGCTTAGCCAAGTTAAGCATGAATATTCATTTCTAAAGCCCGAGTGGTGATTGTCTTCCCACCTTGGGGAAAGGCACATGATTTACCATTTTGATTGGTGCTTATGTCACAACAAGTAAAAAAATCTCGAAAATCCTAGGAGCTCAAAGGATTCAAATGAGCAAAAGTCAAATGAAAACTACGGGGCATGAAAAAGCAGTGTGCCTGGTAAAAGCAAGGCCAATGCCCATTGAAAAAAAAAAGAAAAGAGCAAAAAGTAGCATCAAGAGAAGAATTCTTTCGCAAGAAAAAGTGTCAAAAGCAAAATGCTCGCAAGGAAAAATCATTGCAAATGCAAAAGTCATTAGAGAAAGAGCAAAGTTCTTACATTAAAATGATTAGTCAATGGACTTTCGAGACAAGTTGGATTTCAAAAGTCGAGTGCCTTAGAAAAGATTGGATGATATGGTAACGATGCCATGATAATCACCAACTCCTAAATCCCATTTGAGAATTTCTGAGCCTTTCGAGACTTTAACCCAACCAATATTACAACCATTTCCCAAAGTCTCTTCTGATTGGGATGATTCAAGTGAAAATAAGGACTTTACAAAGAAGCTATCGCTTGAAGAAGTGGAGGCAAGGCTGCCTTATCTTATCTAAAGGATTCTTGACTTGTAAACCTGGCGAAAATGATGATCAATAATTATTTCATTTCTTAGCTATCAATGCTTATCCGCTGTTGAAACCATGACCAAGCCCGCATTATAGTCCTTACAAAAGACCTCTTGGATCGGTCAATGTGTGCTTATTATGAATGATTTTCAAAGCCTCCGACACTAATAGTGTGAGGTATACGGAGAGATCAGATTTACTTCCCACATTAATGGATGGGATCCAACAGCCTTTCTGAGAGTATGTGAGAAGTCCTTTTAGACTAAGGAATTTTTGTTTGGCATGCTTAATGGGCTCTCTTCATGAGTTAAAATAATTTTGATAAAAGACTTTCTCCTAAGGAAATTTGATGATTAATGACATCTTTCAAGCCTAAAGGCAATTTTGCGATATTGAAAGATGTTAAATGCTTTCCAAACAATTGGATCTATCCTGAATTGCTCATACGATCAATATTTTTTCATTAATGATACCCTTTTGATTTTGCCTCTCATGACATGTAATCAAATGACATTGATCTCACCTGGTATGCCTCCATTACCAGAGCATTTGGTATAACACATTCCATTAAATGTGCAGTATCCATTTTGGAATCTTCTGATCGACATGTACGGCAAGCTCTAACGGCCCGAAACTATGTTTACATGAGAAGTTTTCCCCACGTGAGATCGTGCTTTATGAAGGTTTGGGCGTTTGCCCTTAAACCACGCTTCAAAGGTTTGTGGTCCAACCTTAAACCACGCTTTCAAAGGTTTGTGGTCCAACCTTAAACCACGCTGTTCATCAAAGGTTTGTGGTCCAACCTTAAATCACGCTTTCAAAGGTTTGTGGTCCAATCTTAAACCACGCTGTTCATCAAAGGTTTGTGGTCCAACCTTAAACCACACTTCAAAGATTTGTGGTCCAACCTTAAACCACGCATCAAAGGTTTGTGGTCCAACCTTAAACCACGCATCCAAGGTTTGTGGTCCAACCTTAAATCACGCATCAAAGGTTTGTGGTCCAACATTAAACCACGCATCAAAGGTTTGTGGTCCAACTTTAAACCACGTTTTTCAAAAGGTTTGTGATCCAACCTTAAATCACGCTTTTCAAAAAAGGTTTGTGGTCCAACCTTAAACCACGCTTTTCAAAAAGGTTTGTGGTCCAACCTTAAACCACGCATCAAAGGTTTGTGGTCTAACCTTAAACTACGCATCAAAGGTTTGTGGTCCAACCTTAAACCACGTTTTTCAAAAAGGTTTGTGGTCCAACCTTAAACTACGCTTTTCAAAAAGGTTTGTGGTCCAACCTTAAACCACGCATCAAAGGTTTGTGGTCTAACCTTAAACCACGCATCAAAAGTTTGTGGTCCAACCTTAAACCACGTTTTTCAAAAGGTTTGTGGTAAAACCTTAAATCACGCTTTTCAAAAAAGGTTTGTGGTCCAACCTTAAACCACGTTTTTCAAAAAGGTTTGTTGTCCAATCTTAAACCACGCTTTTCAAAAAGATTTGTGATCCCATCTTAAACCACGATTTCCAAAAGTTTGTGGTCCAATCTTAAACCACGCATCCAAGGTTTGTGGTCCAACCTTAAACCACATTTTTCTTTAAACAATGCTCTTCGTTCATTTAGATGTTATTTTATATTTTCTCTCCTCCTTCTTGCATTGCATCATCCCGTGCCCTCCGTCAACAAAATTTAGGCGTCTCTTATCTTTGAAAGGAACCTCTTCAAGCTCCCCTTCAAAGAGGGGCAGCTGTTGACACCTAAATTTTATTAAATTATTTAGGGTTTTATCGCATAAAAATTAGGGTTTAATTTTTTAATCCCTAAACCAAAAATATTTTCTTTAAATTGCATGGCATGTAGACATTAGGTGCATTTGTATTAATGTGGCCTATTAGAACATATTTTCCTTGTTTATTTTCAAAAAAAAAATTAAAAAATTATTTATTTATTTATTAAAAAAAAAAAAGAGAGACCTGCTGGCCCACTTCCTTTTACCCCAGCGTGTTCAATGTTTCTGAAAAAGGGGGAGAAGCAAAAGCAGGGGAGAGGACCGGGGAACAGTGGCAGACGCCACAGGGCAGAGCAGGAAGAGGGGGCGCAGGGGAACGCCGGCGCGATCCTCGGGTCGGGCGCAGGCCGGCCGCGCGGGTTGGCGGTGGTAGGGGACCATGTGCACTTGCCGGCCAGCCCCGCGTGGCCGGTCGCCCTTAAAGCCGGAGGAGAGATCGAGAGAAAGAGGGGGGGTCGTGAGAGAGAGACCAAAACAGAGAGAGATCGAGAGAGAGTGTGAGAAAGCGAGAGCTGAGGTCGAACGGTCCCCCGTCGACGACCGCCGCACCTCGGCCGTGGCCGGCGAAGCCCCGGTAAACCCCTTTCCTCACGGTAGGTCTCGGCTTGAGTCCTCATCTAGTTTATTTTTGCTCGATTCGGGGTTGATTTCCCGAGGATCCCGGCTCGGGAGCGTGCGAGGCAGCCGGGCATACCCCGATCTACCAAGCTTGCCCATATTCGCCGCTGCCGGGCCGAATAGGGAGCACTGCAAATACCACCCCTGTTCTGTCCTTCACTCCCCTGTTTTTCAGAGATCACTGGCCGGCGCTCGCGCGGTCATCCGGCTTGCGCGAGTCCCGGCCAGCGACACCTCCGACTCGGTCCTACTGTCTGCGTGTGATTTCGGAGGTGTCAGGGCCTCGATGGTGCTTAAAATCTCTCATCTTCATTGCGCACTCCAACCGTTTGACAAAATGCCCGAACCTCGTGTCTGTGATTTGTCCACATTCCCCTTGCGTTCTGAAGGTGTGTCGACCCTCGAGTGGACTTGCGCGTCCTCTACCACTGATTCATTTCGTTTCGTAGCACTCCGGTGTTTCGATCGACCGCGGAGGAGGCGGTTAGCTGGTCCCCCGTCGGGACCTCGCTGATCCGCGGCCGTCCAGCCCTCCTTCGGGGCCTGGACGGCTTCGGTCAGTCGCCGGTCACCGCGGCGGTGACCTGGGTGACGGACGCTCACCGCCCCTCGTCGGGGCGGCGATGCGAATCAAGGCGAAGCGTCGGCCGCGGAGGCCGGAGCTCGTCGGGGCCGGTGACCGTGCGCGTGGGGGCGGCTGTGAACCGGGTCAGGCGAGTCGGGTCGGACGCGCAGGTGACCGGGTAGGGTTTCCGGTGAGTCGGCTTCGCGGGTCTAACCGGGCGTGGGCCTTTTGCGCGTGGGCCGAGTCCGGAAGATGGGCTAAATTGTTTTTTGGTCTTTCTTTTTTCAATGGGCCTTTGGGCCTTATTGGTTTTGCCTTTTTTTTAAAAAAATTTGGGCTGGGCCCCCTTTCATAGTAATTCCGAAAATTAGACCGGGCTCAACAAATGAGCCCGGTCCGTATGTGAACCCGGGCCAGTGTGCCCGGGTCAGTCCCGGTCCGGGTTGGATGTGGAGATCCAACCCGGATCCGATTTATTTTTATTTTAATGTTGCATTATTTTAATATTTAAAAAAAAATTAATTTTAAAAAAAATTCTAAAAAAGAGAGAAGCCCGAATTTCATTTTATTTTATTTTATTTTAATTATTTTTTTAAAAAAAATTTCAAAAAAAATTTCGAAAAATTTTTTCAAAAATTTCCGAAAAAAAGAATTTCAAAAAAAATTTTAAAAAAAGAAAATTTCAAAAATCAGAAAATTCATTTGGGTTTTGGAATTGATTTTTCTTGCCCTATTGTGCGTTTAGTGTCATATTTAATCGCACGATGCTTGGTTGATACACTTTGAATTGCACATTTAACTTAACCTCGCACGTAATTGCTTATGCATGTCTAGGTTTGGATATTGATTGTCGTTCCCCTTAACTTAGTTAGGAACGGAATTTTGAGACTCCCAATTGGCGAGAACACGTTAGGTGGTGAATTGAACAAGATTAGGTACCGAAAGGGCACTAATTAGTCGATTAGCGTAATCAAGTCCCCGTACCTGTTGAATCTCTGGTTCGTAGAAGTGAAGCTTTCTCCCGTGCTTCACTTAGGTGTCTAATCGACCTATCAAAACTGATTAGTGGCGACTCCTAGATGAAATCGATTTGCATGTTAATAATTCAAACTTAAGTCGCGAATTGGTATGGGTTCGGGAGAGCTCGAGCTAGGTTCAGCCTAGTAATCCATTTGCCAAACCCTGTAGGCGGCGAGGCCGATTCGGGGAGGTCGCGACAGACATCAAAGTAGTATAATTGATCAACTAGAGCCCAAGAAAGGAGTTGTATTGATGCGCAAACCCTTGTTGAATCAACTTAGGTGACTTTTCTTTCCACTTATATTAGGAGTTATAACTCAAAACGTATTTTCAATAATCTTCATCAGGTTAATTCCAAAAAAAAACATCAACTTTAGGTCGAGGAACAATTCTGGCTCGAACTTTTTTTTGCCCCGTAAAAAAGCACTAACTTTAGGTCGAAGGACAATTTTGGCCCGAACTTTTTTTTATCTCGTAAAAAAGCACAAACTTTAGGTCAAGTGATAATTTGGGCTCCAACTTTTTTTTTGTCTCGTAAAAAATACTTTCACTTAAATTCAAAATCTGGCTCCCATTGACTTAGAACCATTGATTATCTACCTTGACTATATCACCTTAGCAATAAATCCATGTGGCTTGCTGATTAAATTTAAAGTAATATTTATTGTCTTATTCTCTGAGTCACAATTTGAAGAATAATGGTGAAACTATTCGTCTCTCTTACTTCACCGGCAAGTTAAAAATATCTTCAGATTGAATCTCTCTAGCCAGACGTAATCTGAAGTTAACCAGTGCTTGTTGACAGGCACCATGGACGAGATTCGCCAATCTCACCACCATAACCTTCTTTCTCAATCAATGGTGAAAGTCAACGGGGGACCAGATTTTGGATCATGATAAAAGTTGGTGATTTTTTATGAGAAAAAAAAAATTGAGGCCAAAACTGTCACTTGACCTAAAATTGGTATTTTTTTACGGGATAAAAAAAAGTTTAGGCCAAAATTGTCTCTCGACCTAAAGTTAGTGCTTTTTTATGAGACAAAAAAAAGTTCAAGTCAAAATTATCTCTCAACCTAAAGTTTGTACTTTTTTTTGGAATTAGGTCAATCTTTATCTTAACTTGATGTTGTGGGCAAATTATAATCACTTCGTTGGAACTTGAACTCTTCTTTGGAACCTGAAAAACTCTCTTCTAATTGTCCGACAGCCCTTTGAGGCTCCTTGACCGCCACAAACGTCTTTTAAGTCCAAAACACACTCATATTCTTTACAATCGTGGACCTCATCAAAACGCTCTCTCCATCTGCACATTTGACTACTCTACAATGACTCTCGGACTCAATCTTCTCTACCACTAATACAACGAATGTTGCACCCATAACCGTTAGGAGATTGAACTCGCACATTATCAAATTCAATAATTACTTCAAGCTTCGTTTGTGTGGATTACCACACTAATACTCTTTACCTCGAGAGTTTCTCGTTGCAACCAAGTGTTGCCAAACTTCATCAGCTTAATGCTCTGGGGTCAATTGGGGATTAGACTAACCATCTTGTCCCTTAGGTGGTAATGCTGATATTGCCAGATTATCTAAATTAGAATTAATCGGCATATTATGCTTATAAGGAATATTTGCTATATTTTGTGGCAAGACAACACTAATAGGGCTTATATTTTCAAGATTTGGCATTAGTCCATTTTGTCAACCATTCTGATTTGTCAAGTTGTTAATTCCATTCTGATTATTTTGATTAACATTACTTTGATTATTTCCATTAACAAGGCCAACAAAGTTGTCATTATTGGTATTGTTTTGACCTTGGTTAGAAGTTTATGGCCTTTGCAATAGTAGCATAGGAGATTATATGGCCTAAGTTGTTAGCATTATTGAAATGACCCAATGTAAAAGGAAAATACCCTTGAACTGTTGGATTTCCTCGAAGTGTATACAGTTGGTTCAACAATCCTGGCCTAGAGATGAGTCGTTGACCACATTGACGACCGTCGGCTTGATTACATAGGACATGTGGCTGACTATGTAGTTGATAATGTCATTTCGTTGTTCCTAGAATGACCTCCTTGTAATTAACACCAATGTTAGGATTGGGTTTCAGCTCTCTCATTTGTTCTTTTTTGAGGCGTCTCAAGACATCAGTATTTCCTCCCTAGTTCTGTTCTGCCGTTGCCTGAGCGGCCGAAGACTCGGCATGCACAGCCCTGTTATTGCCATCTGGCGGCAAAGGGTTGTTGCCCACAACTTTGTTACTTTCATATTGATTGCTGGTTCTTGTCATGGCAAAAATCCTATATCATACAAGAAAAAGTCTCACTAGGCATGCCAAGAGAGGAGAATGAGAGTGCAGATCTGGGAAGCGAGAACTTGGGAGCGGGAGCGCGAGGTAGAGAGAGGAGAGAGAGTGTGTCTTGCTTTTCAAATTTTCAGCTCTAACCGTGGTGGGCCCGGGTTACACGTGTCGCACAGAGAGGGACTCGTTTTTTGCCACGGTGGAATGCGAGTGGTGCCTAATATTTTCTCCCCTAGATAGGACAAAAATTGTCCAAAACGACAAAGCTACGACTCCATGCCCAAATGAAGCTTACATAAAAGCCATAAGCATGTGCATTCGCTAAAAGTCCCTCAAGAAAACGCCAAGAAAGCACTACGTTTGCTGCTGACACCATAGATTATTCACTTGGACGCTTCTATGACCTCGTCCACAAAGGCCCTAAGGTTCTTGTCCGAAGACCCACCATCCTTCACAGCCTCCCTTGCCAAATCCCTAAATTTCTGGGCATTCCTTCTCATCTCATCCCCCTCCTTTCCATCTCCCGCCACCAACTCCAAGCACCTCCTTATCTCGCCGCTCTCCACCACCCCTTGCTCGTTGGGCGTCACCTTCACCCCGGTCCTCCACACGTCTGTGACGAGCTTCGCGTTCGTCTGCTGATCGCTCCACTGCGGGAACGCCACCATGGGCACCCCGCAGACCAAGCTCTCCGACGTTGAGTTCCACCCGCAGTGCGTCACAAAGCACCCTACCGAAGGGTGCGATAGAACCTCTACTTGCGAGCACCACGGCACTATCATCCCTAGGTTTTCTAGTTCGTCTTTGAAGCTCAATATATCCTTCTCTCTCTCTTCTTTTCCGCTTTCCCGGATGACCCACAAGAACGGCCGCCCGGCCTCTACGAGTGCCCGTGCCATTTCCTCCTTCTGCGGCTTCGATAGCACGGCGATGCTCCCAAACGACACGTAGATCACCGATGCCTTTGGCTTCGTGTCCAGCCACTCGATGTAGCCACTCGAGCTCCTGAAGAGATCGCCTCCGAAGGAAGTGTCCGCTGGATCTTGGCCGTCCAAAAATGCAGACGGGATCAGCGGCCCAATCCCAATCACCTGAAACTTATCGATAGCATGTATGGCGTCCGGTTCCAGTGCATCGAAGGTGTTTGCCAGCACCCTTGGATTAGCCTCCTCAAGTAGTACCTCGAAATGACGTTGGAAAATCGGGAGGCTGAAGTTGTACTCATTTTTAGCATTGCAAAGGGGGGGTATGTCGCAGGCCAGGAGAGGCGGCAACCCAGGCAATTGGATGGGCACCGAAGGATTGTCTCCCGTGCTCCGAATAAGATCCCCGTAGCCATGGAAGTAATAATAGTAGAAGTCCAAAACAGCAGCCGGTTGAATCCAAACGAGCGTCGAAGGAATGCCATGAGAACGAGCGACGTCGGCAGCCCACGGAAGGAGGATGGTGTAGAATACACCCAAGAATTGCCGACCGTTCTCATGGTTCGAAGCGATGAGTTCACTTAAAGTCTCCGGTCCTCGTCGCTTGAGCTTGTCCATGTATACGTCGAGATCGTCCCCTTCGTTGAAACCGTCGTCGTAGCCATCAGAGAAGCTGGCAAAGGACAACCCCTCGGGGGGAGATTTTGACTCGGCCATGCGGTGGCGGGCATGAATGGCGGTGGCGAAGGTCACCTGAGCGCCGACACGCACGAGACGCTTGGCGAATTGGAGGGAAGGGTTTATGTGGCCTTGACCGGGGAAGGTCACGAGGAGGAAGTGTGGAGGTGCCATGGACGAGGTTTGAAGAAATTCTTTGAAGATAAGTGGCACGTGGATGTGAGAGGATTGACGAGGAGATTAAGGTGGAGACTGTCCAATATAAATAGGGATTGTGTATGAAATAATTACGTCTTGGCTGACGAATTAGTCTTGATTGATTTGCTCTCTCTTGGGGGACGTAAGCAAACATTAAAAAACTGCGTATTTCTGTCATTTATTATGATGTCAATTATTAGGGTTCAGATTTATTTCCGTCATTGAACCACATGACGAATTAAGATGTCCATTATTAAGATTCAGATTTATTGGATTCAGATTTATTTCCGTCATTGGGTCACATGACGAATTAAGATGTCAATTATTAAAATTCAAATTTATTTCAAAGATGAATTGAGATTTATTTTTTTTTTAAAAGAACATGTTGAGGACACAGATAATTTATCTCTATCTCTCCACCCGATTTCGCCATACACGAGATATCTCTTATTTTTGATACACCAGACAAGCATAATAACGAAGTACACAAATTCAAACACATTACAACAATACATCTACTGTATGAAGTTTGATGAATTTCACTCTACTCAAAATCCTTAAACCCTAATCTTACTTCTATCTATATGTAGCTACTATGGCGAGATAGTACTTAGAAGTCCATTGTCGATGCTGGTCCTGTATCTCTCTCTCTCCATGGCCTATCTAGCTAGTTACATAACCCAAATAGAGTAATTGACTTCAAGCGGCTTCTAGTCCCAACTCACGTGTTGGACTATACTATAATATAAAAAAAAAATCCATTTCAATGTATGTCCCGCTATATTTTATAGTATTTGATTGACCTAATACACTACAAAAAAACACGAAATTTGCGACGGAAATTTGCGAAGAAATTTTTTCCGTCGCAAATTTGCGACAGATTATTTCCGTCGCAAATTTCGTCGCAAATTTGCGACGGAAATTTTTTCCGTCGGAAATTTGCGACGGAAAATAATACCGTCGCAAAATCCGTCGCAAATTTGCGACGGTAAAGAAAGTCCGTCGCAAATTTGCGACGAAAACTCGCGTCCGTCGCAAATTCGTAGTTTATAATCCGTGACCTGCAATCACTATCTCTCTCTCGCTATCTCTCGCTATCTCTCACTCTCTCTCACTTTTCTCCCTCTTTCATATGTCTGAAATCAGTAAAATCCGCGCACGCACGTATTAATCTCGGTGAAGCTTTTGTACCGGTAAGTGCAAAATTGCTAGCTTCATGACTATTCGTCGTTGCATTGTAATTTTTTTTCTAATATATGTTTATGTTTGTTTTTTTTCGTACCTGCATCACCGGTTTAATGACCGGCGACCGGTGACACCTCGCCGGCCTTCGGATGAGCCGAACGGCCACGCCGTTTTGTGACGGAATACAATTTTCGTCCCAAATTTGCGACGAATAAGTGAAAATTCCGTCGCAAATTTGCGACGGAAATTGTTCTCCGTCGCAAATTTGCGACGGAATTTTCATTTATTCGTCGCAAATTTGCTACGGAATCGTTTTTCCGTCGCAAATTTGCGACGGATACTAGCTTCCGTCGCAAGTGCCCGCCGCAAATTTTGCGACGGAAATAGTACTCCGTCGCAAATTTGCGACGGAAATAGTACTCCGTCGCAAATTTGCGACGGATACTAGTTTACGTCGCAAATTTACGACGGAATTTTCATTTATTCATCGCAAATTTGCGAGGGATGAATTCCGTTTCCATCGTACATTAAAAATTATTAAAAAATATTGATTCTTATGTAATTATTCTTTTTTGGGTTTGTGCCTAATTGAAGGTCTCGCAATCCAAGTGGACTTTGCAGTTCTCATCAAATTGGGAAACTTTGTCCTACCAATATTTCAGTCAAATATTTAGGTAAGTCTTCTTTTCATTGTAATTTTTTCTATTTTTGCAATTACATATTAATTGTTGCGTGAATAACAAACATTATAATTTCCAAAATTTTATAGTTTTAATTAAGAACAATAGATATGATATTTTTAATATTTTACAAGAATTTTTAATTTTAATACAGACACAATGCAAAGAGAAAGGGCTTGGATGTATAATAAGAACTTACCTGGACGTCAAGGATTGACAGATGAGTTTCGTACAGGGTTGGAACTATTTTTAGACTTTGCTAGTAGTAAATATGAGTTTATGGATGGAAATAAGTTAAGGTGTCCGTGCAAAAAGTGCGGTAATGGTAAATTTCTTGTGTGTGATCGAGTTAGAGAACACCTTACTAGATTTGGGTTTACTCCGAACTATTATAATTGGACTTCCCATGGTGAACCATTTATATCTGATGAAGGATATGGAAGAAGTGACCAATTTTCAGTTAGGGAAGAATGTGGCTATTATGAGCAATTGAATCCATACGAGAGGATGGTGATTGATGCAGCTAGTTATAATTTTGTCACAGAATCAAATCATGCAAGTACTAGTTTTACTCCTACACGTGAACAAGTGGGTACTAGTCATGCTTCACAATTGGAAGATATAGGAGTAACGGGTTTTGAGGAGAATGTGTATAATGAAACTTTTCAATCTAATCAGTTCTGGGATGTGTTGAAAGCAGCAGATGAACCTCTATGGGCAGGTTGTGAGGACCACACTAAGTTATCGGTAACAGCCCGGCTATTAAATATCAAGGCAGAGCATAATGTGTCTGCGGATTGTTTCAACTCTTTTGTTGAAGTAATGCGGGAATCATTGCCTCGTGATAACAACATGCCAAGTGATTTTTATGATATGAAAAAGCTAGTGGATAACTTAGGTCTTCCGGTTGTAAGAATTGATGTATGTAGTAGGGGTTGTATGATATATTGGAGAGATGATGAAAATGCAGAATCGTGCAAATTCTGTAGCCAACCTAGGTACAAGATTAACAGGAGGCCGGGTCGTAATCAGAAGCGTAGACCATGCAAGCAAATGTTTTATCTGCCCTTAATCCCCAGATTACAAAGGCTTTATGCGTCTAAAGCCACTGCTGAACACATGACTTGGCATGCAAATCATGAAACAGAAGAGGGTCTAATGTGTCATCCTTCAAATGCGGAGGCATGGCAACGTTTTGATAGAACATACCCTGAGTTTGCAATGGAGCCTCGGAACATCAGGTTAGGTCTATGTGCCGATGGATTTGCTCCATTTGGGAAAACAGGAAAAAGTTATTCATGCTGGCCAGTTATCTTAACGCCGTACAATCTTCCATCTGGTATGTGCATGAAGACACCTTATATGTTTTTGACATTGATCGTGACAGGGCCGCAAAATCCGAAAAAGTTGATAGATGTTTATATGCAACCATTGATTGAGGAGTTACAACGGCTATGGGTTGACGGTGTCCCTACGTATGACGTTTCAACCGATCAAACATTTGTAATGAAGGCCGCCCTTCTTTGGACGATCAATGACTTTCTAGCTTACGGAATGTTATCTGGATGGAGTACAGCTGGGATCTTAGGATGTCCGATATGTTTGGAGAGGTCAAAGTCATTTAGATTAAAACATGGAAAGAAACCTTGCTATTTTGACTGTCACAGACAATTTTTACCGCCAAGTCATCCTTTCAGAAGGAATAAGAAAGAATTCACCAAGAATAGGACTGAAAGAACGCGTCCACCACTGAGGTTGACCGGCGATCAAATTTGGGAGCGTGTGAAGGACTTTCTAACTGTTGTTGAGAACCCGCACGGTACGACTTTTGCGTACGGAAGTACGCATAAGTGGACAAAACGCAGTATATTTTGGGATCTACCATATTGGAAGGCCCATCTTATTCATCATAATCTTGACGTCATGCACATAGAGAAGAATGTTTTCGACAATGTCATAAATACTGTGATGGATGTCGCCGGAAAAACAAAAGACAACTTAAACGCAAGAAAAGATATGAGAGATATTTGCGATCGGCCAATACTAGCTGTGGATGCAAGCAGCAGGGGACCAAAATCGAAAGCAGTTTATACATTGGATAGGGAGCAGAGGCGAGTTGTCTGTCAATGGTTGAAATCTGTGCGGTTTCCTGATAGATATGCTTCGAACCTCGGGAGATGTGTTGATTTGAATGAATGCAAGTTGACAGGTTTGAAGAGTCATGATTGTCACATCCTGATGGAAAGGCTAATTCCAATAGCTTTGAAGGAAGTTCTACCGAACTTGGTATGGGGCGCCATTGCAGAATTAAGCAATTTCCTCCATGATATTTGCTAGACAGTGTTAAAAGCATCGCACATGGAAAAACTAGAGAGAGATATTCCAGTTATTCTTTGTAACTTAGAAAGGATATTTCCTCCAACGTTTTTTGATTCGATGGAGCATCTCTTAGTTCACTTGCCTTATGAGGCCAAAGTTGCAGGTCCCGTCCAATTTCGATGGATGTATCCATTTGAGAGGTAATGTTTTTTTTTATAATACAGCTCAAATTAGTTTATCATATAATATGTTCCGATAAGCTTCTTTCTATTTCAACTAGATTCTTATATCATTTGAAGAAAAAAGTGAAGAATAAGGCACGTGTTGAAGCTTCAATTTGTAATGCATATATTGTGGAAGAAGTGACAACATTTGCATCATACTATTTTGAGCCGCACGTTCAGTGCAAGAGCCGGAGAGCAGGCAGAAATGATGAGGGCCCCATTGATCCCAATTGCACGGCATTCTCTATTTTTAATTATCTGGGTCGACCAAGCGGCGCATGTCAGTTTCGTTACTTATCAGGCGAAAAATTTCATGCAGCCCATACTTATATTTTACTGAACTGCCCAGAAGTCGAGCCATACTTCAAGTAAGTGTAAATTCACCATTATATGTTTTGCATGTCAAATATTTGCTAATAATGATGTGATTTTTAATATTAGGATTTTCCAAACTGAAATGTTTGGACTACAACGAAATGAGTTTGACCGTTTGTGCGATGAACAATTTGCATCTTGGTTCAAGACATATGTAAGTTGCCTATGGATCAAAATCAAGTTATTCAAATTATATACATCATTTAGTAAAATATATATTATTGACTTCGCATGTGTAACTTTAGGTTCACAGTCATTATGATGAATTTGGAGGGCAAGGATTGCTATATTATCTGTCATGGGGTCCACAGTTAAAAGTTCGAAGTTGGCCAGCATATTTCATAAATGGATATAATTTTCATACTCAGGAATATGGTATGGGAAAATCCACAATGAATAGTGGTGTGTCTGTTCGGTCATCCAATGGTGACAGTTGGAAAGATGATTTTTATGGCTTGTTGGATGAAATCATAGAGATAGAGTACCCTGGACTATTAATGATGCGGGTTGTGTTATTTAAGTGCACGTGGTTCGACCCCGTCAAAAGAATGAAGGTGCATACGAAGTTCAATTTGGTTGAAATAAATCACAAGAAAAGGTATATGAAGTATGAACCATTTGTCTTGGCACAACAAGCAATTCAAGTATGTTATGCATCATATCCTAGTTTGAAACGTGACAAAGTTGATTGGTGGGCTGTATGTAAAATCAAAGCACGGAGGAAAATCGAGGAACACTGGAAGGATAGAGCCTACCAACAAGAGGAAGTGTGTAACACGGTTGAAATTGAGGAATATAATATACCAACTTTACGAGATCCGTGTGGAGCAATGATAGATGTGGATCCAACTGAAATTTGCGAATTAAATGTGCACGGATGTTCTGAATCTGATTTTCAGACAGATGACGAGGACGAGGACGAGGACGAGGACGAAGACGAGGACGAGGACGAGGACGAAGACGAAGACGAAGATTAAAATTTGGCTATTATCATTATTGTTCTTGTTATTATTGTTATTGCGCTTTTTTATTATTGTTCTTGTCGATTATTCTTTCTATTTTTATTTATCGTCCGAAATTTTGTCCCTAAATGCCGAAAAGTCAAATATTTTTAACGTGCCGTAACATTTCCGATATTGTAATTTCCATTGCAAAATTTGAGATGCCAAAATTTAACTGACATAGTGTCCGTCGCAAATTTTGCGACGGACACTCTATCCGTCGCAAAATTTGCGACGGACACTATATCCGTCGCAAATTTTGCGACGGACAGAGCCTTTCCGCCGCAAAATTTGCGACGGACACTATATCCGTCGCAAACTTTTGCGACGGACAATATATCCGTCGCAAATTTTGCTACGGACAGAGCGGTCGTCGCAAAATTTTGCGACGGACAGAGCGGCCGTCGCAAATTTTGCGACGGACCTCGAATGTCCGTCGCAAATTTGCGACGGCAGGGTTGGTCCGTCGCAAATTTGCATCGACAAAAATTTGCGACGGACCTCGAATGTCCGTCGCAAATTTCGAGCGGGAAGAATTTCCGGCTCGAAAATTGCGACGGCTTTTTCATTTCCCGCGCAAAATTTTTGCACATATAATTTGCGACGGACATTCGCGGTCCGTCGCAAATTTTTGTCGGTGAAATATTTGCGACGGACGAGAACGTCCGTCGCAATTTTGAGACGGACGTCGCTGTTTCGTCGCAAATTTGCGACAGACGTGGCAGTTCCGTCGCAAATTTGCGACGGAATTGTTCGTCCGTCGCAAATTTGCGAGATTTGTACCTGCTCTTCCTCTTCTCCCCCTTCCCCGACTCAGATCTGGAAGTACGCAAAGGTAAGCTCGTCCGTCGCCGTCGCCGTCGCAGCCGTCGCCGTCGCAGCCCAGCCGTCGTCCGTCGTCGCCCAGCCGTCCCCCGTCGCCGCCGCCGTCGCAGCTCCGCCGCCCGTCGCCGCCCAGCCCGGCAGGCCCCCTCGCCCGTCGCCTGCCCTCGCCCTCGCGTCGCCTGCCCTCGCCCCCGCGTCGCCCCCCGCCCGTCGTCGGTCGCCCTCTCCCCCGCCCGTCGCCGGTCGCCTCGCCCCCCCCCCCCCCGCCCACCGCCGGTCGCGCCCTCGCCCTCGCCCCGCCCGTCGCCCTCGGCCCCGCCCCCGCCCGTCGCCCCGCCCCCGCCGTCGCCCTCGCCCCCGCCCCGCCCCCGCCCCCGGCCCCCGCCCTCGCCGCCGCCCCGCCCCCGTCGCCGTCGCCGCCGCCCCGCACCGGTCGCCGTCGCCGCCGCCCCGCCCCCGTCGCCGTCGCCGCCGCCGCCCTCGTGACCATCGCCGCCGGACCATCGCCGCCAGCCAGCCGCCGGCCAGCCGCCGCAGACGCCGTTGCCGGACCATCGCTGCCGCCGCCCTCGCCGTCGCCCACGCCCGTGCCGGAACCGCCACTCTCCATTCCGCCCGTTTTTGTTGTCCTTGAACCAAGTAAGCCAACTCTAACCCCTAGTTAGCATAATTAGGTAATTAGTCTGACTTGTCTGGGGATTATATTTAAGATTATTTTTCATTTGCTAAATTACGGGTGCATTTTAGGATTGTATGTGGCTTTGATCGATGGTCGACTGGTTAATTTGTTTATTATGTGGATGTTTAAGCGTTAAATGACGATAGGATAATTGATTAAGCGTTTTCACAGAAAATGCTTGAAAATTAAATAATTCTATAAAAAATCATGAAAAATAATGGAAAATTTAAAAAATTGTATATGTTGACAAAAAAAATGAAATTTGACTGTAAAAGTTTGTTAAAATTTTTAACAAACTAAAATTTCATAATATGGATCAAAATTGCAAAAATTAATAGTGCTCACCTAATTTCAGTGAAATTAAGATTTTTTAACGTTACGGGGAAAAAATTATTTAAAAATTTAAAATTTCCATGAATTGGTAAAATGGCTTAGCATAAATGTGGCCACCCATTGTGAGGGAAATTTTTTTTTGGTGAAGAAAAATTACAAAAATATAAAATTTAAAAAATGCACATAATTGCCTAGAAAACATGTGGCCATCTACTTGCAGTGAAATTTAAATTTCTTTAGATGGCAAAACAATTTAGAATTTAAAAATTTTCAAAACTTCACGTAAATATAATAAAGATTATTAAAATAAAGAAGGATTACAATTTGGGAAACTTTACCTAATAGCTTAGACTACCTGTGGCCACCCAATTTTAGTATGGAAAAATTTTTTCCACAGAAAAAATTTTATATTAAAAATAATAACTTTAAAATTCGTAAAATTTAAAAATTTCAGAACTTTACAGAATGTCTTAGCATATCGGTTGCCACCAACTTTTAGTGAATTTTTTTATAATGTCCCAAAAAAAATTTAACAATAATAATAATTTATTTCTTACAAAATTTTACAGAATTACTTAGAATATTTGTGGCCACCCACTTTCAGTGAAATTTAAATTTTTGTACGTGGTAAAAAAAATTTAACCAAAATGCATGCGATTCATATAGTGATGTTTGATACCTGTGGCCACCCATATCGTGCTCATACATTGATGTTTCATATCAAAATGAATGAGATTCATAGTATATTTGTTTGTAGGAAATTGCACATCATAAACACTCGCCATTGGCTCATTTGAAGGAAACATTTTCTCAGTCTTTCTATCAAAATGGTAAGCTTCGTCATGTACATCATTATGTGTTCGTAATACGTGTCAATAGTTCTTTACATATTCGCATAACCTTCCTACTTGTCAGTTTAAACGTGGAGGTCACATGCCTAGAAGACAAGGCTCTTCCTCGTCTTCGTCCCCGTCCCTTTCCTCTTCTCCTGTCCCGGCATCTAACCCTCAACCACATGCTGATCCGTCACAATATGGGCACGTTGGCCCTTCCTCCCACCATCAACAATATGTTACGGGACTTGACCACATGCGAACTGAACGTTCTCCAGTTCAATCTCCTTTAGCTCCCTCTCCTTCCGTTCCACCCCATTATTCGGCGAAACAATCGAATATTGACGGAAACAGAGGTCAAGAAGATAACCGATTCTTCATATGCCCATTTGGAGATTCGTAAGTGCTTCATTTTTATTTTAGTATATGTCATATTTAGGGCTTTAGATATTGATGTCAACTGAATTATCCATGTTGCACAATATTCGTATGAATGCAGATTCACGGATGCTACGACTGTTGTGAGGGAATTGAACAAAATAGTAAGAAACTTTTGGATGGGAGAGTATATGAATTACAGAAGTGTTCCACAAGAAGTGAAAGAAATGTAGTGGAATGAGTTCAAGGTAAGTTTTACATATTTTATTTTCTCATTAATTAAGTTTGATATAGTATATTGATAGTCAAGAATGATGTAAAGGGACCAGAACAACTCTATAGTTTTCGATACGTAAATGACCAGATATTTTCCCCGACATGAACTTTGCAAAATCTGTCTATATGTGTCTGGTGCATGGTTATGGATATGTGATCATCATAATAATTTTCAATTTGTGTTTTTATTCATTGCAGCGGAAGTTCAAGTGGGAGGAAGCGGAAAACAATGAAGTGAGAAGAATTTTCGATAAGAAAATAAGTGATTTTATGCGAAATGTCATGAATAGAGCGAAGAGCAAGCAAGCGAAGCCGTCTTTCTTTACGGCTGACAATTGGGTGGCGATGAACACATTTTGGGCATCTGAACAGAGTCGGCAACTCTGTGAGCAGAATAAGAAGAATCGCTCTTCTAGTTCTAGTGAAGGGTCAGCCACATATGCCGGTGGCTCTATCAACATTGCCGAGCATCGCAAGCGACTGGTAAGTCTGTTAAATGAGTTATAAGTTAATTTAATTCGATTCAATTACTCAAGTTTACATTTTGTAGGCACATGAATTGGGGACGGAACCGACATTTGCAGCTACATTTGAACGCACATTTCAAAAGAAAGATAAGACATGGACAGGCGATCGAGCAAAAGCTGTTAAGGTATGTAAGGTTATACTTTGGCTTATATGTTAACTATAATGAAAACCGTTAATGCTTTCAATATTTATGGTATATATATATATATATATATATATCACTATATATATATATATATATATATATATATAGTGATTTTATTTTTATCTACATTGTTAATGTAGGAAAAATATGATGATCTTTTACTGAGTAGTGCTAGTGGTAGTGATGATTGTCCTGAGCCCCGCCCACCAGTTGATAATATGGCATTGTGGATGGAGGCAGCGGGTGGGGCGAAAAAAGGGAAAATATTTGGGCTGGGATCGTTGTCAAGGATGTTCATGCCGAATAGTCCTGGAAGTTCATCATCCGCTGGGACTGGTCGAAGGAAGACACGCACAGAGGAGGTTTTGACCCAAGAAGTTCATCGTCTGAATAATTTACTTGTTAAGAAGGATGAACGAATAGATAGCTTGGAAGATCAAATGAGAATGGTTATGCAACACCTTAACCTCCAGCGCAATGACGGGCCTCCTGTACCTCCGGCCAATCCAATGGGTCATGGGCACATTGATGCCGAGAATGCTGATGCTGGTGCTGATGCTGATTATGATGATGATGATGATTTTCTCCGGTCTCCCTAGTAGCAATTGTGGGTAAGCTTGCTTCATAATCTTGGTTTTTCATTATTTCACTCATATTCATATGTAAGAACATTTATGTTCGTCCTGAAACGTATTTTTGTTATTTTATACCTAGTTCCACATCCATGCTTAAACGCTGTTTTTATATTCTGGACTGATTTTTGTATCGACATTTCCTCAGGTTTCGACAAATGTGATTACTTTTGGTGTCCTGCCATCGTATCAAAGCCGCGTCTTCTTCTGTATGGTTTTTTTGCGTCTTCTATGGTTATCCTGTCTCTTAGTTCATGTTTTGAATGTATTGTAAGATTGGATATCAAATAGCATTATGTCAGACTCTATAACTTTCCTTCTGTTATTTGTTTCAATTATATGTCATTGTGGCTGGTTTGTCAGAATTTATGGTTTGTTCGTTTTTTTGTTTCTATTATATGTCATTGTCTCCTTTGATTGATATGGACAATAATTTATGGCCGAAATGATGTAAAAATAACGACGAATATTTTAAGCCAAGTTTGCGATGAAATTTTCGACGAATTTGCGACAGATTTTTGCGACGAATTTTGCGACGGTTTGAGTTGTATTTCAAATTTGCGGCGAATTTTGCGACGAATTTGCGATGGATTTTGTGACGAATTTTGCGACGGAATGAGTTCGTCGCAAATTTGCGACGGAATTTGCGACGGATTTTGTGACAAATTTTGCGACGGATTGCGTTCGTTGCAAATTTGCGACGAAATTTGCGACGGAATTTGCGACGATTTTTGCGACGAATTTTGCGACGGATTGCGTTCGTCGCAAATTTGCGACGGAAATATTTGCGACGGATTTTGCGACGGATCTGGTCCGTTGCAAATTTTGCGACGAATTTTGCGACGGATTTAGTTCGTCGCAAATTTGCGACGAATTTGCGACGAAATTTGCGACGGATTGAGTTCGTCACAAATTTGCGACGGAATTTGCGACGAATTTTGCTACGGATTTAGTTCGTCGCAAATTTGCGACGGAATTTGCGACGGAATTTGCGACGACCTTTGCGACGGATTTAGTTCGTCGCAAATTTGCGACGGATTATTTGCGACGAATTTTGTGACGGACATATCCGTCGCAAATTTGCGACGAATTTTGCGACGAATTTTTTTCCGTCGCAAATTTGCGACGAATTTTCGAATTTTCCGTCGCAAAAATTTGCGACGCGCTAGTAGCGACGGAATTTTTTCCGTCGCAAATTCGATTTGCGACGGATTTTTCCGAAATTTCCGTCTCAAATTCCGTCACAAAAAACAAGTTTTTTTGTAGTGAAAGGGTTGTTGCCCACAACTTTGTTACTTTCATATTGATTGCTGGTTCTTGTCATGGCAAAAATCCTATATCATACAAGAAAAAGTCTCACTAGGCATGCCAAGAGAGATGTTGTCACCCAAAGAGTGAAAATCTTTCACCAAAAATGTTGATATTCATTTTTTTTGAAGAAAACAGGTCTTGCGATGGTCTAGGAAGCATTTTTACTTTGGCTTTTGGTAATGGAAGGAAATGAAAAAGTGAATCCTGGAAATTTATCGTGCAAGGAACAGTAAAATTATAAACATGAAGTACAATGACAATTTGTTTGGTCGAAGTAAAATGGCAACTTTCGTTAATTAGAATATTTATAAGATATCACATCATGGGGAATCCATACACTACAATATTTACGATGGGTATCTACAGCCTACTTGCACTAGCTAAGGAAAAACAATTATAATTCATTACTATTTTAACTGCAATTATCGCTATAATGCTATGCATTCTCTGAGATTCTAAGCACGCCCTTCGTACCTTTACAATCATAGCTAAAAGCAGTTGCAACTTCTGAGATCACAAATCAACTATCAATTGGCACTGGAGCCACGATTCAATGTCGGAATCTATGCATTCTCCTTTTCTCTTGAGGCTCCAACACATGGTAAAATCCACACCGCTAAATCACCGGCAAAAGTAACCTTCCTGGACATCTTCCCTGACAGGTCGTCGATGACTTCATGGACGAGTTGTCGATTTTGATACCCTTTCTGAATGACTTCCTTGACCAACTTTTATAATAACCGATCGAGTCCTCTAATTGTCGATAAAAGAGTCGGTCATTTTTTTGGTGTAAACACCGATCGTATGCAGCTCACTTCAACCCTTCAAAAAAAAATCTATACATATGGGCCGGGCCTAGTGACAAAGCAAGCCCCCTCTTCCTTCCATGGACCGGCCCGGACCGGACCGGGCCCAACCGGTTCTCCCACTTTACACAGGACCGGGGCGGTACGGAGAACGGGCTTCTTCTCCGTCGAAGAGCAAACGCAAGAACGTCGCTAGGGTTTATGACCGTTGTCCTCAACCCTCTGCAACAAGCACCGCCATTTCCGCAGTGACACCGCGCTGCCGCGTCGCCGGAGATGGCCCTGCAACCTTTCGGCCGGACGAGGAGCGTCGCCAAGCGGTCGAAGACGTACTTGGAGGAAGCCCTCTACCGGCGGCTGTTCAGGGATGGCAGCTCCGAGATGAGCGTCCGCCAGCAGCTCAACCGGTTCCTCAAGAGCTCCAAGAGGGTCTACAAGTGGGAGGTCGGCGACACTCTCAAGAAGCTCCGAGGTCGCCGCCTGTATTACCCGGCTTTCAAGGTGATCGCTTGTTCCTCCGTGCGTGCGTGCGAGGTGTTTGTTGCTATGCGTCAACGAATGTGGAGGATTGTAACGTGTCTTCATTGGTTTGGTCCAGAATTGCTGCAGTATCTTGCAATGCGTGCGCTGTAGAGCATGGATAAATGTGCTATACTGTGCATCCAGTGAATCCACGATTTGTTATCTGTGGTATTCGCAAATTAATTGGAAACTTTGGATTTTTCCTTCTGATGTTTTCTTCTTCCTTCTCCTAGTGTTGCGCTACATTTCCAGTTTTTCCTACTTAGTGAGAATGCCAGAGCATTTCCTGTTTAATTACAAGTATTTTCTTGAAATCCAAGGTTTTGATTCAGTTGTCGGGAAATTCCTCCTAATTAATGTCATGAAGTTGCTTGTACTTTGATCACGGAGTTGAATTTGGATATAAAGGCAGACATGGTGTATTGAGGGTTGAGCATCTTGAGATTGTAGAGAAGTATGAACAGCTAACCCTTTGTGCTCTTGAAGTTCGTGTTGCTCTCAATTTGATTGTAGTTGTTTATCGTGGCTGCCGGTAATTAACAGAGAGATTTTATCATCAGAAGCTTGCATCGATTGTTTAAGCAGAGATATTTTGCAAGCATTACTTGTATGTCGGGTGGGTTTGAAGTGTTGCTATGCATCTTATCTTTCTCATTGAGCAGATGAAGATTTTTCTCTATTTAGATGCAAGATCTGTGGGCTGCTTGAGAAATGGGGTTCTAATACTTTTTTCGGTTGATTGATATGTGTCGGACAAGACTAGCAGTCATAAGGCATAATTGAGAAAATAGAATATTGCACGCATAATCTGCTTCTATCTGTGCTGCTGCAAATTCCACTGATCTTTTGTCTCGATTCTTAATATCTTTTCCTGTCTTGGTTCTTACTTCACCAATCTTTAAGACATAGAGGATGAATGTGTATCTGTGACTTTTTCTTTAATTTGTTTGATGGAATTTTCCGTTGAACCTCAAAGTTGCAAATTGTTTATCTACAGCTATCAGAGGCCATGGCTGAAAGAGGCATGAACAAAACTGTGAGTGATCAAGCCATACATCTCGATTTGGTGGCCAAAGCTAAAGGAATTACAGCTGCAGAGAACTACTTCATAAATCTCCCTGAAGCATCAAAGAACCATCTTTCATATGGTGCCCTTTTGAATTGCTATTGTAAGGAACTCATGGCTGAAGAAGCTGAAGGTTTACTTGAAAAGATGAAGGAACTCAACTTAGAGTTGAGCTCTATGCCTTACAACAGCATTTTGACTCTTTATACTAAGACAGGTCAGCCCGAAAAAGTCCCTGCCATTATACAGGAAATGAAGTCCAGCCAAATTATGCTAGATTCTTTTTCTTACAATATATGGATGAGGGCTCTTGCTTCTACGAGCGACATTTTGGGGGTTGAAAGGGTTGTTGAGGAGATGAAGCGGGATGGTCGAGTTGCTCCAAATTGGACAACATATAGCAACATAGCCTCGATATATATGGATGCAGGCTCGTTTGAGAAGGCTGAGAAGGCTCTTAAGGAATTGGAGAAGATAAATGCACATAAAAATCTTTCAGCCTATCAGATCCTAATAACCTTGTATGGGAGAACGGGTAACCTGCTTGAAGTATATCGAATATGGCGTTCTTTGAGGCTGGCTTTTCCTAAAACTGCGAACATTAGCTATCTGAATATGATCCAAGTATTGGTCAAGTTGAAGGATTTACCAGGTGCTGAGAAGTGTTTCAAAGAATGGGAATCTAATTGCACTACTTATGATATCCGCATTGTGAATGCGTTGATTGGTGCATATGCTAAAGAAGGTTCACTGGAGAAGGCTAAAGATCTCAAGGAGAGGGCCCGTAGGAGAGGGTCCAAGCCTAATGCTAAAACATGGGAGGTATTTTTGGAGTATTATTTGCAAAATGAGGACATAAAATCAGCTGCGGAATGTGTTGACAATGCGGTATCCACAGGCCGAGGAGATGGCAGAAAGTGGGTCCCGTCACCTGAAACTGTCAGGACTATGATGAGGCATTTTGAGCAGCAGAAGGATGTCGATGGCGCTGAAGGTTTTCTGAAAATTTTGAAGAAGACAGAAGATCAATTAGAAGCTGCAGTGTTTGAATCACTGATTAGAACTTATGTAGCTGCTGGAAGGAAAGAACCCACAATGCGCCGACGGTTAAAGATGGAAAATGTGGAATTGAGTGAGGTGGGCACCAAGCTGCTGGATAAGATATGTGATGAGTGATTCAGATATTGTTGATGCATCTGGATGGTCTTTACCTCTTTCTTTTTGTTGTGACAAATAATTGTTCCCTTTGAGTCGACTCTATAGGAAAATCCACCGAACAAAACTGTGCTAATTTTCTGCTTCAAACCATTTCCAAGAAAACTTATGAAGCCTACAATCAGCTGGGCTGTTTTGATTTATCCCAATGTTTAGATCATATGGGAGACGGAGCATTGTTTGCCTCTGGATTTTGGAGCATGCTTGAAGTTGCCAAAATGTTTCTTTTTTCTGATGGGAGTTTTTAATGCATGAACTCTCGACTTATCGTGTACAGTCAATTCAGGTATGTTAGCTTTGCCTCCATTATGGTCACATTTACATTAATGATACTTTTCGCCTTTCGTTTTTTATGGTTGGCTGCGTAATACAGGGTGGCAATTCATACATCTTACTTATTATTCTTTCTTCTTTTCCCATTAAAATGAGAATTTAAACTGATCTTTAGGACAACGTAACAATTAGGGAACATACTCTGGAGAAAAAAAAATTAATGTTTCCCCAAGGCCATCGGGAGCTTCCTTTTCTCCGGTCCTCTCGGGCTGGGTTATTCCCTCTCTGTTATCAGGGTTAATTTTTGTGATCTATGTTCTGGTAATGTCAATTTTAGAAAATGTTTTTGTAAGGTGGACTGACATTAATTGTATAATATTTGAATTTGTGAAAAATATAGGTTATAGTAAATAAAAATGTATGAGATGAAAGCATGATACCTGAAATATAGTTAAGTGATCCAATTACATAGGTTTTGGACAGCTCAGTTTGGTAATAATATGGTTGGATGGTTGGTGTGGGTCGTTATTTGAATGATAACTTCTAATGCACGGTCCTGTCAGAATATGCTGTTAGTATATAGGCTACGATCCCCCTCTCTATATCTAATTTTGAAATTCTCACGATTTATCCATCAAAGGCATCTAAGGAAGGAGGAGAGCAAGACTTAGTCAAAGGTATGTGGTGAATCGACTAGCACAACTCACTAAGGTACGTAATTCAAATTTAACTTCTGGGCGATGTAAACCTACGTACGGACGTTGGAGTGTTGAGTTTCTTACATACCACTTATGAGAAAATAAAGCGAACCAAGATCCATATATAGATTTAGAACAAATCGAAATTCACCTGCCTAGTTGATCAGTGTTAGTCAATTCATTGTCTTTGATCCAAACGGGACGAACAAAGAGGAGACTTGGTCTTCCTCACCTTCTTTTTTAAATAGCTTTGATGGATAAACCGTAGGTATTTAGAATGAGGAGTGAAAGTGGGGTTATAGCTTACTTATTGAATGTATTTAATTTGGCATATCCATGGTAGATAACTATTAGAATACAGGTTTACACTAATCGTCCAACCTCATTATTCCCAAATAAGACGTGCGAACCCCAACATAATATGACCACATCACCAAACTTAGGCTATCATGTATTATACTCATTTACCTCACTACTTTTCTTCTGGCTCGTCGCTTTGGGACTTGAAAATAACTAGAAATATGTCTAATTTTCCAATCAGCGAGCAATGAATCTTGCAAGTGAAAGAATATCGAAAGAACTCAAAACCTCGTATTTCCGAATCATGGAGAACCTTCTCGACCAAATTTTACAAAATCTTTTGAAGTTGCTCTATGAAGGATTTTCATATGAATTGGATATTAGTGTAGACTGAACTGAGAAATCTATAAGCATTTTGACAAGGTTTCAGATTCAACTAATCTTAGCTCCCAAAAATGTGTATGCACAGAAAATAAAGGGGCAAATGAATTTTGACTGTCGAGTGATTTTGCTAACCAAGTTTGAGTTATGGATATGACAATTTCAATAAATGTTTACTGCATTTCTTAGCAGTGTTCTTGAGGCACTGCTAAGTGTAATGAATTGATAAATGTCTTTAAAACAGTGACAAAATCAATGTTCATTATCAGCCAAGTCCTCGTAGCTTTCTTGTGTTTTCTTTTGGTCCATTCTCTTTCTTTTATCCACCCTCTGTTCAATCGGTTGGGCTGTGACTGGAATTCCCTCAAAATGTCCATGAAAAATCAGGATCGGTTGACAGTACATGTTTAATGCAGGTACATGAATAGATGTTCTTTCAGACGAATTGATTATTGTCCATGAATCTAATTTGGGAGCTATAAACCTGTGAATGGTAATGAACAAAAAAACGTGTCTAATGAAGTTAGTAGTCTACCAGTTGTTGGCAGTGTCAGATCTGGGCAGGCTCCAAATTTCTGTGATGGTTGGTTGGTGATTGGTTGGGCTCAATCAAGGGGTAGCTGAGGCCAAGCTGTGTGGATGCATAGTCAGCCGTTGCTTTCAATTTCGACTCTCCTGCTTCATGTTCTCATCTTTAGAAGCAATTTTCAGTCATCTCTGCCATCAGAATCTAATCTATTTAGTTTGGTTTGATCTTCGATATGTTGCCAAACGGAATTTGTTCGGCCGTTTGGCGAGTTCAATTTGGATTGAGACCAAATCGAATCATGCTCCCCTAGACGTATGATGTTACCTATACATAGATTAGACAAATAAATGTCTCAAATTTTGGTCCCAAATTAAATTTCACATTTTCGATAAGAAATTGCATATCTTTTACAGCTTATTAGTGAACTTTCCGATCATTTACTATGATGCTATTGACGACAAGAGTGCCGTATTTGGAGAACTGTGGGTTTTTATGCCCTTCTCTTTTCTACTTGTCGAAAGAGAAAAGTCCCTTACGAACTTTACAGATGGAAATGTAAGTAATACATTCTTTATAGTTCTACAAGACAAAATTTTTCATCGCAACAAGTCTCTTCGTCAATTTGCCAAATTATTTTCATGTAACGGAAAGACTACAAGACGGATCATGTAATTAAAAGTTGGGTTGGTCTGGGCACATCCAACTTTGTATAGGCACTCCCTTGCGAAATTGCAACATAATAGCTATGTGTAAGAATTTTTCACAACGGAGAATCGCACCTACCATCGCAACTCCTCGCTTCCTCCATCTCCCTCCATCACCAGCCACCGGCGGAACGGCCACATGCCACCATTGCCAACCACTCATTATAGTTGACTTCTGTGCCCTCCAATGCACACAGTTTGTCTCTGTCTCTTTCCTTCCAGATCTCTGGTCTCGGTATGCTGCTGCCATTTAGATCCGGAGGCGGTGCGACCTCTAAATATGCCATTGGTGGCTGTAGTGTGGTTAGTTGGTGGTGGCGTGGCCAAAGAAGCCGTTAATGGTGATGGTTGTTGGTTGGTGCTTGCCATTGGCGGTAGTGGTGAAGGATGCATGAATGAGTGTGGTCATCGAGTCTGGCTATGGCAACGAAGGGGAGGGGGACGGGAGGGCAATTCAAAGCATTTCATAAGTACGAAGCCTAGTTATGGTATTACAGATTTGTTGGGTTGTGGCGATGGGTGGCGCTAAGATCACGGTAGTGGCTGGGATGGTAGTGTAACTGCAACCCTGATGGACCGATTGGGCCAAGGAGTGGAGAGAGAGATAGATGGGGGAGATGGTAGTGTGACGGTCAAGGTGTGACGACGGTGGAGCGTAACCCCGATACCGATTGGACAGACTAAGCTAAGGGGAGAGAGATGAAGGGAAGTTCTTGTGCTTAGTTATCATGGACATTTATCCACATATTCATTACTCGTAACCTATCAATAAAAAAAGACCAACCGAGAGAAGTTTTCTTCAACAACTTTAGCTATCATGGCCACACGACATATTTTCAATGAACGATTTATCCAGAGTTCGACGGGCTCACGAGTATCCAACTTTTTTATCATCCCTATACGATGCTAACCATTTTCACTCCATATTTAAGAACCACACAAACACACATAGAGAATACTCTGATTAGACAGAACTCCATCACTTCATAAGCTATCTAAAACTGTTGGCTTTTCTTCACTTTTCTATAAGGAGCAATCCTCGACTTTTGTGCACGCCATAACTTAGCACACGTGCATGCGCAATCGCTGTCATCTCTCCCTCTCTTCGGGCTTCGACAATATCCAAAGTGTTGGAAACTCAATGCTGCCATTGAATTGAATCTTGTGCACCTTGCATGGCCAACGTCTCCCCACACCAATTTCTTATTCACTTCGAAACTACCATCTCCCGTACACAATACATCGTTAATGTAACGACGTAGTGCTGAAGCAACTCTAGTTGTCAAGCTGCTCGTCAACTTAATAAATTCTCCACATGTACCTTGAAAAAAAATTTGGAAAATTTGTCTTGGGGCACGATCTGGGGAAATTAAACAAATTTTTAATTTTTTTGATCGTCTCAAGGTGAGACTAATCATGGTTGTTCCCCAAGACGCGCTTCCTTCATGGATGCTTCGCTGGCTCCACGCCATAATAATATTCTGCATTTTCATATATACATTGACTTTAATTTATATTTTTTTCGCAAACATTTTTTATGGTCCCTCAACGAGATCTTTAGATTATAAATTTGAATCTTGACATTTTAGATGTTGATACGTATTTTTAAGGATCGTTCGTGTCATTCTTCCCTCTATGTATCTATGAAACATCACAAGTCGTGGAGAGAGAGAAACCCTCGCAAATCAACGATATATTCACTACTTTCTTTTCCTATTATACACCTTCAGCCCCTCAAAAGTGGTGTAAGTAGATGACCCGTTAGTCGAAATATCAAAAATTTAAGGTAAAGGAAAGAACCCATTCATTTTTAATGATCTCGAGACGAGAAACCAAGCCGCCACCCCCAATGACAAAAAAAATTATACATATATTTGAGGGAAAAATAGCCGAAATTACAAACGGGGAAAGAAAAAAGAATTAATTCCCACCTTTTTTTTTCCTTTTTTTATCCTTTATTGGTTTTACCTACAACCCCAACTTTTTAGGGACACCTCACATTCCTTCCGGGTCCTCCGTAGTAGAAATAGTTCCCCCAAACTCTATTGATCCCTCCTTGAATGTCATAGCAATTCGGGTGATCCGCCAAGACCCGGAGGTTTTGCAAAGGGATGAGGTTGTTGTCCCAATCCACCACTTGCAAATTGCGAAAATAGGATGCTTTCCCGAACCCCTCGCCGGCGAAATGCCCGCTCCCCATCTGGGTGCTCGTGTGGAAGCCCGATGGCCTCGAGTTCACGACCTCCCCGCCGAACTGCACCATGTTTGCGTGGTCCCTGAGGTGAGTGAACAGGACCGATGGCCAGTACCCGACAAGAACGCCTGAACCGAATTCGAGCCACCAATTCCCATGCTTCGGATCCTACACAAGGTGAGAAAGAAGGACCACATGAGTACTTGATGTGTAAGGCAATCAAGCTCACACTCACCAAACTCTCGTTTCACGAAGACATTTCAATGGATTTGGTAAGGACATCGTTATATCAAGTGGGTCTCATCAACTTTTTTGATCCCACTAGATTTGATAACTATATAAACTTTTCGTGTATGCACTTGGTCCACCTAATAATTTCTTTATTTCATGCGCCCCATTGCATACAAATAAATCAATGCACACAAATGGAAGTCCAAGTGCATTGTGGTCACTCGGATCAACTTTAAACAAGTCAGAATGTTTTTTATTTACTTTACTGTCAAAACAAAGAGATTATTCTTTTTTTTATCACGACAAAACCAAAGAAAAATTTACACATTACTTCAAATAACTTTATATATCTGGAATTTCTATTTTTAAAGATTACAGATGTAGTTATTAAACAAAATCAAGTTTAAAAATGCAGAAGAACGTAATAAAAGCAAAAATCATTCCAATCACACTAAAAATAAATCGATTTTTTTCCTATCATTGTCCTCATTTGGTGAATGACAACACTTCCAATTTTCAAGACATTATTCAAAACACCTACACTTTCAAACTTGAACCCGTCGAATATGTTGTGAGAGTTTCATGTGAACTTCGTCACAAGTTAAGAGAATAAAGTTGCACTGTTCTCAAATTGATCTCCTGAGAGACTAACAAAATTTTTCAAACTTGACTTGGAAGTACTGAAAATTTAATTTTCAAAAAATGGGTACCAAAGCAAGCAAAAAGTAATTAAAAATAGAGAAAGAAAAAGTGGAGAATCTTGGAGCACAAAGAAACAAGGCAATCAGAGTCATTATTCCAAGTCTCCGGTGCACGCGTGAATATGCACCGAACACTTCCATGGAGTGGCGCTTGCTCTTTTCAAAGCTGTTGCTATCGAATTTACTTATCTAATTTTTTTAAATTTTAGAGGGCAATTTTTACCCTTTTTTTTTCCAAGTAAAATTCAACACATTGTCGAGCCTCTAAAACAACAACATTTTCTTTTTGTGTCTGGTCAAGGCAAGTAGGTTGACATCAGATGGTCCAAGTTTTCCTTAGGCTTCCGAGACGACAACTTCTGTCCGTTGTCAGTCGCGAAGGTGGGCCCCCTATGAATCCTGGCCGTCAGATCATGGGTCCGACGCCACGTTCAAGGAAGACCCTTAGGTCGTCTTTTTTGTTTACAGCCCCGGGGGGGTGATGCAAGCAATTGCCAAATAACGGTAAAAACTGTCAGTAGGTTTTACAGTTCAAGCTCTCTCTCTGGTGTTAAACATAGCCCTCAGCTTACTCTAAAGTTAAATTGGGAGTTTAGTAGCCTAATTTATAGGAGCAACAAATTGTTGCAACTCGATTTTCCCCCCGAGAACTCAACTACTTAATAAGAGCTGTGCGATTTTACACAAGCAATGCATACCGGCTATTTAACATATGACATCAAAGATGCCGGTTTCGGGATCATCTTATATCAATCTGATCATTGTGAAGATTCTAGTTTGGTAAATAAAAAGTAGTTTTCATCTATTGTGAAGCAGAAAGTAATTTTTTCTCCGTTTTGAACTGGATTAGTTTTATCCTATTTTTTGGCTACAATAAATTTAATATCTTTTTCATTCAATTTTGAGTAGGTTTGGGATGATGGGTGATTCATAGAAAAAACATGTGAACATGTATGCATAGGCATGGACTTTGAATCAATAAAATCTTTTTTTTTCTAATTAACTAGAAAAAGTAGAGCTATAAATTAATTATTACCTTCCAAACCAGCAAGCTTATGTCAAATTGACCACTGTTGTAGGAGGACGTGGGGGAAATTGCTGCCCCAATTGCAATCCTACTGTTGGTCTGCACAAATCCTGAGCACAGCAAGTTGTAACATCCTGTTGCCTGGTAGGCATCAGTCTGCATGCAATCAAAGTCACAAAAAACACATTAATTTCGTGATTTTAGGAGAGAATATTCATCTGGGGGAATAATTTCACTTTATTTTTATGTTACTTACGGTCCAATAAGTGAAGAACCTCGGATAGCTGTCCCCATACAATTCTGGACTGACCTGAAGAAAATAAGATAAAATAATTCTTTAATTAGCATCCCATCTGACACAGGCTGAAAACATGGCGGAAAACCATAGCAATAAATTTCAACAAAACCATTAATGCGATCACTCGGGAAACTAAATTTGGTCTTTAATGTGTTTATATAATATTGTCAGTGACTTGCCAACTAGACAATAATTGCCTGCCGGAGTAAATTGACCCGAGACATGATAAGATTTTCAATGATTTTGCTGAACATAGACAAGAATTTTTTGCTTCTTGGATTGGACCATCCAATTATGACAACCCTTTGCTTTTTTTTTTCCTTAATTTCCCCAACATCGGCAGAGGCAGATAATATTCTAATTTCCATTTCAAGTTTTTGGCACTTTGTCATAAAACACATACTGGTTTATATGATGTTGGCACTATTCCCTACCCAAAAAAAAAATAGAAAGAAAGAAAGAAAAGAACTTGAGTAATTAACCCCTGAAATTTTAATTGGTACAAAACCAATCTGTGGGGGGAAAATATCAAAATCTTCCTACTGAAAATTAGCCAACATTAAGAGTTAATTTCCTTTTATGAAAAGAAAATTAATTTCACATGTTTCAATTGGTATCTCAGCATTTCTTAATCAAGAGATGGGGCTGACCTGAAATAAACTACACATCCTTGACACAAGGACCATTCTCAAACTTGAGAAATGCATGTGAAAATCCAGTTGTTTTCTCTAACTTGTTGAAATTTACGTACTAAAACCCTAAATTTATTTTGTTGCTGAAAAGGGGTGAGACCAAGAGGACTGGTCAAGGCCAATTATTTAGTAGGAGATAGTAAAAAAAATTAGAACTTTTATTGGGAGGAAAAAAGAAAGAACAAAAAGCTGAAAGAGTACCTGCCAACCAGCTTCAATGGTGTTAAGGTCATCGCCAAAAGAGCCAGAGATGACCCACATCTGTGAGAGGCTGAATTCATATTGATTTGCCACCTTTGGTGCCCACACATTTATGCTTGCTTTGGCTCCATAGTATTGATCGCCACTCACATACCCTACCGCATGCTGCAAAAAAATAAAATAAAATAAATCAACATTGCAGAAAGAAAAACACGATTTATAATATAAATTTTAAGGAGAAATAAAAAGAAGGGCAACTTTTTTTTCATGATCCCGGATTGAAATTGGATATCAATAATTGGCTCACGATAAAATTGTGTAATTTTCCAACGACGCTCATCACCAATTTGGAAGATTGGAACATATGGAAAAAAAAGGAACAATATGCGGAGGAATTTCTGAATTTAATAAACGTCGAGTTGGTAAATCCGGTCCGGCTTGATAGAGTTCAAAACTAGCATGTACCAAATATTTTCTTTTTAAAAAATATATATTTTGGTACAAAATGGATGAATATATTTTGTTTGCTTGATTATAAATAGCCCGCAAAAATTGGAGGAAAGCGCAAGCAAACGTAATGTCAAAATTAAAAAACCACAGTCTGAAAGGTACAAGCCGAAATTAAAAAGCAGTTTCCTGTCTTCATGCTATCACTTTTTCTCGAGTCTACATTTGACCAAATATCCGACCAAAAAAAAAAGTAATTTGACCAAATAGAAAAAACGAAAAAAAAATGAAAAGAAAAAAGAAAGAAAAAGAAGCAGAGAGACAGAACACCAACATAAGCAAGAAGGGAACCAAGAGACAATTATGTCTGAATTTTCTCCTCGTCTCATTCACGAGTAGCATTATTACTTTTGAGACAAAATTAAGAAATGAATGATTATGATTTCTTTTAAATTACTTTAAAAAAAATTAAAGAAATGCTTGAGGTTGAGGTGTGCTGATCTTCTTCAAGCTTCAATGTCAAGGTCTCCTTACCTCGTGCCCAGTGCTTGAGGTGTCTCTCCTGACATGTCTCCTAACTTTCTTCCCAAACCTCTGAACCGAAGAAGCCCTCGAAATGTCTTCTTCGCTCGTCCTCCGGATCGGCACCGTCCCTTCCGGGCACGCCTCGCCGGACATGCTCCATGATTGGAACGTCTCCACGGTCGCAGCGGTTGAACGATGCCCGTTCGGCCTCTCCGGCGGATCCTGCAAATTTACAAAAAAACAGAAAGGGTAAAATCGGGGCTTTCAAAAGCCATGTAATTGATTTTCTAGTTGCTGGTCAGAGAAACTGGGTTGATACCAATGGCTTTTGTCCCTTTAGTAGAGGATGATCAAAGGCTGGTTGTTGGTGAGACAGAACACAGTCTATGATATCTCCATCAGGACTCTGCAAATGAGAGAAAACAGAAACAGAGAAGCAAGAATGAGGGACAAATCAGGGTCAGTTAGCAAGAAATTATTCTAGCAGAAGCTGAAATTAGCTATATGATTAGTGAAGTGTGTGAGTGATTGATTCAGCAACGCCGGTCCAAGTCATTTTCTTTCTCATGATGATGTGGACAGTTGATGTCCAAGGTCTCTAAAAACAGAGCAACATCAGGGGAATAAAGGAGCGGCATTCTCTTTTCTCAAAAGGAAAAGAAAAAAGAGAGAGGTGGGCTTGCCTGAATTGTTTTGAGGGGAGGCTTGTTGATGTCCCTGAGACGAGACCTTATCATCTTCAGCTTCCGCAGCTCCTCCCCGGGCCGAAAAGTCCGGTTCGTGGTGCGGAAGACGGCGGTTTCCGACAAACGAGCGTGACAAAAGAAGGGAGAAGAAGGGACAAGGAGGAAGAGCACAAAAATGGGAATGATTGGCGACGACGAGAAGGAGATCTTGAAGAAGGAACGCCAACGACAACAGCTACAAGAACAGCTGATGGTACTACAATCCATGGCCTTTGAGAAACTTCGCGCGACGCCCTGTCGTTTCTCTCTTCGGCTACACCCGGCCGCGTTCGTCCGTATGCAGTAACATCGGTCTTGTCTTCTTGCGCCCGCACTGATTTCTACTGAGAGAATGCGCGCCTCCCCACCAAATTCACCTGTTCATCGCGACCCTTCTAAGGAGCTTCGATTCAATTCACGCACACTCTCTCTCTCTCTCCTTCCTCTGCATCACCATTTCCAAGGCCTTGGAGGATCTGAGCGAGTGATATATAAAAAAATATGCTGCAGAAACGAAAGAGGGAATTCTTCTGTGTCTTCAGGGTCGCTCAGCTTCTATTCCAATTCCCTCGGTTTTTAATGGCTGACACCACGAACCTCCAGGCACGAGAGCTGATTACTTATTAAAATTCCAAAAGCCAGAGGAACCCAAAAACAGGGATAGAAAAAAGGAAATCTGAGTAGGGATTTTCTTAAAGCTTTGCCCATGTGGGCGTGGCGAAATATATAATTCTGGGTATTGATGAAATCATGCCAAGATGTGCAAATTACCAAAAAAAATCGAAAATTTTTCTAGAGAGAGAGAGAGAGAGAGAGAGAGAGAGAGAGAGGTGGGGTGTTTCCGGTTCTCAATAGAGGGGGTCTGGAAGAACTTTATGAAGCTTCAGATATAGCGTGGAGGGTTTACAGGGGCAGAGGTGGAAAAGGGTTGCGTTCATATTCTTTGCTTTGGTGGATCGGAGGACAAGATTGGGAAGGATTTTGAGATGCAAAATGAATGATTCTTAAGTGGTGGGGGGGTTGTCTTCGAAGTTCTCTTTGCTTTTGGTGGGTTCTCTTTCTCACTTCCCTAGATGTTCTCTTCTATCCTTCTTTTTTCTTAAGAAGAAGATTGAGTTTTTCGCTTTTCTAAATAAGCCATCTTTTAAAATTACATGCCGGACGAAGTGTTAGCATAATAAATGTACATCGGAATGGAACAAGAGAAGAGCTCATCTCATCGATCAAAATGCTAATTGAATGATTTTCGGTCAATGATGTGTGCACGAAATGGAAAGAGTAAAGTAATTTAAAATTATCGAAAAGTGGAAATGGAAGAATTGGTCATATACCCTAATGTGAAATTTAAGGAATTGGCTAGAAGAAGGGCGGTGGGGGCATTTTGGTCAAATTCCCCACCCTATTAACATAGTTTCAGTTAACGAGTCTTTTGAACCTATTGCAATAAGTTGTAAGGGCTCGAGGGACACAGCGCAACAACCCCTTCGAACCCCTCCTGGCTCCAAGGATAATTTTTGGTGGTACCGACCTTTTCTCGCGGTATGAATTTTTTGAAAAATCGAACCTTCCTTCGTTAGATAAGCTTGATTAGCACCGCCGAGGTAAGAGGCACTTGTAAAACTTGACCTAAGAAAATATTATTCATCTTTTTTTTTTGCTAAGAAGAAAATATTATTCATCTGTTTATTGACTCTATTGTCCTTGCGGAAAGTTTCATAAATACTTTACTTGGTTATTTTACCATTTTACCAATCCTTTTTTATGGTTCCATGAGCTAGCAAATTGCTTGTTATGATCAAGGCCTGCAAGTTTCTGCACGTGCAACAGTTAATTATGGAGTAGGTGCATGCTCATTCATATCCAACCCCCCCAAGCCATGCATCCATTTGGATCGTGGAGGGTTGCGTAGTGATTGCCGTCCATAATTAAGTTTAAGAAGTTATTTATTGGCATGTCGGCCAAACAAATTTGGCCTTTAGAATAAAAAATACCATGACTTTTAGAATGATCTGAAAAATTTTGCAAACTTTTATCCGAGGGATGAAGAATACCCACCGTTAATTTTTTGTCTCAACAAGATGATATGACATGTGACGTGGATATAAACGATGTTTTAGAGAAACAAATAAATAGAAAAAAGAGCTGCCAGGGTGCTTGAAGCAAGTAAGTCTTAATTAAGAAGAATCATAAATGACGACGATTTAGATAAACACCATCTTTTGCCTTTTGCTGATGTGTCCACGGCATCTTTTTTAGCTCGAGCTAATGTGTATATTTGTACGCGTTAGTCTCATTAGCCACGTCATTAATTACCACATCAATTGAATGAACAGAGCGGTGGATATTTTTGTCCAACGAATATTAATGCGTGAGTTTTTTTTTTTTTGGACCGCTTGAAAAGTCAGGGTGCTTTTTGTGTCTCGGGTGAAAGTTGGTGGTGTTCTTCTTTTGGGGAGGATTTGGCCTCAACTGTAAGCAACAGAAGTAAGATTTGATCTAGCCAAAACTTCATTACCACTATAATGACTTCTACAGCAAAGAACATTTGCCTTTGAAAGTCAGATAATTTTTGCCCCTAAAACTTGTAGAGTCAAATAGAATAATTGTCTCAGATTTGCCATTTCAAAATGCCTTTTTGAGAAAAATTTGAGGCAAATGGACATATGTCACTAATCTTAGTAATCAGTGTCAAATACCATTGCCTCTAATTATGACCTTTAGCTATTATTTGTGTGCCTCTACATCATTTTTCTATAGCACAGGTGTCTATATATAACTAAAATGGAAGTAGAAGTATATGCCTCTAAAAACAACACATTTTGAGGCATGTAAATTTGCCTCTAAAGATCTAGTTTGAGACAATAATGTGCTTTGCTAATTGCCGAATCCAATTGTACTTTTCCCATGTTTGTTGAATGATTGATGTTTGGAGGTAAATGAATTTCACCAATTTCAAACTAATCAATTCAAATTTCTTATAATCGCCCTCCACAATCCACCCTCTATCTTTAACATCAATTATTATTGACTTAATTTTAGAAATATGGACCGCGGCTATGGTGGCCGACGACAGCAACGCCAAGGTGACACAGATGCTACCGGTGGTGGCTAGAGGGTGGAAAGTGGCGTACATTTAGGGTATAAAAAATTACGCTTTTGGTGATGAGGGCATGAGATTATGGTTTCGAAGAGAGTGGCAAGAGAGATGAACTACGATAACCTTAGATCCAGTGGAGCTCAAGGTAATGTATCATCAAAACTAAAACGATTTATGATCGATTTATGACATGTTATATGGTACAATATATTAAGGAGAATACACAATTTTAAGTCATTACATTATAAGCCAACCACATATACTATATGCTCTTATCCGACTCAATTATTTAATGTTTGATCCAACTTTACGAGTACCATTATATATATTTTGCCCTAGAAATATATGCATATAGATAATACATCTACGATGATGAATGACATCATAAAAGTGACAATGATACATTAACCCCATTTTTCTAGCCAAAGTGTACATAATTATTTTATCGATCAAATGAATTGCATGACAATAATACATGAATAAACAAACCAATCATACACGAGGGTTCTCCAAATTCAAAAGCAAAATTAGTCTGAATTCACATCACCTACAAAATTGAATGCTCGATATGCACTAGAGTATCTTTTCA